>CM029402.1:29941153-30263344 GCA_017139565.1 Luffa aegyptiaca | reverse complement strand
ACCACACTCTCATTGGCCCTAGAGGTTTTAAGTTTAGTGGTCGGACCACAAACCAATTGTTCATTAGGGACTCAGTAGAGGCTTAAGGAACAAGAAGTGCTACAGGGGTAAAACGGACTTTTGACCTGGCTATGGTCACGAACAACCTGTGAAGGGTCGACTTACTAATCATGGTTATATCGGGTGGACAGAAATATATCTACAGTGAGGGGAGTTCAGCTACGGGCTATAGTGGAGTGTCCCGTTTGTTAACGAATGTTGGTTAACTAGGTTTGAAAGAGTTCAACCGGTTAATCTCGTATCGTTGGAGCCCATGATCTGTAGGTCCATTAGGTCCCCCTGCTAGCTCATACGGATTAACCTTAGAACATAGTGATGAAAGAATTTAAAAACGTTTAAATTAAAATTAGGGAGTTAGCGTTAATTATATGCAATATATATTTAACGTATTATAGTTTAATTACGAATTAAACAATAGAGAGAATATGATATATATATATATATATATATATAAATGTTGTTTAAATAATGTGTATACGATACATGTTCGGTTTGATATTTCATATGAAATAGGGATTCATATTCGATCGACCGGTACTTGAAAGAAGTCGAAAAAGGTGTAATTATTTAATATAATATTTGGTATTATATTAAATATGTATAATTAATTAAAATTATTTAACTAATTATTAATTTTATTTAAAATTAATTCATAAATTCTATGAATTAATTTTACATGAAATTAATTATGAAAATTTGTTTTATTTGAAAATAAATTTTCATGCAAAATCAATTCAATTGACACCAAATTGAATGACATTGCTCATGCAATGTTTAGATGGAAGACACCTAATATTCCTTCTTCTTTCATATAAATGTGTCTTTCTTCCTTGAGAATTAGTTAGTGCTCTTGGCTGGAAGAATTTGGAAATTGAATTCAACATATTCTCTCAAAATAGAAAACGCCATGGTTAGACTCAAGCATGAAAACCCATTTCTTTCTTCTTAAATTTCATCACTTCCAAGCTCCCACAAGCTCGTTCTAAGGCCGGAGAATAGTGGGGAAGATCTCGGTGGTGGTCCACGACTCGATCGTGCTGAGAATCATCCAACGAATCGGTTTAATTCGAGCTCCAAAGAGGTACTTTTCGAATGCTCTGTTTTTGAATTATTTTTCCAGCATGTTTTCTTTGACAAATTAAAGAAATTAAACGCCCAAGATTCGTAATCGCTTCCGCTAGTGTCTCGTACACTCCTACAGAAATAACTTGCTTTTTGCAAGTTATCAAACCCCCAAACTTAAACTATTGCTTGTCCCCAAGCAATGCCTTCTATCAACTCTGCGAGAATGACTTAGCTCAACTGATTTGGACTCTTACATCCTAATTTTCCTCATCTTTTTCTCTGCAACTAAAACAAAGGATTTGGCCTTCCATTAGCTTTCCTTTTTGGCTAAGGTCAATTCCCGCGCTCAGGCTCTTTCCTTGCGATAACATAGCAAACTCCCTTTGGATGGATTTTATGCGCAGAATAATAATAATAATAATAATAATTTTTTTAAGCAGAAAGCATTAATTTATCGACATCAAAACGCATGCTTTTGTTTTGACTTACCCACATTTGTGATGAAAGACATCCAACTACGGGCATTACATTTTTTTACTGCCCTAAACGCTCATGGAATGCAGATACGCTTTCGCGCAATGGCAAACGATGGGTGTCATGAATGCCCCTGGCTACCAACGCATAGAAACCAGAGGAACGCATATACTTGACTAGTGCTAATTATCGCACCCCCCCAACTCAAATCGGACAATGTCCCCATTGTCCCCCAAACTTAAACTGGAGTGCGATGGATGATGGAATAGCTTGCTGAGCTGCAACAAAGACTAAAAGCACTAAGCATAAGGAAATTTGCCTAAGGCAAAAGGGGAATAAAACTAAAGGGAAATCCTTTGCTAAAAGGATGCAGCGAATAAGCTATCTAGAAAAATTGGGATGCGAAGAGCACAACCGAAGAGCTAACGCAGAGGATTTTACAGATGGAGGCATGCTACTACGGCTATGAGAGAATGCGATAGATCATTCAAAAGAAGAATTTTCATTCATGGGATAAGAAATTGTGTACAAATAGAAATTCACGCATGAAAAAAAAATTGATAAGTACATAAAATATTTTACTCCTGCGGCGGCGGCTGTCGAGGCTGATTGGGGGGCGGCGACAGTGGCATATGGGGGCGCACTTGGGAAGGTCCTGCGCCGTCTTGTCATGGCGGCCCTTGGGGGCGCACGAAAAGCTCTGGCGCAACTGGCAACTGGCCAAAAGAACTCGTCCAACACACTAAAAATACCATCATAGAGTTGATGTGCTGGGAAAGCTCATTTTGCTATTGGCGCAGGGGTTCGACTATTTCTTCAAGTTTCCGCCGCATTTCCGCAAACACCAACGCTTCATCGATGTCAAGAATTTGGTCGAGCGGGATGAGGGCGTTGCCGGCGACAGGATTGCCTTGCGGCTGTTGATCAGGCGGCGCAGAAATACTCTCAACTTGGCGCGGGAGATCTGAGAGAGAGGCCGGCTGGTCGCTGACCTCTACTTGATGCACAGTCTCCACGTGCATTTTAGGAGGATTGGGCTGACGCACTGGCAAGGATGAGGGAGCGAGGTTTGCTGATTGAGAGCACAGACAGGATTTTCCTGCGCTGGAGGGACTTTGCCCTCATGCCTTACCGCAACTGATGGATGGCGGTTAGCAGTTTGCTTTCGCCTCTTCTTCTTTTGGGGCTTTGACGCTGGAGGCAGCTCGTCGGCCGCAGGGGCAGGATCTTGGGGAGCGGTGGCTGTGCGGAGTTGTACGTCCTAGTGATGCGTGCAAGCCACTGATCATCGAACATCTGCCAGATGGCCCTGACTTCATCGGATGCGGAGGGCAAAAGGTCGGCCATGCGGCAGAGCTTTGTGACCAGACCTGGGCAGAACATGACTCCCTTTGGCTTGTAGGCAGTCTGGCGCAGGGAGTCGCAGAGAGTTGGGCCTAGGTCGATAGGAATCCCTTTGATGATGCAGTGGACTATGACCACCTGCGGGATTGAAAGAGTGGCATCATGCGTTGTGGGCATGATGCGGTTCTTTATCCAGTGCATCCATGCGGTGGCCTCAAAGTCTAAGCACTAAGCTTTGAGGGTCCTCGTAGAGCCGCGCCCATCCCAATGAGCACCAGGCCGAGCTACCGCAGCTAAGACTACGGCCAGAAAATCCTCACCTTGCGAGGATAAAAGTGCATTACCTTTGGCTTCAGGTATGTCGGGCAGCTCGAAGGCAACGTTGATGATGCTGGGGGCGAATGCGACTGTGTTGCCGCTCACTGTCACTTCATCTATCTCTTCCCTCCACTGCGCCCGGTAGAAGTCTTGGACTAAGGCGGGGACGTAATCAGGGATGGTTTTGCAAACCAACTCCCACTTGCGCTGAGAGATTTGGACCTCCATGGTCTGCGGGAGCGCACAGCTGAAACCGCGCTCCTCGGTGAAGTTCCCCTTATCTGCACCAACTTTCTCTTTGCCTTTAGATGCAGCAGGGACCCTCTTCCTCTTGATCTGGTTGCTTGGGCCTGCCACATTTTCTTGCGCTGGCTCTAGGATGGTGAGTGTGGTGGACTCGACGTTGCGACGCTGAGTCAGCGGGAGATTGTCTTCGGAGTCCATCGACGCGGATTCATGCGTCGGAGATTGTAACACAGCTGCGGCCAGTTTCTCGACCGCTCGATCTTGTGCTTCCTTCTATGCGCGCTCTTTTTCTCTGGCTGCATGCTCTTCTTCTATGGCAACTTTTCTCGCAGCTTTTGCTTCAGATTCCCTTTGGCGCAAGCCTTTGCCCTCTACGCCCATCTCTCCCAACAGGGAGTTCCATGTAGCTTCTTCCCGTTCCGAAAGACGAAGAACGGGAGGGTTAGGGGAATGGGAAGGTTGGCTGAGGATGATGGAGGTAAAGGGGCAGAAGGCATTTGGTCGAAAGATGGAAGGGCTGAGGAGTTGGGCAGAGGTAAGAGAGGGGTTGATGGAAATAGAGAGGAAAAAGGTGTGAGGTTCCGGCGAGGGGGAAGGTTGTCGACTGGAGAAAGATGGACAGGGTTTACTTGGAATGAAGAGGTGTCGAGAGGCGGTAGGTCGAGGACTTCGACCATGGATTTGGCTCCGGAGGTGGAAGGAAGGGTGGATGGATCTTGCGTGGAAGGACGTTCTCCGTCGACGACTTTGGGCTCTTCTTCCTGGCTGAGAGCCCCTTCTTCCTGGCCGTTGGCGTTTTGCTCCTCATCGGAGGAGATAACAATGTCGCGATTTGGCCAGTTTACTTTCGGCAAAGAGGGGACATCATCATCGTGTGCGTATCCGGCGACAAAGAGGTTTTGAGAATCTTCAAGTGACATGGTGCGAACTGGCAGCTTAGGGTTTCTGCGAGAGAGATGGTTTTTCGAAAACGGATGCAAGGAAGAAGATGATAAAATGGAAATAAAAACGCATCCCTTGAGGTTTTATATCAGTGCATGTGGAGTTTCAAAGCAATAATGCCATTTCACATCCCACGCATACGGATTACTCATGATGGATGTGGGGGATTGTGGCGTCTCCTCGGGTATCGTGCAACAGATGGGATTCTATACGACGCATTAATGGCGATGTGATGACTGATTGGCTCCGAATGGAGAGTACTCGATTGAATACTCGAGGCATGCTTTGAGATTCTTATCAAGGCTCTATCCTAACAAATTAAGCTAACGCATAATGAAAAATGCTATTCGGAAAGAAAATAAGCGAGAAAACTAGAACCTGTGGGAGCGCTCTTGATGCGATAGGTCCTGTCGCAGATGAGAGCACTCCTTTACTGGACCTAACTCTTCACATTCTCATGGTGGATCATTCAAAATGATGAGTTCAACAACCTTGTCATAGGTCCCATCAATGAATGGATTGATTCGCTGTCTATTGACCTTAAAAATTCTTTTTCCGTCTGCGGAATGTAAGTCCACGGCCCCGTACAGATATATCTTGTGGATAATGTAGGGTCCGGACCACCTTGATTTCAGTTTTCCTGGAAAAGACGAAGACAAGAGTTAAATAATAATACTTTCATTCCTTCTTTCAGTACCTTTTTGGAGATTCGCTTGTCGTGCCATTGCTTTTGTTTTTCTTTGAGAATTTTGGCATTTTCATAAGCATTCAGCCTAAATTCCTCCAGCTCTGATAGTTGGCGCATTCGAGCTTGGCCTGCCGCAGCTAAATCGAGAATAAGCCATTTCAATGCCCAATGAGATTTGTATTCAAGCTCCAGCGGCAGGTGGCATGCTTTTCCAAACACCAGCGCATAGGGTGACATCCCTATAGGAGTTTTGAAAGTTGTGCGATAGGCCTATAATGCGTCGTCTAGGTGTTGCGCCCAGTCTTTTCTTCCTGCGTTAACCACTTTCTCAAGGATTCTTTTGATCTCTCTGTTTGACACGTCAGCCTGACCATTGCTCTGGATCTCTCTGGTTACAACATAGTGCTTGACATTATATTTCAACAAGAGCTTATTCATGATTCGATTCACAAAATGAGTCCCTTCATCACTAATGAGTCTCCGTGGCACACCATATCGTGTGAAAATGTTTCTTTTAAGGAAGCTTGCCACAGTTGCTGCATCATTCTTGACGCAGGTAATAGCTTCTACCCACTTGACATAATCAACTGCGAGGAGAATGTATTGGCATCCTTGCGATGATGGAAAGGTTCCCATGAAATCTATTCCCCAAACATCGAATGGTTCCACTTCCAGCATGTAGTTTTGCGACATCTCATTTCTTGCGCTAATGTTTCCCGTGCGTTGACATTTGTCGTGTTGCTCCACGTGCATTCTTACGTTGGCCACCAATAGCCACTTTGGAGAACTTTGGCTGCAGTGCGCTGACCTCCAAAATGGCTGCCATATGGTGACTCATGGCATTGTTTCAAGATTTTCCACGCATCCTGTTCTCCAACGCATCTTCAGATTATTTGATCTGGTCCCCTACGATACAAAAAAGGGTCATCCCAAAAATAAAATTTTAATTCATGGAAAATTTCTTACACTGCTGCGCTGAATATTCCCTGGGTACTGTTCCTGCAGCAAGATAGTTTGCCACGTCAGGAACCAAGGCACTTCGGTATCAATTTTTAGCAGCTTTTCGTCTGGGAATTCTTCTGCGATGAGAATGTCAGGCGCATCCACTTTTTCAGTATCGTCCAGCCGCGACAGATGGTCAGCTACTTGGTTTTCACTTCCCTTTTTGTCCTTGATTTCTAAATCAGATTCTTGGAGCAACAGAATCCATCTAATCAATTGCGGCTTTGTGTCCTTCTTTGCGATTAGGTACTTAATGGCCGCATGATCAGTGTAAACAGTGACATTTGAGCCAATAATTCCTTCTCGGTGGTTGTGTAATTAGTTTGCGCCTCATTTAATGTTTTGCTGGCGTAATAAATGGGATGAATTGATTTCTCCTTCTTCTGCGCTAGCACTGCACCAATCGCCACATCACTTGCGTCACACATTAGAACAAATGGTTTAGCCCAATTCGGCGTTGTAAGGATCGGCTCAGTTACTAGCGCATGCTTTAGGTGGCAGAAGGCCGTCATGCAATCTTTTGAAAATTCAAATTTCTTGTTTGCCTCCAATAATGCACACAAGGGCTTCGTTATGTGCGAGAAGTTTTTAATGAACTGGTAGTAGAAACCCGCATGCCCTAGGAAGCTGCTTTTCAATTACGTCTCCCTTAGCCTTATCAACTTCTATTCCAGCTTTAGATATGCGATGATACAACACTATTCCTTCCTCTACCATAAAGTGAATTTTTTCCCAATTTAATACCAGGTTTGTTTCTTCGCAGCGCACTAGAACTTGCTCCAGCTGCGTTAAGTAGTCTGCGTAGGAATTTCCATAGACAGAAAAGTCATCCATGAAAACCTCAACAGATTTCTCCAGCAAATTTGAGAAAATAGCCACCATACATCTATGAAATGTTCCTGGCGCATTACATAATCCAAATGACATCCTTCTAAACGCAAATGTTTCGTATGGGCAAGTGAATGTGGTCTTCTCCTGGTCCTCTAGCACAATGGAAATCTGGTTATATCCTGAGTATCCATCTAGAAAACAGTAGTAAGTTTGACCAGCGAGGCGGTCAAACATTTGGTCAATGAATGGGAGAGGGAAATGATCCTTCTTAGTGATTGCCTTCAGCTTGCGGTAGTCCATGCACACACGCCAACCAATGATAGTTCGCGATGGAATTAGTTCATTCTTTGTGTTGGTGACAACCGTCATTCCTCCTTTCTTCGGCACACACTGCACTGGACTTACCCATCTGCTATCTGCGATGGGATAAATGACTCATGTGTCTAACCATTTGATAATTTCCTTGCGCACTACTTCCATCATTGCAGGGTTCAAACACCTCTGACGCTCAACAAATTCATCTGATTCATCAATTAATCGGATTTTGTGCATGCAGTACGAGTTGCTTATTCCCTGTTTGCGAGGTCCAACGCATGGACTGTTTCGTTGTATTCTGCCATGGTGCGACACTCCTCTACTTCATATGCGCTTTGGTTTTCTTCTTCTGCTTTACGCGCAACTTTTATTGCGTTCATCCAGAGAATCTCCATCGATGAGCAGATGTCTATTCGTGCAACCGTTTCACTCTCCTTTGGATCGTCAGGGTATTTTAATGCGTTGAACACATTAAACACCACTTTTTGGTCATTCATGCACATAGTCAGTTCTCCTTTCTGAACGTCAATCAGGGTCTGGCCAGTTGCTAAAAATGGTCTTCCCAAAATGATTGGGACATCCCTATATGCTTCATAATCAAGAATAATAAAGTCAGCTGGAAAAATAAACTTATCAACTTTTACCAGAACATCTTCGATCTTTCCTTCAAGATGCACTACCGATCGGTCTGCGAGTTGAAGAGTAATAGTAGTTGGGCGCGCTTCTCCAATTCCCAGGCGTTTGTATACATATAAGGGCATCAAGTTGATGCTTGCGTCGAGATCACACAATACTTCTCCTACATCAATTCCTCCAATTGAGCATGGGATGGTGAAACTCCAAGGATTCTTCAACTTTGGGGGAATTTTACTTGCCAGCATTGCGCTGCATTCATTCGTTAGCACAACTGTTTCGAATTCCTTCCAGGGTCTTTTGTTGGATAGAAATCCTTCAAGAATTTTGCATAATTGGGCATTTGTTTTCAATGCTTCAACCAAGGGAATATTGATGTGAAGCTCTCGCAAGACGCTAAGAAATTTCTTGAAATGCGCTTCGTCATTTTTCTTTCTTAACCTCTGCGGAAAGGGTATTGGTGGCTTGTATGTATCATGTTCTTTTTCTGGTTGCTTCTCTTCTTCCTTCTCAGGTTCTGCTCCAGCCAGTTCTGCGTTACCTATCTGGTCCGGATCACAGTCAGGGCTGACCAACTTTGTTTGATCCATCTGGTCCGGGTCATTGGGTGAGAGTTGTCTGCCACTGCGGAGAGTCAATGCGTGACATTGCTCTTTTCCTTTTGGAGCCTCTATATTGTTGGGCAATGTCCCAGCTGGTCTATTCTTTAATTCTGACGCAAGCTGTCCCACTTGAACTTCTAGATTTCTTAAAGATGCGGTTTGACTTTGGACTACCGCATCATTTTTGGCCATGTACTCCTTCTGACTTGCCATGAATTCTTTCATCATTGTTTCTAGTGAATTTGACGATGATGCGCCTTGGTCACTTCCACTTGTACTGTTGCGCTGAAAATGTCCCTGCGTTGAGTGCTCATGGTTAGCATTAAATTTTCTAGGAGCAGGATTTGCATTACCTTGATGCGGTTTTTTGGCTGCACCACTGTTCCACGAGAAGTTGGGGTGATTTCTCCATCCAGGGTTGTATGTGTTTGAAAATGGATTGTTGCGTGCAGCTTCTTGAGGTCCCATATAGAACACTGACTCTGGGTTAGAAGGACATTGATCATGCGCGTGTCCTTCTCTGCAGATTCCGCATCCTACAGTGTTCAGTTGTGCTATTAGAGGGGCTGTACTTGTTGTTAATGCATCCATCTTCGAAGTTAAAGCATCAATCTTTGCATTTACTGCAGTTAGCAGATCAACTTTAAAACCTCCTGAACTGGTCTTCACTAGTCTTTTCCTTTTATCTTCTGCGGTGCCCCACTCATAATTGTTGCGTGCAATGCGGTCAAGGATTGCATGCGCTTCGTCGTATATTTTCCTTAATAGTGCACCGTTAGCAGATGAGTCAACTAAAATTTACGAATTTTTATTCAGTCCGACGTAGAAAGTCTCTAACTAAATGCAGTGTGGCAATCCATGGTGTTGGCATCTTTGCAGCAGACTCTTGAAACGTTCCCATGCATGACTAAGTGTCTCGTCTTCCATCTGGGCGAACATCATGATTTCTTTTCTGAGCCTAGAATTTGCTGTTGGTGGAAAATATTTCTCCAGAAACTTCTCTGCTAAATCATTCCATTCAGCAATGGAGTTTGCTGGCTGCTGATTTAACCAGACTTTTGCAGCGTCTCTCAGGGAGTAAGGAAAAAGGATGACCTGTAACTGCTCCTGCATTACTCCGGGAATGATGAATTTGTTACATATGTCCAGGAATGATTTGAGATGTGAATGTGGATCTTGTGCTACACTTCCTCGGAATTGTCCTTCAGCGGTTAGCATTTGAAACATAACTGGCTTAAGCTCAAACCTTTCAGTTTCCAAGGTTGGATGGACAATTCCTGGGTTAAAGTCACAATTAGCAGGGGCTACATAATCTCTAATTCCTCGTGCTCTATCATCAGCCATCTGTATGGGATTTACTAGCGGATTTTGAGGGTTTGGCGCTGCCATTTCTACTGGTTTGCGGGCACGTCGGTTTCTTCTTCTTCGGTGGTATGTTCGGTCAATCTCGGGATCTATCTCAATGTTGATGCGGCACGCAGCACGTATACAATCTCGTCCACCTAGAGAAAATTACTCAATAGGAGACAAGATAAATAACACCAAACGGAATGTCAGATCAGAAAGAATATTAAAATCTTAGTTTCCGTCCCCAACAATGACGCCAAAAACTTGATCGATTTTCAGAGAGATGATTAATTTAGCACAAAAATATCACTGATATGCATTAATCCAAGTATAAATTAAACATAATCAAGTAGTACCTAGAGTATTCTACGGTCGAATCCACAGGGAAGGAAAGCTAAGGGATTTTTTTTATAAACTTTACAATGAGCACTCAAACGCATGGCATTATGGATTACAATTTCGAATGGTGATAACTGTAATGAAAGTGTGCTGTAAAATAAACTATGCGATGGAATTAAGAAAAATATCAGATGACAAGGCTAACAAGGCTTTTGCTGTGGCGACCACATGCGTCAATTAGCTATTCTGTAACGCATATCTTGATGAATAATCAATTAATGCTTAAGTGAGAAATAAACATGTGATTCCCTTCCGGTACTACTCATGCGTTTGACATAGAACTAACAACGGTCTTGTTCAATTAGTTCCTGCGTTGGTACTGTTCTCTAATAACTTGCAAGTAACTGCGTTAGTCCTAAAATAGTCTAAGCACATTCATGAAATATCTGTGCGGCAGTATTAACTTTAACACGACCAAGACTACATGCAATGCGCTAACGTGCTCTACTTAGACAGTTCCACATGCATTACCTGTCAGGGATTTATCATGCTGCTACCGCATCTGGCTGGCCAGATGGGAGTTAGTAATGAAAATATTATCGCATGTAAGCAGAAAGCATTAATTTTTCATTCATTCAAAATGTACGCATACAGAATAATCCTATCACCGCATGGGTGCCTAAGCTAAGCCTTGATAAGAGTGGTTTAGCTCATGCTAAGAAGGGAAAACATAACGCAATACATCCCAACGCAATGAATTCGCTGCGCTGGGAGAATCTTCATTCGTCTTTGGTTCCTCCTTTTAGCTCTGTGCTCTCCCTCCTCCCTTCTCCTTCGGCAGCTGGCCGCTTCTTATAGGTTGAGGAAACTGACTTCTCCAAGAAATTGGCTTGCGTGCCCCAGTCTTCTTTTGCCAGCTTGCACATCAGTCATACATCAGGGCGATCATCTTTCTAGCTATCAACGTACGAATTATGCTCTCGGATCTGCGCCTGCACTGGAGAAAACTTGGGCAAGGAAATAACTACAAATTCATGCGTTAGTGAGTAAAAATCACACAATTTCCTATCGCATCTAAAAATACTTCCTTTCATGATTAGCTACCGCAATTTCCCCACTATTATTTGCTTGACCAACGCAACTTGGATCTTTTCAGCCTTAATTAGTTTAAATTTAAGGGAGAAATAACTTGCTTTTTGCAAGTTATCAAGTATATCTGACTTGTGGCTGTTTAAAATTAAATTTGATACGAGATCTGTCTCGCTTATGTTGTGAAGTTTGGGGCTTGTTGAGTTGTCTCTAGTGTGTAGTGGTGTGTGGTTGAGTTTGGTAATCCAAGAAGTTTTTTTTTTTTTTTTTTTTTTTTTTTTTTTTTTTTTTTTTTTTTTTTTTTTTTTTTTTTTTTTTTTTGATAACAGTGTGTTTTCTTGTTAAACATGTGTTATATAAAAAATTGGTTTAGTCCTATGTATTAGGGGTGTGCAGCGGTCGGTCGGAGTCGGTTTTTGGCCAAAATCGACGCCGAAAACCGACCATTCGGTTTGAATCGGTAGGTGGCCGTCGATTTTTGATGAGTTGGTGACGCCGACCGACCGACTACACCAACGGTCGGTCGGAGTTTGTCTGTTTTTTGACTCCGTCAAAGTTGAGAACGAAAAAATGTGGGTTTTGTTACTCCGGCGAGCTAGAGAACGAAAAAAATGGAAATAAAATAAAGGGAAGACGTTCGTTTGCAGCCGATTCAAAAAAAGAAAAGAAAAAAAGAGAAGAAGAGAAGAGAAATGGAGAAGAAGATGCAACTGATTCAAGAAAAAAAGAAAAAACAAGAAGAAGAAGAAAGAATAGAAATGAAGAGGAAGAGAAAGGGAGAAGAAAGAAAAACGTAAGTGAGAGGGCCTAGGAAAAGAAATTAAAAAATAAAAGTAATATATATATTTTTTTAATAGTACCTTGGGAAGACCATCGGTATGGTCTTCCCAAGGTGGCTGCATGTAGCATTAATGCTGCTGCAGCCGCCAGCTATAGCAGCACAACTTTTCAAACTTTTATCTTTTTTTTTTTTTTTTTTTTTTTTAATTAGTAAATAGTCGGTCGGTCTGGTCGGTTTGGGCCTTTATTGGGCTCGCCGACCGACCGACGGATCGGTTTTTCTTTTTGAAAAACCGATTCCGACCGAATTTTTACAAAAACCGACCGACTGACGTCGGTTCGGTCGGTTTCGGTCGGTCGGATCGGTTTATCGGAATATTTTGCTCACCCCTACTATGTATGTCGTTATGCTGCCGAAATTTTAAATACTGTGTATGGGTGTTAATAAATTTTAAATACTGTGTATGGGTGTGAATAAATTTTAAATACTGTTATGGGTTTTTTTTTTAGTGTCCTCGCCAACAAGGTTGCGTTGAATGTGGGTACTACGTAAATGAAGTTTATGAGAGAAATTCTACATAAATGAATATTTCTAAACTTAGGCTTGTGTATATATATACAATACTTTTTAATTCTTAAATTAGTTATAATCGTAATATCTATTTTTTGTTTTTTTTTTTTGTAGTTTAATACTAAGAATTCGTTCACTCAAGAACAGCTGGAAGAGGTACGAGTTGAATGGGTGAGACATGTGTCAAACTTCACGTGACGAAGTATCCATCCTTGTGGTAGCTATTTGTTTCCTTTTATATATAGGATGTGTAGGGTTTTCTTGACATATATATGTGGTAGTTTGAATGGACAAAAAAGCGATTGTGCTTACATTTTATTCTTTTTGTAAATCTTTCCGTTTACTATATAGTTTAGAACAACTTAGTGGTTTTGGATATTGTATTGTGCGTTTGGAGATTTTTGGATCGAATATTGAAATAAAGTATTTGATGTTTTCTCAATTGTTGTGTTTGGATTGAATGAAATAATATTCTCAAATGTTGGTTTGAAATTCTGTACAATGGATCAATGGAAATATTTTGCATTGCAATAGGGTATTCAGGATGTGGATTTGAAATTATGGTAATAAATATGTTACAGGTGGTATGAGGAAAGATGTCAGTTTATAACTGTCATCTTATGACACTATAATAACAGTTTGAAAACGTCATCCTAACATACCGTAATCGAACGTGTTGAGGGAAAAATGTCATTTTAAAACCATCATTAATGTAGTCATATATGTCGGTTGTAAACTGTCATTGTTGATAACTGTCATCATAGGGGTCGACAAAGATGTCGGTTTTAAACTGTCATCGTTGTAATCTGCCATCGTACGTGTTCAATCACACCCACAACAACCACAGTTTTAAACTGTCATTGTTGTAATCCGTTATCATAGGGGTTCAATCACACGTAGAACAACAACAGATTCAAATAAGTGATCATGGGGGTTTAATAAAAGTGCAAAATCGACATCGTAGCCCAGAGTTGTTGTAGTGCTTGCTGCGGGTTATGTGCACTTGCATAGTATTTTGGAGTTAATTCATATCATATTTATAACCACTCCAAAATTGCAACAAGTTTTTGGCACCGTTGCCTGAGACTTGAATTAGTTTTTATCTGATCTGTTTTGTGTATGTGTTTTTAGTGATTTGGTGCGTGAACTTTTTGATTGTTTCTTTTTGTTTTGTAGGTGTGAGATTGGTGTATGAGCGGTCCTCCTGGGGTGAGATTCGAGCTTGACCTAGAGATTGAGCGGACATTTAGAAGGAGAAGGAGAGAGCAGCAAAGGAATATCAATCCGATGGCTGACCTTCCGCGTCTTCCAAATATTCCAGAAGATCAAGCTGATCCCTAGCAGAACCGTGTGATGCAGCAAAATCCACCGATAGAGCAAAATGAACAGCAAAATAATCAGGCTGAGAACCCTATTATGGTAGCGAATGATAGGGCCAGAGCCATTCGAGCATATGCTTTTCCGATGTTTGATGAGTTAAATCCAGGAATTGTGCGTCCTCAAATTGAGGCAACAAACTTTGAAATGAAACTGGTCATGTTCCAGTTGTTGTAGACCGTGGGTCAATTTCATGGTTTACCATCTGAGGACCCCCATTTACATCTTAAGTCTTTTGTATGAGTTAGTGATTCGTTTGTTATTCATGGAGTGTCGAGAGATGCCCTTAGATTGACTTTGTTCTCGTATTCTCTTAGAAATGGAGCAAAGGCGTGGTTAAATTCTTTTGCTCCAGAATCAATTAGTCTTGGAATGAGTTAGCGAAAAAAATTCTTAGTAATATTTTCCACCAACTAGGAATGCCAAGTTGAGGAGTGAGATAGTGGGATTTAGGCAAATTGAAGATGAAACTTTTAGTGAGGCTTGGGAGAGGTTTAAGGAGCTTTTGCGAAAGTGTCCCCACCACGGTTTACCACATTGTATCCAAATGGAAACATTTTACAATGGGCTAAACATAGCAACCTAGGGTATGGTCGATGCTTCTGTGGGAGGTGGCCCTTTTGGCAAAAACCTTTAATGAAGCCCATGAGATTTTAGAGAGAATATCAACCAATAGTTGTCAATGGTCAGATGTTAGAGGCTCTAGTAAAAAAGTGAAGAGTGTAATAGAAGTTGATGGTGTGTCTACCATTAGGGCTGATATAGCAGCATTAGCTAATGCTCTTAAAGGCATAACTGTGGTAAGCAATGTTCAGCAGCCGCCAGTGGTGGAGCCTGCTGCAGTTGTAAACCAAGTGGCAGCCGAGTCATGTGTCTATTGTGGTGAAGAGCATAATTATGAGTTTTGCCCTAGCAATCCAGCTTCTGTGTTTTTTTGTAGGTAATCAAAGGAATAACCCATATTTGAATTTTTATAATCCAGGTTGGCGTAACCACCCTAACTTTGGGTGGGGAGGGCAAGGAACCAATTCGCAAGCCCCCCAAACACAGCAAAAGGTGGCGAACCAGTCAGGATTTGCTAAAGCGCAGGGAATGCCCCAGCAAAATCAGCAGGTAATGCCCCAGCAAAATTTAGAGAGTTCTCTAGAGTTATTGATGAAAGAATATAATCAGGCTTCATTTAGAGCCCTGGAATTGCAAGTGGATCAGCTAGCTAATGAGCTGAAGGCACGACCTCAAGGGAAACTTCCTTCGGATACTGTACACCTTAGAAGGGAAGGTAAGGAACAGGTGCAGGTAGTGACTCTAAGGAGTGGTAAGCCACTAGAAGAGAGAAGAGAGCCTAGTAAACCCCAGGATGTAGAGAAGAGTAGTGATAAAAATGATGTTGTTGAGAAAGAGCTGGAGACTAGTAAAAATGATAGAGGCAACAGTAAAAATACCGGAGCAACTAGTTCTGTTCCAGATGTAGAACCCCCTTATGTACTGCCCCCACCTTATGTACCATTGTTGGGTTCCCAGAGTGAGTAAAAATAAGATATAAAAAGACTCTAGAACTCTGTGCAAGTATACACAGTCCGCAGCAAGTAATAAGTATTTATCGAATCCAAGGTCTGAATTAGCTTTCACTTTATCTACTTTGTTTAGTTTTTCAATGGTTTCAAGAATGGTTAAAATGATTGGTTTTTATAGAATGCTGAAGCAAAAGAAATGACAGAGTAGAAAATAAACAAATAGGCAGACAGATTAGAAACAGGCGCTCGTCAGGTTTTAGCAATTGTTGTAAAAGATGCTCTAGCAATATTATTGATCATGCAAAAGTCTCGCAGTCTTATTAGCAGATTCCTCCCGGAACTCCGGATTTTTTGGAATATGTTTCAACTCCAATGAAGTACTACCGATCAAGCACTAGGCAACTGGCTATCCCTAGCTCAGTCACTGGCGTTCACCAATACACAATGATCTAGTGTGATTAACCGCCACACACTCCCTAAATCATCCCTGAAACTAGAGAGAGGTATTCATACTGGCTGGCCAAGCGGGCATAAAATAGAAATGAACACAACAATTAATCAAGATGCATAGAATCAATATTTATTACTAGAAATTAAGCATGACAATCACATGTTCCTAACCAACGCCTAAGCTACTTAGTTCATAAAATGCATGGAAACACACGTTACAATTTGAGTAAGCATATCCATAATTACAAAATAACGCAAGGAAGTATTAATTCCCTTGATCAGCTTGCAATTGATGGTCTTCTTGATGGTCTCCAATCTCTTCTCTATTCGACTCCCAAAGGTGGAAGTAACCTTTCCAAGAATGGAATGTTTCTCCCAAAGTGGCATGCCTTTGACTTGGGCGGCTATCTCCTTTTATAGAAGGATAGGAGGCTTGAATTAGGTTGACCTAGACACGTGGATGAATCTCCTTGCTCCTTTATCCCGAGAATAACTTAACAGAATTTAGTTTGTTAAATTGGCTAACGAGCTGTGACGTGACAGTTTTTGCTCCCAGCTTTGCTCCAGCACAGAGTTTGCTCTCCCTCAAGTCACCCAGCAACATATTCTGCACAAAATAATTTCCAAAGCTTCCATTCTTCCAAATGGGTTAAAACATATAATATCTATCTAAAAGCAACCCTATTAAGCACAAAAGACACGCAAATCAATATAGAAATAAGGTCTAAATAACTCCCTTTTGGAGAGTTATCACACCCCCAAACTTGAACTATTGCGCGTCCCGAGCAATACTAACCAACCTTCCCTTCAAGAATTCAAAACGTTAGACAAAGCATAGCTTAATCACAACAGATAATCCAACACTACCTTCAACCTTTACTTGGGCATTCTGCAAAACCAAGCTCTACTGCAGCAAAATAATTCTTCCGACATGGACAAATAATCACCACTTTTAACTCAATTCTAAGAACTTGCCACAGCCTAGCTCTATTATCAGATATATTAAAACACATTTTTAAGGGGTTTATATTTTTGTTCTTCAGACTTAAAGCAGCCCTACAGTCATAAGCTCTTAAACATGGGATGACCCACTTTATGGTGCAGTATACCCTTGCCTCAAACTCATCACCAACTAGGCTAAATACTCTTTGTAAAGCTAAAAAATCCTTAGTTATTCTATCTCTTGCCCCTCAGAATGGCGACATTTTATGATGAAGCTCACCTAAGTTCTGGGAGACAGAAAAACTGCTGGATTATCATTCATCCTTCAAAACTTTTGCTCCATGAATTTTCTCAGCAAAATTTTCAACAATCACTTTTTTCAGCAAATCATTTTTCACATTTCCTAGGTCACCTTTTGACGCGAAGACAAACTGTGGGTATCACAAATGTCCCCGGTTACTCAATAACCTAACAAATTATTTAATGAAGGAGAGGAATGCTCGAGCAAAACAATTGGAGTAGCAAAAAGTCCCCCAAACTTGAATTATTCATTGTCCCCAATGAATCATTAAAATTTTAAATTATACCCCCAAACCTAAATATTTCTATCTGAATTTTAAAACTAAGCGTGGGACTAGGACTAAGCTTAAAGTGGATCAAATAAGTCAACACTACCTCCAAAATCTTCTTGGCCGCAACTGTGACCAGGCTAGAAGAATTGCTCAAGCAAAAGGTTTCTGGAGATCAGAATACCTTGATCTAACTAAGCTCAACCAGTCCAAGCTTCAAAAATTCAGAAGAAATCAGTTAAGTTAGAATTACTCAGTGCCATAGAACAGAAACAACTCAAAAATTTCATTAAAAACATAGAAAGAAATTACAAAAGCAGATATATTTTTTCCAGAAACAGAAAAATTAAAAAGAAGCAGAACAAAACAAGCAAACATAGAAAAAGATGCGGACAAAAATGCGCGAGCAACAAAAATATTTCATCAAAAAGATTGCTTTTCCTTCTTCAATCCTCCTGACCAGGATCTTCTTCTTCATCTCCTTCTCTCTCGACAGGCGGTGGCGGAATCCAGGGGTTCAGTAGGTCATCAGGGAATGTGGGTAAGGCCGGATAAGGTTTGGAAAAATTTTCCTCTAGGGCCTTCTTCAAGTTGGCATCACGGCTTCTAACATAGTTCCAGAAGGTTAAAGCTTGCCTCTCGGCAAACTCTTGCCTGCTGGCCGACAGTGCAAGTTGCTCTAGGATTTGATGAATACCACATACTAGCCCACCCTGGCATGCCTCCTGCGTATGCGGAAGTCGCGCCAGATTGGGCGTATCTATGATTCCCTTGTCAAGCAGAATCACATCCTCTGGAACCGTGGGCACTTTGCCCTGTTGCATAGCATCGTGATTGTGTTCGGGAAAAACAGCTTCCCCACCTTCTTGCGCCAGCAACTTAAAATCTCATTCGAAATAATTTTTCCAACATCAATGCTCAGGGATCGAAGAATGGCGAATATCAGAAGCACTCGTTCACGAGACACTGTTGAATCATGCGTAGTCGGAAGCAAATGCAGCTTGATGAAACCCAACCAAGTATTGGCTTCACTCTTTAGGTAAGCCGCTTGAAACGTGCTTTTCTCCGTTTTGGATAGCCTCCATTGAGCCCCTTCAATTCCAACCTCTCGGACTGCCGTATTTAACTGATCACTTGACAGTGCCACGACCATCTCATTAAAGCCCGCATGTGGGAAGTCCTGAAGGTTGAATAACGCGTTGATAGCCCCTGGGCTCCAGTCAACAGGTACTCCTCGAACTATGGCCTGAAATTCCTCTGCATTATCAACATTCGCATAGAATTCTAGAACAATATTCGAATTTACTGGGTCCAGTTTCGCACAGAACTGACTCCAACCAAGATTTGCGATTCCTGCTCTCAAGAAATGTGGTAGATCGTCACCAAACCCTCTTTCGAATAGGAAATCCCTTCTTAGCATCTCTCGGTATTTTGCTCGAGCAAGCTCATTGATGAAGTGGAGGAAAGGTCCTTCTCTTGCTTCCTCTACAGGTTCATCCGATGCTTCAGCAATTCCTTTGCCTCTGTCTGCTTTAAGCTTTCTCAAGGTTTCGTCCGCTGCTTCTTCTCTTTCTCTGTCCTCAGCTTCCTTTTTTTCTCGTTCCTCTCGTTCCGCCTTCTCTTTCTCAGAATCCGACGACGGTGGTGATGGGGTATCAGTTCGAATTACCTGAACGCGCCCAACCTTTCGCTTCACCCGGCGTCGTTTCGGTACTTCAGGCATGATGACCTCAACACGAGTCTCTTGCTCCTGTTCACTCTTTTTCAGGCACAACCTCTGCCTGTCCTTCTTGCACCTCGTCAGTCTGCTTTTCTTGATTCTCCTCAGTATTCTCTTCTTGAATTTTCTCCGTATCTGCGACTATCGCTTCATCCTCCTCTGGATTCTGCACCTCAGATTCTTTCGGATTTCCTTCCTCCACTGCAGAAGCAACATCATCTGTCGCCTTCTGGACAGCCTCTTGCTCCTCAGCCCGTTGCTGCCTTCTCCTCCGTTTGGCTTCTTTCTCCTCCGGCGTCTTCTTCTTCTTCGCTTTTACTTTCTGTACTTCAGGGGTAATAGGTATCTCTTCCTCCTCATTCTCCCTCTCTTTTCTTGCTCTCATTTTTGCCATTAGAGACTCAAAGGTATTTTTTTTCACAACGAACAGAAAAAGAAGAAGGGATACGAACAGTAAAGGAATGCCCAAATGCGAAGGGGAAGTGAAAAGAAACTTACCACAGTCTGTGAATAAATAAGGCCTCAGCAAAATCAAATCCCAACTGAAAAGATTTGCGCTGCATTAAATAATATTCCCGTTTATTTTTTAAATGCATGCACTTTGGAAATCCAAAACCATCAACGGTAAAATCGTGGATTCCAATCTCCCCTGATAAATGTGTATGCGCTGTCCAACAGCAGAGCCCTTGGATTCTTCTTGTGGGACACGTGGCTCCATCAGATAACACATGCAAATTTACCTGCCAATAGAAAATTCAAAATCCAAACGGTAAAAATAATTCTTCCTCAACAAAAACCCTTCCTATTCGGACGATTTGCTCCGGCCATAAAGTTGCCGTAACAAACTTCTGATCACAACAAATCTTAGATACAGACGAATTCAAATTAAAATCAAATCAAATCAAGAAATTTGAATTAACCGCTTAAATCAAATCTTATCTTATATTTTTATATGAAGCCGAATAAATTAGAGAAAATCCTATTCGAAATTAAATCCCAAAAATAAAATATCCGAAAATAAAAATCTAAACTAAAATCCAATAAAATCTAATTTACACTTAATCAGATTAATTAAAAGATAATTCAATTAAATAAATAAATAAGCCGAAAACAAAATCAATTAAAATTCTAAACGGAATAGATAAAATCTAAACTACCAATAATAAAAATACTCAAAACTAAAGTCTGCTTAAAATAAATCATGCAGAATTTAAACAAACTAAATCTAAAATACTCGAAATTAACAAAAAATCAAATCAAATTAGCGAGAAAATATAAACAAACACTGGGAGCTCAAAATATTGCTCTACGAAATGCTCCCACAAAAATCTCGCTCTCTCATTCTTCAACCAGCTTTAGGGAAGGATATTTCGACTGGAACTCCTCTCCCCAATAATGTTTCACACGCTGTCCATTCACTTTGAACACTCTCCCATCTTTTTCATCCTACAAAGTAATTGCTCCATGGGGAAAAACCTCAATCACAATAAATGGCCCTGACCATTTAGATTTTAGTTTCCCAGGAAACAATTTTAATCTAGAATTGTAAAGAAAAACTCTTTGACCCTTGACAAACTCTTTAGGTTTAATTCTCTTGTCATGCCACAGCTTAGTCTTCTCCTTATATATTTTCGCATTTTCATAAGAAAATTGGCGAAATTCTTCCAATTCATTAAGCTGCAGCATCCTAATTGCCCCTGCGCGACTCAGATCAAGATTTAATTTTTTCAAAGCCCAAAACGTTTTATGCTCTAGCTCTAATGGTAAATGACAAGCTTTCCCATATACTAACCGATAGGGAGACATACCTAGAGGAGTCTTATAGGCTGTCCTATAAGCCCAAAGAGCGTCATCCAACCTAAAAGACCAATCTTTCCTAGATGGATGAACTACTTTTTCTAGAATTGATTAAATTTCCCTATTGCTTATTTCAGCCTGACCATTAGCCTGTGGGTGATAGGGGGTAGCTATCCTATGCTTGATTCCATACTTAGCTAAAAGCTTAGTTAAGATATTATTAACAAAATGTGTACCCTCATCACTTACTAAAGCTCTAGGTGTCCCAAACCGCGCAAAGATGTGCGATTGGAGAAACCTCGAAACCGTCTTGGCATCATTTTGATGGCATGCAATGGCCTCCACCCACTTGGACACGTAATCAACTGCCAATAAGATAAAAACATTGCCATTAGAAGGGGGAAATGACCCCATAAAATCAATACCCCATACATCGAATAATTCAACTTCCAAAATGTAAGTAAGAGGCATTCCATCTCTAGGCCCTAAGTTTCCTCTCCTTTGGCAGGCATCACATTGCTTGTAGAACCAATGGGCATCCTTAAACAAGGAAGGCCAGAAGAATCCGCAATACAAAATCCTCATAGCTGTCCTCTGACCGCTGAAATGGCCTCCATACGGCAAAGAGTGACATTGCTCCAGGATTTCCTTTGCTTCATCACCTGAAACACACCTACGAATAATATCATCAGAGCATTGCTTATACATAAATGGCTCATCCCAATAGAAAAACTTTGCATCATGCTTAAACTTTTTCTTTTGCCTCCACTCCATATCAATAGGAGTGACTCCCTTAACCAAAAAGTTGGCAATATCAGCATACCAAGGGGCATCCTTGACTACCTTTGCCTCCACAGCAAAGAGCTGCTCATCTGGGAAAGAATATGAGATGGCAGATTGCTTCAGCAAAGATGATGATGGATCAAGACGAGACAAGTGATCTGCAATGACATTCTCTGATCCCTTCTTGTCCTTTATCTCCAAGTCGAATTCCTGCAATAATAAAACCCAACGAATTAGTCTAGGCTTTGCATCTTTCTTAGACATTAAATACCTTATCGCTGCATGATCCGTGAACACTGTGACTTTGGATCCAACCAAATATGGCCGGAATTTCTCAAAAGCAAACACCACAGCTAACAACTCCTTTTCAGTAGTTGTATAGTTGACTTGTGCCTCATTTAAAACCCTGCTTGCATAATATATAGGATGAATAAATTTGCCTTGCTTTTGCCCCAGCATAACACCTACTGCAGCATCACTCGCATCACACATTACCTCAAATGGTAAATTCCAATTAGGTGCACAAAGAATGGGTGCTGAGATTAAAGCAGCCTTTAAAGTCTCAAAAGCCTTCCTACAATCTGCAGTAAAGTCAAAAACATGATCAGCGCACAATAAGTTACAAAGAGGTTTACTGATTTTTGAGAAATCCTTTATGAACCTTCTATAAAATCCAGCATGACCTAAAAAACTCTGAATCCCCTTCACTGAATTCGGTGGTTCTAGTCTCTCAATAACCTCAATTTTTGCTCTATCAACTTCAAGACCATTCTTAGAAATCCTATGTCCTAACACAATGCCCTCCTTCACCATGAAGTGGCATTTCTCCCAATTAAGAACTAGATGGGTATCCTCACATCTTTTAATACCTTACCTAAATTATCCAGACAACTCTGAAAAGACCCTCCAAAACTGAAAAATCGTCCATAAATACCTCAACAGTGGACTCAATCATATCAAAAAAAATTGCCAACATACACCGCTGAAATGTTGCTGGAGCATTGCAAAGGCCAAAAGGCATTCGCCTAAAAGCAAACGTCCCGTAAGGGCAGGTGAAAGTGGTTTTTTCCTGATCCTCAGGAGCAATAGTAATCTGGTTATACCCAGAATAACCATCTAAGAAACAGTAGTAGGCCTGACCAGCTAATCTATCCAACATCTGGTCAATAAATGGTAGAGGGAAGTGGTCCTTACGGGTAGCTTTATTAAGCCTCCTGTAATCCATGCAAACCCTCCAGCCAGTTACTGTCCTGGTTGGGATCAATTCATTATCTTTATTGCTCACTACCGTGACACCTCCTTTCTTAGGAACACATTGGACAGGGCTTACCCAATTGTTGTCTACAATCAGATAAATAATGCCCGCATCCAACCATTTAATCACCTCCTTTTTAACAACCTCTTTCATTGCAGGGTTAAGCCTTCTCTGTTGCTCAATACTTCTAAAGGATCCCTCCTTTAGAGTGATTTTTTGCATACAAAAAGACGGGCTAATACCCTGAATGTCAGCCAATGTCCAACCTATTGCCTTGCGGTATTGCTGCAGCAACTTTATTAAGGTCTCTTCATTCTCCGGCATTAAATCTGATGCAACAATAATGGGCAATGTCTCACCCTCCCCAAGATACACATACTTTAGATGATTCGGCAAGGGCTTTAAATCTAAAGTGGGTGCCTCAATTAGGGATGACTTAATATGAGGAGCTTTTCTTTGATCTAAATCTAAAGACTCAAAAACTTCCTCACACCTAAATACTTCTTTTTCATTTTTTCTCTCTAAAGAACAAACTTCTAAATCCTCTACACTAACCTCTCCATGATTTTCCAAATGTTTGCTAGCCGAATCCTGCATTGCTGTCTCAACAATTGTGTTCTCCAGAATCCTAATGAAAGAGCAATCTTCCATTTCGTCTGGATACTTCATGGCCTTAAACACATTAAATTTTACTTCCTCGTTACAAACCCTCATTGTTAATTCCCCTTTTTGAACATCTATCAATGCCCTACCAGTAGCCAAATATGGACGACCTAGAATAATTGGGACATCTTTATCAGCCTCATAGTATAAGATAATAAAATCAACAGGAAATATGAACTTATCTACCTTTACTAAGACATCCTCAATTTTACCCTCTGGATATGTGATAGATCTATCAGCTAATTGGAGTGTAACTGTGGTAGGCCTAGCTTCACCAATACCTAGCTTTCGATAGACCGAAAGAGGCATAAGGTTAATGCTTGCACCTAAATCACAGAGTGCTCTACCTAACTCTTTTCCACCTATAGACACAGGTATAGTGAATGATCCTGGATCCTTAGCCTTGGTTGGTAGCCCATTCTTAAGAATAGCACTACATTCCTCAGTAAGAGATACAGTTTCAAACTCACCTAACCTCTTCTTTTTAGTTAAAATATCCTTAAGAAATTTAGCATAATTAGGCATTTGCTCAATAGCTTCTACTGAAGGGATATTTATATGCAATTGCTTAAGAATCTCTAAAAACTTTTTAAATTAACCATCCTGATTCTTAGGCCTTTGCCTTTGTGGAAAAGGTAGATGTGGTACATAAGGTGGGGGCGGCACATAAGGTGGTTCCACATCTGGTACAGAACCAGATGCTCCAGCATCTTTATCGCTGCCTCCAGCACCCTGACCAGACTCCAACTCTTTCTCAACAACAACATTTTTATCACAATTTTTCTCTACATTCTGGGTTTTACTAGGTTCTTTTCTCTCTTCTAGTGGCTTACCACTCCTTAGAGTCACTGCCTTTACTTGCTCCTTACCTTCCCTTTTGGGGTGTTCAGTATCTGAAGGAAGTTTCCCTTGAGGCCTTGCCTTCAGCTCATTAGCCAGCTGTCCCACTTGCAATTCCAGGGCTCTCATTGAAGCTTGATTACTTTGAATAGCGGCATCTGTACGAGCCATATATTCTTTCATCATCGTCTCAAGAGAACTCTCTGCATTTTGCTGGGGCAAAGCCTGCTTATTTTGCTGGGGCAATACCTGCGCTTTAGCAAATCCTGACTGGTTCACCTTTTGTTGTGCTTGCACATTACTTCCTTGTCCTCCCCATGCGAAGTTGGGGTGGTTGTGCCAACCTGGATTATAAAAGTTAGAATAAGGGTTATTCCTCTGATTACCTACAAAAAACACAGAAGCTGGATTGCTGGGGCAAAACTCGTAGTTGTGCTCTTCACCACAATAGACACATGCTTCCGCTGCAACTTGGTTCACCACTGCAGCAGACTCTACAGCTGGTGGCTGTTGATGACTAACCACTGTCATATTTTTAAGAGCGTTAGCTAACATTGCAATATCAGCCCTAATGGTGGACACACCATCAACCTCTAACACACTCTTAACCTTTTTATTTGTGCCTCTAACATCTGACCACTGACAACTATTGGTTGATATTCTTTCTAAAATTTCATGGGCTACATTAAAAGTTTTTGCCAAAAGGGCCCCTCCAGCCTAAGCATCAACCAGACCTTGGGTTGCTCCATTTAACCCATTGTAAAATGTTTCCATTTGGATACAATGTGGTAAACCATGGTGGGGACACTTTCGCAAAAGCTCCTTAAACCTCTCTCAAGCCTCACTAAAAGTCTCATCTTCAAGTTGCCTAAACCCTACTATTTCACTCCTCAATTTAGCATTTCTATTTGGTGGGAAATATTTACTCAAAAAATTTTCTGCTAACTCATTCCATGTTCTAATTGATCCTGGAGCAAAAGAATTTAACAATGTCTTTGCTCCATCTCTAAGAGAATACGGGAACAATGTTAATCTAATGGCATCTCTAGGCACTTCTTGAATTACAAAAGAATCACCAACTCCTAAAAAAGACTTAAGATGTAAATGAGGGTCTTCAGATGACAAACCATGGAATTGCCCCACAGTTTGCAACATCTGAAACATTACCGGTTTCATTTCAAAATTTGCTGCCTCAATGTGAGGACGTGCAATCCCTGGATTTAACTCATCAAACATTGGAAAAGCATACGCTCGAATGGCTCTGGCCCTATCGTTCGCTACCAAGATAGGATTCTCAGCCTGATTATTTTGCTGTCTATTTTGCTCCAGCGGCTGGTTTTGCTGCAGCACACGATTCTGCTGGGGATCAACTGGATCTTCTGGACCCTGCGGGAGACGCGGCACATCAGCCAATTGATTTTACTGTCTACGCTGCTCTCTCCTTCTTATCCTGAATGTCCTCTCGATTTCTGGATCAAGCTCGAACCTTACCCCAGGCGGATCGTTCATGCACCAAACTCACACCTGCAAAAACAAAGGAAACAATCAAAAAGTTCTAGCACCAAACCACTAAAACACATACACAAAACATATCAGATAAAAACTTATTCAAGTCCCCGACAACGGTGCCAAAAACTTGTTGGGTTCCCAGAGTGAGTAAAAATAAGATATAAAAAGACTCTAGAACTCTGTGCAAGTATACACAGTCCGCAGCAAGTAATAAGTATTTATCGAATCCAAGGTCTGAATTAGCTTTCACTTTATCTATTTTGTTTAGTTTTTCAATGGTTTCAAGAATGGTTAAAATGATTGGTTTTTATAGAATGCTGAAGCAAAAGAAATGACAGAGCAGAAAATAAACAAATAGGCAGACAGATTAGAAACAGACGCTGGTCATGTTTTAGCAATTGTTGTAAAAGATGCTCTAGCAATATTATTGATCATGCAAAACTCTCGCAGTCTTATTAGCAGATTCCTCCCGGAACTTCGGATTTTTTGGAATATGTTTCAACTCCAATGAAGTACTATCGATCAAGCACTAGGCAACTGGCTATCCCTAGCTCAGTCACTGGCGTTCACCAATACACAATGATCTAGTGTGATTAACCGCCACACACTCCCTAAATCATCCCTGAAACTAGAGAGAGGTATTCATACCGGCTGGCCAAGCGGGCATAAATAGAAATGAACACAACAATTAATCAAGATGCATAGAATCAATATTTATTACTAGAAATTAAGCACGACAATCACATGTTCCTAACCAACGCCTAAGCTACTTAGTTCATAAAATGCATGGAAACACACGTTACAATCTGAGTAAGCATATCCATAATTGCAAAATAACGCAAGGAAGTATTAATTCCCTTGATCAACTTGCAATTGATGGTCTTCTTGATGGTCTCCAATCTCTCCTCTATTCGGCTCCCAAAGGTGGAAGTAACCTTTCCAAGAATGGAATGTTTCTCCCAAAGTGGAATGCCTTTGACTTGGGCGGCTATCTCCTTTTATAGAAGGATAGGAGGCTTGAATTAGGTTGACCTAGACACGTGGATGACTCTCCTTGCTGCTTTATCCCGAGAATAACTTAACATAATTCAGTTTGTTAAATTGGCTAACGAGCTGTGACGTGGCAGTTTTTGCTCCCAGCTTTGCTCCAGCACAGAGTTTGCTCCCTCAAGTCACCCAGCAACATATTCTGCACAAAATAATTTCCAAAGCTTCCATTCTTCCAAATGGGTTAAAACATATAATATCTATCTAAAAGCAACCCTATTAAGCACAAAAGACACGCAAATCAATATAGAAATAAGGTCTAAATAATTCCCTTTTGGAGAGTTATCAACCACCTCTACCTTTTCCACAAAGAAAAAAACCTAAGAACCAAGATGGTCAATTTAAGAAGTTTTTAGAGATTCTTAAGCAATTTGATGACCGCAAAGTGCACGGGCCGCAAGTAATATTAAAACGGAAAGTATTCCGAGTATCGAATCTACAGGGAGGAAGAACGGTATTTAAGCAAGATAATTAATTTGATCACTAAAAGTACTTAGAAGAAATATTATTTAGGAGCCAACTCTTCATGCAAAAACCAAATTAAGAAATAAAGGAATTAAACAAATTCAGGCCGATCAATTAAAAATAAAAATGCGGAGATAGAATCGAGTGAGAAACGAGGTCTTGAAAATCAGAATATAGCTAATTAATTATTCTAATTATCCTATCTCAATGCCCGACTAATTATAATCCTAGAATCTCCGTTTAGCACATAGGTTCTCCTTTCGGTCTCCCCTAATTGTAATTAACTCATATTAATAATCTAAGTGTCCTTAGCGCTATTAAATTCGTTAATTAATACGCTCTAATTCATTATTGGAATCTAAGTCTAACCAACTAATCTCGCTGCCACTACGAGCAGTTAAACTCAGTTGCATGGATTATGATCTATCCTAATTTCTCTCTATCGAGATTCCATTAAGAATCAAATCAATATATAATTGGCCAGATCATATAACGCATTACGAACATCCATACAAATAACTAGTAATTGGACAAGAGATAGGCAATTATAATAACAATTATCTATAAACTTTCATTCCAAGATCCCCAAATGGGATTAGCTATACATGGCCAAAAATTCTCACATGTACATAATATAAAGCATAAAATAGAGCAAATAAGAGTAAGGAAAGTGACCGTCAAGAACCCCGTTGCTTGCGCTTGGAGTCCCTTCGAACCACACTCCCGAGCCTCCTAAATTGCTCGTTACAAAATTTCCCACAAAAATCTCACACTCGACCCTCAAAAAGGCTTTAAGAGCCTTGAAAGAAGACTAAAGGAGAGGAAATGGAAGGATGATGGATTGTTGGATGATGCCAAACTAGGGAGCAAGGGGCACCTTTTATAGGCCTGGAAATGGGGTAGCGTTGCGACGCTATGACGTCATATCGACTTGTTTGGCAAGAAATAGGACAGCGTCGCGACGCTGTCCTCAAAGCGTTGCGACGCTGTGACGATTCCAGACCCTTCACTCCGCGGGCTGGGCTTGAATCTTGGGCTTTCTCCATACCTTTTGGATCAACACCTTTCATGATAACTTTTGGGCTTCCTCCTTAAACCAACCTTGGATTTATGGCTTGAATTACTCATTTTTGGGCTCTTTTTCTCCATAATTCCACAATTAACTCCTAAGGACAAAATAAATGAATTTAATTAAATATTCAATAAAAAATATCATAAAAGCATACAAAAGCCTATTAATTTAGGACTAAAATAGCGGCATTTTTGCCCGTTATCACACCCCCAAACTTAAGCTTTTGCTAGTCCCGAGCAAAATAAATTGTAAGGATGCATGAAATAGAATCACTCAAGCCTCAATGATTTTAGAACTCTTAAGCAAATATGGAAAACATGCAAGTGGAATAAGCAAGCACCGCATACTTATGAAGAAATCTTAAAGAATTTGAACTTAAATTTTAACGAATAGCATGCTCAAGACTTATCTAATGATTCTTTTACTAACCTAGATTAGTCTTATGGCTTTTTCTATTTGTTTTCCCCCTACACTGGCTAAGAGTCCCTAATAGGTCGGAGTTCTACTATCATGCAAACAAAGAAACTAGGGTACCTGATATTTTTCTTTTTCAGGGGGAAGCCAAACTCACAAATATTTTTTCTCTTTTTCTTTTTAGAATGCTTCCCCCCCCCCCCCCCCAACTTGCATTTTTATAAATCTAATGGCACTAGCTTTCACACTACGATGCAGGGACCTGTAACCCGAATTTTATTCTTGGTTGGCCTAACTGATCACACCGTAGGTAGCTCTTTTTACCCCTAGTCTTTTTTTTTCTTTTGCAAGCAAAAATATTTTTCAACAGATATTTCTTTTTTTTTTCTCTCTCTTTTCGTTTGTTGCTTTTCTTTTAGCAGGCATAGCATCTTTTCACCTAGTTCTTAAAACAGTCAAGCATGAACTCCTAGTGTTAGAAACTAAGCCTATCGGAGTGACAACAAACTTATAAAAACCATAATAAAAATCTAGATTTTCAAAGATTTTCACAAGATAAGTCTATTGCATGCTTTAGACATTAAACCTAAGTAACAAATTTTTTTAAAATTTCACATTTTCTGCTATGCTCCCAAATTTCACAACATATAAACCATATCCCCCAAAATTTCTAAAATCAAATCCTCGGCTATCATTGCTATCTATTCATGCATCCAAAAGAATTTAATCATGCTCAACACCGCGAAAGCCTCCCCCCCAAACTTAAACTAAATATTGTCCCCAATAAAGAGGGATACTGAGACTTCCTTGAGTCAGGAGAACGTCGTCCTCATCCTTTTGGGCCGAGAAAATTGGATTTCTGAAGCTAGGGGGGCTTGCTAAGCGGATCCTACAAAACAAATTTGGATCACAAAGCAAGGGATTTATTTACCGCAAAACTAACTAAATAATCCTTGGGTTGCCTCCCAAGCAGCGCTTTCTTTAACGTCTTTAGCTAGACGAGGCTCGGCACGCTCACGGAGGCTCGAAGTAAAAATTCTCGTCATCCTCCGGGCTCTGAAGAAAATCTCGTACCGAATTACATACTGCAAACAGGGGAGAAAAAAAACTTTCCCCTGGTCCATCATCACTAAACAGATTTTTGTAAAAACAGTCCATAAAAAATTCGACAGAATTAAACCTTTTTTTCCAAATCCCAATTCACAAAGCAATTATTTACAGTCATTTAGCGTCATAATGTCAACTGGTCTCGGGTCTAAAGGCGGCCTATCCACTAAGCCTATCCATTCATCAGATCTTATCTCTATATGTTCATGAGACTCATCATTAGACTCTACAGGGCTATCATTTGACTCTTCATTATCAGAATTAAAGAATTCAACAATATCAGGGTCAGATTCATAACTATCATCACTATCAGGTCCAGAATCAAAACTATCAACAATTTCAGGATCAGATTCAATAATTTCATGCTCAGAGCTATCATCTATCATGTGATCTTCTAAATTCAACGCAGGTAGATCATGCTCATATACAGGTACTGCAGGCATTTCAATGTCATTCATTAATTCATTCTCAAATAAAGGATCATAAAAAAACACATCAGGATCTAAATTTACATCATCCATAAGAGGACTTTGGGACCTTTCTGTGGAGGCTTTTTGTATCCTGGGTCCTTCTGTTTTAATGGTATCTTTCCTGTAACTATCGTGCTGCTATTCTCTGATAACCTAAAGACTTCCTTTTTAGACAAATTTTTCTTCCTAGACATCATTTCTTTCATAAACTTTCCATAGTTAGGCATTATAGAGAACATCAACTAAAGGAATATTCACAGAAAGATTTTTAAACATTTCTAAAAATTTTTGAAATTGCTCATCTAACTTAACATTCTTAAATCTCTGAGGAAAGGGTAACTCCCTGTAATCGAAGGTAGGACATTCGCCCCTCCTTTTGGGCGGGCGGATGTGCGACCCTTTGTCGTGGTGGTTGCAAGGGACTACCTCTTCCTCGTCCATCTTCGCTTTCAGCTTTTCATCCTGCTTTTTCTTTTCTTTTCCTGCAAAATTGTTAGTAAGATCAAAATTTAAATCACAAGAGCTAGGAGGACTTTGGGACCTTTTTGTGGAGGTTTTTTGTGCCTCAGCCCGTTCATCTTCATCCTTGCTCGACTTTTCTTCCTTCTTCAGCTTTCTCTCTTCATCTGAGCGATCCCCCAATCTTCTCCCACTTCTTAATGTCACCATTTTGCACTGCTCTCTAGGATTTGTCTCAGTGTTGCTTGGGAACTTGCCCTTCTAAAGGGCGTTTACTACAGAAGCAATCTGTCCTATCTGCACCTCCATGTTCTTGAGAGCCGTATCGTGGTTATTTACTGTCGTCACTAATGTGTTCACAGATGACTAGAGACTTACGTTCAACACTTTCTGCTCTTTGATAAAGAGGGACACCATTTCTACCAAGTTATTTTTCTTTTCTGGAACACTTGATGAAACAAATCCTGGTGGTGGTTGTAACACATTCTTGGTATTGGAGTATGAGAAGTTCTCGTGGTTGCGAAGATTTGGGTGATAGAAGTTTGGCAATCCTTGGGTAAATGCTCGATTTCCAACATATTGAACTTCCTCCACGTCTTGACTTTCTTTTTTCGAATATCCTTCTGCCAAAGTGGAGATAGACTTGACCACCTCGGAAGAAGTCAGCTTGTTCAATGCGTTAATCTCACACTCAACCCTCAAAAAGGCTTTAAGAGCCTTGAAAGAAGACTAAAGGAGAGGAAATTGAAGGATGATGGATTGTTGGATGATGCCAAAATGGGGAGCAAGGGGCGCCTTTTATAGGCCCGGAAATGGGGTAGCGTCGCGACGCTATGACGTCATATCGACTTGTTCAGCAAGAAATGGGACAGCGTCGCGACGCTGTCCTCCAAGCGTCGCGACGCTGTGACGATTCCAAAACCTTTACTTCGGGGGTTGGGCTTGAATCTTGGGCTTTTTCCGTACCTTTTGGATCAACACCTTTCATGATGACTTTTGGGCTTCCTCCTTAACCCAACCTTGGATTTATGGCTTGAATTACTCATTTTTTGGGCTCTTTTTCTCCATAATTCCACAATTAACTCCTAGGGAAAAAATAAATGAATTTAATTAAATATTCAATAAAAAAATACCATAAAAGCATACAAAAGCCTATTAATCTAGGACTAAAATAGCGGCATTTTTGCCCGCAATCACAATTGCATATAAATATTCCTTTAGTGGAAGCTATAGAGCAAATGCCAAATTATGCAAAATTTCTTAAGGATATCTTGACTAAAAAGAAAAGGTTAGGAGAATTTGAAATTGTGTCTCTTACTGAGGAATGTAGTGCTATTCTTAAGAATGGGCTACCAACCAAGGCTAAGGATCCAGGGTCATTTACTATTCTTGTCTCTATAGTTGGGGAGAGCACTTTGTGATTTAGGCGCGAGCATTAGCCTTATGCCTCTTTCGGTTTATCGAAAGCTAGGTATTGGTGAAGCTAGGCCTACCACAGTCAAACTCCAACTAGTTGATAGGTCTATCACATATCCTGAGGGTAAGATTGAGGATGTCTTAGTTAAAGTAGATAAATTCATATTTCCTGCTGATTTTATTATCTTAGATTATGAGGCAGATAAAGATGTCCCGATTATTCTTGGTCGTCCATTTTTGGCTACTGGTATGGTATTGATAGATGTTCAGAAAGGGGAATTAACGATGAGGGTTCATAATGAGAAAGTGAAGTTTAATGGATTTAAAGCTATGAAGTATCCAGATGAGATGGAAAATTGCTCTTTCATTCAGATTTTGGAGAACACAATTGTTGAGACAGTAATGGAGGATTTAACAGATCAATATTTTGAGGATTATGGAGAGATTGGTATAGAGGATTTAGTAGTTTGTACTTTAGAAAGAAAAAATGAAAAAGAAGTGTCTAGGTTAGAGAGTGCTTTTGAGTCGTTAGATTTGAATGAAAGGAAGGCTCCTCATATTAAGTCATCCCTAATTGAGGCTCCTACTTTAGATTTGAAGCCTTTACCGGATCATCTAACGTATGCGTATCTTGGGGAGGGTGAGACGTTGCCCATTCTTGTTGCATCTGATTTAGTGCCGGATGATGAAGATGCCTTAGTTAAGTTGCTGCAGCAATATCACAAGGCAATAGGTTGGACATTAGCTGATATTCATGGAATTAGCCCGTCTTTCTGTATGCATAAAATCACTCTAGAGGAGGGATCCTTTAGGAGTATTGAGCAACAGAGAAGGCTTAACCCTACAATGAAAGAAGTTGTTAAGAAGGAGGTGATTGAATGGTTGGATGCTGGGATTATTTATCCAATTGCAGATAGCAATTGGGTAAGCCCTGTCCAGTGTGTTCCTAAGAAAGGAGGTGCGACAGTAGTAACTAATAAAGATAATGAGTTGATCCCCACCAGGACAGTAACTGGTTGGAAGGTTTGTATGGATTATAGGAGGCTTAACAAGCTACCCGTAAGGACCATTTCCCTCTACCATTTATTGACCAGATGTTGGATAGGTTAGCTGGTCAGACTTACTACTGTTTCTTGGATGGTTATTCTGGGTATAACCAGATTACCATAGCTCTTGAGGATCAGGAAAAAACAACTTTCACCTGCCCGTATGGGACATTTTCTTTTAGGCGAATGCCTTTCGGTCTTTGCAATGCTCCAGCAACATTTCAGAGGTGTATGTTAGCTATTTTTTCTGATATGATTGAGTCCACTGTTGAGGTAAGGCATTAAAAAGATGTGAGGATACCCATTTAGTTCTTAATTGGGAGAAATGCCACTTCATGGTGAAGGAGGGCATAGTGTTAGGTCATAAAATTTCAAAGAGAGGTCTAGAAGTTGATCGAGCAAAAATAGAGGTTATTGAGAGGTTAGAACCACCAAATTCAGTCAAAGGGATTCGTAGCTTTTTAGGTCATGCTGGATTTTATAGAAGGTTCATAAAAGATTTTCTAACATTAGTAAACCTCATTGTAAATTGTTGTGTCTTGATAGTGTTTTTACTTTGATGCAGACTGTAGGAAAGCTTTTGAGACTTTAAAGGCTGCTTTGATTTCAGCGCCCATTCTCTGTGCACCAAACTGGAGTTTACCATTCGAGGTGATGTGCGATGCCAGTGATGTGGCAGTAGGTGCAATGCTGGGGCAAAAGAAGGGCAAAGTTATTCATCCTATTTATTACGCAAGCAGGGTTTTGAATGAGGCACAAATCAATTATACAACTACTGAAAAGGAGTTGTTAGCAATTGTATTTGCCTTTGAGAAATTCCGCCCATACTTAGTGGGATCTAAAGTCAGGGTGTTCACGGATCATGCAACAATAAGGTACTTAATGTCTAAGAAAGATGCAAAGCCTAGATTAATTCGTTGGGTTTTGTTATTGCAGGAGTTCGACTTAGAGATAAAGGACAAGAAGGGATCAGAAAGTGTTATTGTAGATCATTTGTCTCGTCTTGATCCATCATCATCTTTGCTCGAGCAATCTGTCATCTCAGATTCATTTCCAGATGACAACTATTTGTTGTTGACGTGAAGGTAGTGCATAGTACTCCTTGGTACGCAGATATAGCTAATTTTCTGGTAAGTTGAGTAACTCCTACTGATATGGATAGGAGGCAAATGCAAAAATTTCGGCATGATGCAAAGTTTTTTTTATTGGGATGGGCCACTTATGTATAAACAATGTTCTGATGGTATTATTCGGAGATGTGTTTCAGGTGATGAAGCAAAGGAAATCCTGGAGCAATGTCACTGTTGAAGGAGAAATTTTGTCCAATCACAAATTGCCACGTCATTATCTAAAATTAATGACAAAATTACGAATAATTAAATTTGGGACCGATTATAAAGTGACATGTGTCCCAAATTTAATTTGAAGACAAAGTTGGCCAATTATAAATTTAAAGAGCCAAATTTCGATTTGATCAATTAATTAGAAAATAAATTATTTTGATCAAATTAATTAATTTGACCAATTAATTAACAAAATAATTAATTGGATCAAATTTCGGTCTTTTAAATGTCTGGGTCATATGGTTTTGGGTCAAATATGAACCGAACCCAAGACTAAAATGGTTGAGCCCAAGATCGATAAAGTCCAAGCCCAAGTTGTTAGGCCCGAAAGTCACCAGGGCCCATCCAACGAGAACTCTATAAATAGAGGGGTTCTCCTCCATTTCAAGGGTTCAAAAATTCTAGACAGTTTAGAAATTCTACACTCTCACAAAGACAAGAGTTCAGAGTTTCAAAGCTCTCAAGCAGAACCAGAGAATTCAGAGAGGCTCCACCAAGTCTGAAGACCGAAGACTCTCTGCAATCCATAAGTTCAAGACTTCAACACTTCTTGAAGACCAAACACTCTTCAAGACTTCAACACTTCTTGAAGACCAAACACTCTTCAAGACTTTAACACTCCTTGGAGACCAAGCACTTTTCAAGACTTCAACACTCCTTGAAGATCAAAAAACTCTTCAGGACATCAACACTTCTTGAAGATCGAAGACTCCTTCAAGACTGGAAGACTTCAAGCTCCAAGAATCCATTGAAGCTTCAGACTCGAGATCAAGCGTTCCAGCCCTCGAGTGAAACAAACTCACACACATAAGAGAGAGAATCAGAGGATTAAAGTTAGAGATTGTACACCCACACGCATACAAACATCAATTCAATATTGTTTATTCCACGTGTCTCCATCTCCGAAGTTACGTGTGAACAAATTGGCACGCCCAGTGGGACCATCTCTACCTCTCATCTCTTTCTCTTATCTCAAAACATAAGTGAAAACATGTCTTTCAAGACTTCTCCAATGACTGCTGCCATGAACAACTCTTACACGGGTTCTACTACCCATTGTTGCTTCAATGAAATGAGGTTGCAAGAAGATAAAGCTCCTATCATTGCAAGCGGTGAAATAACATTGCAGGGGACATGTACTGATGGCAAGTTTCTTGTGAAGTATAACCCCTTGTTCGAGCCTGATTCTGACATAGTGACTGTCATGATGACTGAGACAAGAACTACGGAAGAAAGAATGGCTGAGATGCAGGAACACATCAACACCTTGATGAAGGCGATTGAAGAAAAAGATTCTCAAATCGCGCAACTAAAGAGCCAAATTGAGAACCAACATATCGCCGAATCAAGTCAAACCCAAGTCATAAAAAATCATGACAAAGGAAAGACTATAGTGCAAGATGATCAGCCACAGTGTTCTGCTTCAGTTGCTTCACTATCCATCCAACAGCTTCAAGATATGATCACAAATTGTATCAGAGCTCAGTACGGTGGACCTACTCAAGATTCCCTCTTGTATTCCAAACCTTATACTAAGAGGATTGATAACTTGAGAATGCCAATCGGGTATCAGCCACCAAAATTTCAGCAGTTTGATGGAAAGGGCAATCCTAAACAACATATTGCCCACTTCGTTGAGACATGCGAGAACGCTGGTACTCGAGGGGACCTACTAGTCAAACAGTTCGTTCGAACACTTAAAGGAAATGCTTTTGACTGGTACACTGATCTAGAATCCGAGTCAATAGACAGTTGGGAGGAACTCGAAAGAGAGTTTTTGAATCGCTTCTACAGCACTAGACGAACCGTTAGCATGTTCGAGCTCACCAACACTAAACAACGAAAAGGTGAACTCGTTGTTAACTACATAAATCGTTGGAGAGCCATGAGTCTAGATTGCAAGGATCGTCTCACTGAACTCTCTGCTGTTGAGATGTGCATTCAAGGCATGCATTGGGAACTCCTCTACATTCTTCAAGGTATAAAGCCTCGCACCTTTGAAGAATTAGCAACTCGCGCCCACGATATGGAGCTAAGTATTGCTAGTCAAGAAAACCAAGACCTTCTACTTCCTAACTTGAAGATAGAAGAAAAGAATGCCGAAGCGACTATAGAAGAATCTATGGTTGTAAACACAACTCTTCTCAAGTCATCTTCGAAAGAAAAGCGACATGAAAATGGAACACGTCGCTTAACCTTAAAGGAAAGACAGAAGAAAATCTATCCTTTCCCTGATTCTGACATCCCTGACATGCTGGAACAACTACTGGAAGCACAACTGATAGAGCTTCCTAAGTGTAAACGACCAGAAGAGATGGAGAAAGTCGATGATCCTAAGTATTGCAAGTATCATCGAGTTATTGGTCATCCAGTGGAAAGATGTTTCTTCCTAAAGGACTTAATTCTAAAGCTAGCTATGGAAGGAAAAATTGAGCTCGACCTTGATGAAGTAGCTCAATCAAATCTTGCTACAATCAAAGAAAAGAGCAAACATCAAAGAAAGAAGGATCCTAAGAAACTTCAACCCAAGAGGAAGAGAAGTAAAAAGTTTTCTCAACCTCAACAACTGGTGATGTTGAATAAATCCTTCTCCAAAAATTTCCACAAAAAGGAAAAAGAGAACTTTGCGACTTCCTACTGCATCGACATAGAAGAAGTTGATAATTCTGAGAAGGGTGAACAAAGGACCTCCCTCTTCGATCGCATCAAGCCTCCAACTACTCGTCCTTCAGTATTCCAAAGAATGAGTATGGTCGCGACAGAAGAAGAAAATCAATGTTCGGTGTCCACCTCCGCTCGACCTTCAGCTTTCCAAAGGCTAAGTGTCTCCACATCCAAGAAAAGTCAACCTTCGACATCTGTTTTTGATCGCCTCGAAGTAACAAGCGATCAACCTAAAAGAAAGATGGACAACTTGGAGTTGAAACTTTTCGATGAAGTAAACAACGACGAGAAGCTTCATAGTAATATCCCGTCACGTATGAAGAGGAAGTTTTCTGTTCTCATAAATACGGAAGGTTCCTTGAAGGTGAAGCCAAATCTCATTATCCTGACCAATCCTACAAGTCAAGGATTTGATCAAGACCATGATGAGGATAAGAGCTTTTAAAATGTAAAAGCTCCTTATCGCAAGAGCCTAAACTGCATGATGCTCCTAGCCCACACGAGCTTAAAAGGTGAGAGCAAAAATCTTGAACTACGTTATGACTTGATCCCTATTCCATAAGGGTACGTAGGCAGCTTAAAGAAAACTTTAAGTTCAGTCTCTAAAAACAAAAAAAAAGGGTTCATGACAATACAAATTGAAGAAATTCTTTAGTACTGGGGGCAATACAACAAATTGAAGTTGTACCCCGTTATAAATATGAAGCTACGAGTTGGACGAATAAAAGAAGATTTCATTCCTCCAAATTCAACGTCTCGCTAGCCTCAAGTTCGGTGTTTCACTCACCCTAAGTTCGTTGTTCCCGCTTCTTCGAGTTCGAAGGTTCTCACGCACTTCGCTGCAGTTCATTCTCTCAAGTTTGAAGGTTCTCACGCTGCTTCACTGCAGTTCCTTCTCTCCAAGTTCGAAGATTCTCATGCGCTTCGTTGCAGTCCCTTCTGTTCAAGTACGAAGGTTCACACGTTGCGCTGCTTCTTCGCTAAGTTCGAAGGTTCACACGTTGCGCTGTTCCATCACCAAATTCGAAGGTTCTCACGCTGCGCTGCTTCCTTCTTCAAGTTCGAAGGTTCTCATGCTACGCTAGGTTGCACTATTGTGCTACTTCCTTCTTTAAGTTTGAAGGTTCCCACATTGTGCTGTTGTGCTGCTTCCTTCTCCAAGTTCGAAGGTTCTCACGTTGCGCTGCTTCCTTCACCAAGTTCGAAGGTTCTCACGCTGCGCTGTTTCGCTGTTCCTTCTCCAAGTTCGAAGATTCTCATGCGCTTCGTCGCAGTTCCTTCTCTTCAAGTTCGAAGGTTCACACGTTGCGCTGCTTCTTCGCCAAGTTTGAAGGTTCACACGTTGCGCTGTTCCTTTACCAAATTCGAAGGTTCTCACGCTACACTGCTTCCTTCTCCACGTTCGAAAGTCCCTGCACTCGTGCTGAAAGGCGTGGCGGCGACACAAGTCCAAGGAACATGTCCCAACGCCAGGAACAAGTCCCTGCACTCGTGCTGAAAGGCGTGGCGGCGACACAAGTCCAAGGAACATGTCCCAACGCCAGGAACAAGTCCCTGCACTCGTGCTGAAAGGCGTGGCGGCGACACAAGTCTAAGGAACATGTCCCAACGCAAGGAACAAGTCCCTGCACTCGTGCTGAAAGGCGTGGCGGCGACACAAGTCCAAGGAACATGTCCCAACGCCAGGAACAAGTCCCTGCCCTCGTGCTGAAAGGCGTGGCGGCGACACAAGTCCAAGGAACATGTCCCAACGCCAGGAACAAGTCTCTGCACTCGTGCTGAAAGGCGTGGCGGCGACACAAGTCTAAGGAACATGTCCCAACGCCAGGAACAAGTCCCTGCACTCGTGCTGAAAGGCGTGGCGGCGACACAAGTCTAAGGAACATGTCCCAACGCCAGGAACAAGTCCCTGCACTCGTGCTGAAAGGCGTGGCGGCGACACAAGTCCAAGGAACATGTCCCAACGCCAGGAACAAGTCCCTGCACTCGTGCTGAAAGGCGTGGCGGCGACACAAGTCCAAGGAACATGTCCCAACGCCAGGAACAAGTCCCTGCACTCGTGCTGAAAGGCGTGGCGGCGACACAAGTCCAAGGAACATGTCCTTGGACTAATGTTGAAAGACATTATACCTGCAAATTGAAGACAACAAGGATATGTATGCCTTAAAAAAAAAAATCACTTACCTACGTACTTACCTTTTGGATGGTGGATGAAGGCACTGTGCTTGTAATTGAAATATAGGCAAGGTGTTGTGAGTTCAAAAAAAAAAAAAAAAAAACGAAAATTCAAAAAAAAAACGAAAATTCAAAAAAAAAAAAAAGAAAAAAAAAAAAGAGAAGAAAGTTTCTTACTTGAATCCTTTCTTGAATGCTCCCTGGTTTTATACCACTCACACTACTAGAGTATACAAGCTTAAAGTGATTCTGAAATGGGATGCTTTGAAACCAAAGCCATAGACTCCTCTTATAGTACTTGGAGCTCATCACTTTCTTGAACCTTTCCGATGTGGGACAAACTCCCTTCTAATATTTTGCCAAAACCTAACAAAAATGTGGGACTCAAGGTTTAAGAAAAATTAAAGCCCACACATCTTCCAAAAGATTTCCTCACCAAAAAATCAAGTTCATAAAATCACTACCAATGACCATTGCATACCTTCATGGAAGATTGTTTAATTTGCACATAATTTTCTTTTCAAAATCTCCCTGACGAGCAACCCATGAATGAAGTATGTGCAACTCCAAAATCTAAAAAAAATGGTGTCAAATAAAAGTGTGTCAAATAAAAAAAATCAAAATTTTGATTTAATTGACACACCAAATGGAGTCAAAGTCAAGAACAAATACCTTGCATTTTTATTCCAAAATATCTTTTTCGAGATTCACTCCCACATAACTTGTGCCTAAATCTCGAAAAGGGGGCATTTGTTGAAGGAGAAATTTTGTCCAATCACAAATTGCCACGTCATTATCTAAAATTAATGACAAAATTACGAATAATTAAATTTGGGACCGATTATAAAGTGACATGTGTCCCAAATTTAATTTGAAGACAAAGTTGGCCAATTATAAATTTAAAGAGCCAAATTTCGATTTGATCAATTAATTAGAAAATAAATTATTTTGATCAAATTAATTAATTTGACCAATTAATTAACAAAATAATTAATTGGATCAAATTTCGGTCTTTTAAATGTCTGGGTCATATGGTTTTGGGTCAAATATGAACCGAACCCAAGACTAAAATGGTTGAGCCCAAGACCGATAAAGTCCAAGCCCAAGTTGTTAGGCCCGAAAGTCACCAGGGCCCATCCAGCGAGAACTCTATAAATAGAGGGGTTCTCCTCCATTTCAAGGGTTCAAAAATTCTAGACAGTTCAGAAATTCTACACTCTCACAAAGACAAGAGTTCAGAGTTTCAAAGCTCTCAAGCAGAACCAGAGAATTCAGAGAGACTCCACCAAGTCTGAAGACCGAAGACTCTCTGCAATCCATAAGTTCAAGACTTCAACACTTCTTGAAGACCAAACACTCTTCAAGACTTCAACACTTCTTGAAGACCAAACACTCTTCAAGACTTCAACACTCCTTGAAGACCAAACACTCTTCAAGACTTTAACACTCCTTGAAGACCAAGCACTCTTCAAGACTTCAACACTCCTTGAAGATCAAAAAACTCTTCAGGACATCAACACTTCTTGAAGATCGAAGACTCCTTCAAGACTGGAAGACTTCAAGCTCCAAGAATCCATTGAAGCTTCAGACTCGAGATCAAGCGTTCCAGCCCTCGAGTGAAACAAACTCACACACATAAGAGAGAGAATCAGAGGATTAAAGTTAGAGATTGTACACCCACACGCATACAAACATCAATTCAATATATTGTTTATTCCACGTGTCTCCATCTCCGAAGTTACGTGTGAACAGTCACTCTTCCCCGTATGGAGGTCATTTCAGCGGTCAGAGGACAGCTATGAGGATTTTACAATGTGGATTTTTTTGGCCTTCTTTATTTAAGGATGCCTATTGGTTCTGCAAGCAATGTGATACTTACCAAAGGAGAGGAAACTTAGGACCTAGAGATGAAATGCCTCTTACTTATGTTTTAGAATTGAAATTATTCGATGTATGGGGTATCGATTTTACGGGGTCATTTCCCCCGTCTAACGGTAATGTGTTTATTTTGTTGGCAGTTTACTACGTGTCCAAGTGGGTGGAGGTCATTGCATGCCATCAGAGCGATGCTAAAACGGTGTCAAGGTTTCTTCAATCGCACATTTTTGCGCGATTTGGGACACATGGGCTCTTGTAGCGATGAGGGTACACACTTTGTGAATAATGTTTTAGCTAAGCTTTTAGCTAAATATGGAGTTAAGCATAGGATAGCTACCCCTTATCACCCACAAGCAAATGGTCAGGCTGAAGTTAGTAATAGGGAAATTAAATCTATATTAGAGAAGGTAGTCCATCCATCTAGGAAAGATTGGTCTTTTCGGTTAGATGATGCTCTTTGGGCTTATAGGACAACCTATAAGACTCCTTTAGGTATGTCTCCCTATAGGTTAGTGTATGGAAATGCTTGCCATTTACCGTTAGAGCTCGAGCATAAGACATTTTGGGCTTTGAAGAAGTTAAATTTTGATTTGCGTCATGCAGGAGCAATTAGAATGTTGCAGCTTAATGAGTTAGAGGAGTTTCGACAGTTTTCTTATGAAAGTGCGAAAATGTATAAAGTGAAAACAAAGAAGTGGCATGATAAGAAGTTAAAACCTATGGAATTTGTAAAGGGTCAACAAGTGTTGTTGTATAACTCTAGATTAAAATTGTTTCCAGGAAAATTAAAATCCAAATGGTCTGGACCATTTGTGGTGATTGAAGTTTTTCCTCATGGAGCAACTACTTTGAGAGATGAAAAAGATGGGCGAGTGTTTAAGGTTAATGGACAGCGAGTGAAGCATTACTGGGGAGAGGAATTTCGTTCGAAATATCCTTCTCTAAGATTGGTTGAAGAATAAGCAAGCAAAGGTTTTGAGGGAGCATTGTGTTATGCAATATTTTTAGAAGCTCCCAGTGATTGTTGCGATTTTATTTTATTTGATTTTGTGAGATTTGATTTTATTTTGGTTTGAATCGTTTTGAATTAGATTTTGTTTATTTTTATCTGATTTATTTTAATTCGTGGGTATTTTTAATTTTTGTTTAAGTTGGATTTTATTTTCGATTAGATTATTTTGAATTAGCTTATTTGATTTTTATCTTATCAAATTAATTTGTGTTTTAATTTAGTTGTATTTTGATTTTAATTCCTATTTAGATTAAGATTTTAATAATGTATTTTTGAAGAAAAATTATTATTCAGCAAAAAGATTAGATTTGATTTTTGGCGGTTTATATTTTAATTTGAATTTTCCGGATAAAAGATCCTTTTAGAAGAGTATATTTTGAAGAAGAGTTTGTTTTCGCAATCTTTTGGTTAAGATCAAAATATTCTCGTTCCAATGTAACGGGGTGGTTGTGATTTAATTACTTTTACCGTTAGGGTTTAATATTTCTGTGTACAGGTAAAACACGTGGAGCATCTGAAGCTTTCACGTTGTTGGCTTTTTGGCCCTTAATCTCAAATTAATTAATTTTAATTAATTAATTAATCAACGTTTTGATGATAACAAACCCAATTTTTAATTACTGAAAATTTTAGTATTTTAATATGCCCATAGCGTAGCGCTCAGAACAACGATTCCAACGCCTCTTGAATCACTCAAATCGGAGTTAAAACGAAGAAGTTATAGCCGAAACAAGCTTTAACGAAAAATACTGGTGGCGATGACGTGGCGGCTGAGTCGGCATCATAGACCAATCAGTCGGTGACACGTGGAGCAATAGGAGAGTGACATGTGGGGCTTTTTGGTTATTTAAATATTATATATATTATTTTATTAAAATAAAAAGAAAAAGAAAATTTTCAAAACAGTTTAAAAAAAAAAAACAAAACTAGCATTAAATGCTCATTTGACCGTTGTATATATATATATATATATATATATATATATTATTTTCAAATTCCTTTTTTACCGTTAACTTATATGTATATATATATTATTATTATTATTATATATTTAAAAAAGTTTACCGTTGGTTTTTTTCAAAAAAAAAATATATATATATTTATTTTATTATTATTATTATATATTTATATTACTTTATTATTTTAAATTTCTAATTTTCTTTTAAATTTCTTTTAATCTCCACCCTTTATTTTTCTTTATCTTTAAATCCAATGGTCCAAATTTAAATTCACCTTTTACCTCATTTCCCTCTCTTTTTTAAACTCTTCTTCCTCCCCAAAATTTTTCACCAACAATTTTACATTTTTACAATCCTCCAAGCTCAAAAGTTTCCATTGTTGCTCTCTTCAAGCTCCCAATTTTTTTCTTTTCATCTTATTCTTGAGAGAGTGTTATTGTATTGTGAGAATAAATTTGTTGAGTGCTCAAACTTGTAAATCCACTCTAGTGAGAGTTGTATTGTGTTCTTCAAAAATTCAAACATTTGTAACGGTTTGATCCTAACCTGTGGAAAGGATCGGGTTTGCTCTTGAACCCGTAAAAGGAGCGGTGGTGTAACGGTTGGGCTCTAATCCGTAGAAAGAGTCGAAAGGTTTTTATTCAAATTCCCAAGAGGCGCTTGGGGAGTGGAGTAGGTCGAGTTTGACCGAACCACTATAAAAATTACGGTGTCTTCTTCTCTAACTCTTTCCTTTTTATTTTTGCAATTAATTTAAGTAATTTATTGCATGTTTTAGTTTGTTTTTATTTGTTTGTGAAATTTGATAGAATTAAATTATCACACTTTTTGTCATCTTGTTTGTTGCATAAATTGAATTTTTCTTATTCTTTATAAAAAGTGTATTAATTAGTTTAATTGGGTTAATTTAGGAAAAAGTTTAATTAAATCCTATTCACCCCCCTCTAGGGTTGCCATACCGATCCAACAATTGGTATCAGAGCGGGTTGCTCTTCTTCAAATATTTATTTCTTGATAAACTTAATTGTTTTTTAGCTATGGCAACTTTAGGTTTTATCCCTTTTACCGATAGTCAATCTATTACAAAGCCTCCTTTCTTTAATGGTACTAATTATAGTTTTTGGAAAAATAGAATGAGATTTTTCTTGCTTTCTATTGATTATGATTTATGGGATATTGTTGAGGAAGGTTTTAAAATTCCAACAAAAGATGTTGATGGTGTTAGCTCTATAAAACCTAAGGAAGAATGGTCAATAAATGAAAAGAAAGCGTGCTCTTTAAATGCCAAAGCTATTAATTGTTTATTTTGTGCTTTGAATGAAATTGAGTATAATAGAGTGTCTATTTGCAAAACCGCTAAAGAGATATGGGATAAATTAGAAAGTACTCATGAAGGAACTAGTCAAGTAAAAGAAACAAAGATTGACATGTTAATTCATCAATATGAAATGTTTAAAATTGATGAAAATGAAGTTATTTCCGATATGTTTATTAGATTTACTAACATTGTTAATGCTTTAGAAGGACTTGGGAAAAAGTACTCAAATCTTGAGAAGGTAAAGAAGCTATTGTGGTCTTTGCCTAAACAATGGGAGCCTAAAGTCACCGCCATTCAAGAGGCAAAGGATCTCAAATCTCTCTCCATTGATGAACTCATGTGTTCGCTGTTGACGCATGAGATAAAGATCATCAAGAAAAACATGGAGGATGAGAAGAAAAAGAAAGAGAAGAGTATAGCCTTAAAGACCATCTCCTTGGAAGTTGACTCCGAAGATGAGGATGCTCTTGATGAAGAAGACGTTGCCTATCTTTCACGTAAGTATAAGAACTTCATCAAGAGAAAGAAACAATTCAAGAAGCATCTCTCCAACCAAAAAGAGTCAAGAGGTGAAAAGAGCAAAAAGGATGAGGTAATATGCTATGAATGCAAGAAACCGGGTCACATTAGAACCGATTGTCCTCTTCTCAAATCATCCAAGAAATCCAAGAAGAAAGCAATGAAGGCTATTTGGGATGATAGCGATGAGAGCGAAAGTGAGAGTGATAATGAAGAAGTGGCTAACTTTTGCTTCATGGCTCATAGTGACGAAGAGGATGAACAAGATGATGAGGTAACTCTAGAACCCCTTTCTTATGATGAGTTATTTGAAGCTTTTGAAAATATGAAAAATGATTCAGAAAAGCTTAGTTCTAAGTATGTTGTGCTTAAAAAGAAATACAATGTTTTATCTAGTAAAAATAAGTCTTTACTTGAAGAAATTGCTTGCTTAAAAGAGAATGAGCATGATGCTATGCATATTCATGAAATGAATATCTCTTGTGACAAGCATGCTTTTGATTGTGATGAGAAAAATGCCTTGCTTGACAAAGTTAAATTTCTTGAGCATGATAGTTGTGAAAAAGATAATTTGATTAAATTACTCAAAGAAAAGGAATTTAGTGCTTTGCAAGAACTTGATAAGGCTAAATAATCTATTAAAAAATTGACAATAGGTGCTCAAAGATTAGACAAGTTAATTGAAGTAGACAAGCCTTTTGGTGATAAAAGAGGTTTAGGCTATATTGATAAATGTTCTACTCCTTCCAGTTCTAAAACTATCTTTGTTAAAGCATCTCATAATATGCCTAAGCTTAATATGCCTAAGGTTGTGTCTAAGCATGTTAAATCTAATTTTGTGCCTATATGTCATTATTGTGGTGTTGAAGGCCATATTAGACCTAAGTGCTTTCAATTGAAATATGCTCATACTATTTCTCCAAGAAGAAATTTTTCTCAAAGGGCAAAGTTTCACAATACTCCAAGGAATAATTTCTCCAAGAAAAGTAGAGTGCATAAATTTGTTGTAAGAGATAAATCTTTGCATAATGTTGTTTGTTTCTCATGTGGCAAGTATGGACATACAACTTATTCTTGTTACTTGTCTAAATCCAATGTCTTGAATGTCTATGCAAAAATTAAATGGATTCCCAAGTTTGTCAATGCTAACCATCTAGGACCCAAACAAGTGTGGGTACCAAAGAATCAAACTTGAACATTTATGTTTGTAGGTTTGTTTAAAAGTCTCCAAGAAAAACAAGTGGTACTTGGATAGTGGTTGCTCGAGGCACATGACGGGAGACCCATCCAAGTTTGTCACTTTCTCCAAAAAGGATGGAGGTCTTGTAACTTTTGGTGACAACAAGAAAGGTAAAATAATTGGTAAAGGTAGTATAGGTAATGAATCCTCTATTTTAATTGAAAATGTACTTTTAGTTGATGGTTTGAAGCATGATTTACTTAGTATTAGTCAATTGTGTGATAAAGGCTTTAGAGTTGTGTTTGATAAAAAGAATTGCATCAATGAAAATGCTAGTGATAGAAAAGTTATATTTGTTGGAAATAGAGATGAAAATCTTTATACTATTGATTTGAATGATTGTCCTATTAATGATAAATGTTTATCGGCTTTGCATGATGATTCTTGGTTATGGCATAGAAGACTAGGACATGCTAGCATGCACTTAATTTCAAATATTTCCAAGAATTCTTTGGTTAGAGGTCTTTCCAAATTTAAATTTGAAAAAGACAAAGTTTGTGATGCTTGTCAAATGGGTAAGCAAACTAAGTCCTCTTTCAAATCTAAAAATGTGATCTCTACAACTAGACCCCTTCAACTATTACACATGGACTTATTTGGCCCTTCTAGAATAGCTAGTTTTGGAGGGAACTATTATGCCTTTGTGATAGTTGATGATTTTTCAAGATTTACTTGGGTTTTGATGCTAAAACATAAGGATGATGCTTTGAAAAGTCTTGCTACTTTTGCAAAAAGAGTTCAAAATGAAAAAGGATTTTTTATTTCTAAAATTAGGAGTGATCATGGAGGAGAATTTGATAGCTATGCTATTGAAACCCTTGATGATTGGATCTAAAAACCTTGCTAGCAAACAAGACCCATAGAACTCAATATCAAAAACCCCAAAACCAAGATGATTTCATCCCAAGGAAGAAGATAGAAACGGATTTACCTTGATGATCAAGATCAAGAGTAGAGAAAACTCCTTTCTAAACTCGAGATTCGAATCACTCCACAAGTAGTTCGATTAAAGCTACTTGAATGATCCTAGCATGCAAATCTAAACACAAGATATGCAAAGAAAGTTGCTCATGGCCTTTAGGCTCAAAAGACTCAATTTCATTGAAACATGATCAAAACAAATCTAATTTTGTGTTACATCAAAGATGCCTTTTTATAGCCTCCAAAATATAACCTAAATTCAGCCACTAGGTCACCTTAAAGTGTGTAACCTTCCTAACTTTGATGTATTAAAGAGCCACTAACAAAAGTAACCTAAGTAACATTGAAAAGACTAAAAAACTGAAAAATTACATAATGGACTCCATAAATCCGAGAATTGAAGTCTTGGTCAACCTTCATTTTGTGTGTAACATTCCATGAATTAATTAAGCTTCACTTTGAAGTAGCTTAAAGTATAGTTCCATTAATTGTTGCTTGATTTGCATTAAATGCAGCTTTCATGAACCCGGAGTGCATTTAATGTGTTCCATCTTGAAGCTCTTCTACACATAAAGTAACTGAAATCAACACCTTCAACTCTATTTGAATTCTTTATTGGTAGAATTCATATCATTCTCCCCTTCTTCAATCGGATTTGTCCTCAAATCAAAAGGGTCTCCTACATCAAATGGATGAAAATCAGCGGCATTGAAAATGTAACTGATAGCGAGCAGAAATGTCGCTATTTTAGTCCCAATTTATTAGGCTTTTCTGTGCTTTAATCGTGTTTTTAATGAAAATATTTAATGAATTCCGTTATTTGGTCCTTAGGAGCAAAGTTGGTGATTTTGGGAGAAAAAGTGCAAAAAATAAAGCAAATGAAGCCCAAATCCAAGCATGGATCAAAAGGGGATCCAATGAAGCCAATCATGATGAAAATGCCCAAAAGAAGTGAAGAGAAGGCCCAAAAATCAGCCCAAAACCAAAGCTGGAAATTCTGAAAATTGGGGCAGCGTCGAGACGCTATGCAAGGCAGCGTCGCGACGCTACCCATTTCTTGGGCAACAAGACGCGTGCGTTGCAGCGTCGCGACGCTGTGCAATGTAGCGTCGCGACGCTACCCCCATTCCGGGCCTATAAAAAGGCACCCTTGGGTGCCTCATTTACCATCAATCATTCCACCAATTCCTTCCTTTCCTCCCTCCTTAGGCTCCTTTGGAGCCTCTCTCAAGGCTTTCTAGCCTTTTTGAGAGAATTCTTTAGTGGGAAATATTTTGGGGAGTTTTTGGGGGAGCATCTTAGGAAGCTCAAGGGAGTGTTCGGCGGGGCTCCAAGCGTCAGCGAAGGGGTTTTTCGATGGTCAATTTCCTTTCCTTTTATGCTCTTAATTATGCTTTCTATTGTAAATGTTGTGGATATTTTAGCTATGTATAGCTAAACCCCAATTTGGGGTCTTGGAATGAAATTATAGTTGAAACGTTGTTATAATTACCTGTCTCTTGCCCTTTTTCCTAATTATTTGTATGGATGTGCTTAATGCTTTATTCAATCTGGCCAATTGTGTAATGATTCGATCCTTAATGGAAACTCGACGGAGAGAAGTTAGGATAGATCATAATCCATGCAACTAGTTTAATTGCCCGTCGTGACACCGGGATTAGTTGATTAAACTTAGATTCTTAAAATGAATCAGAGCGTAATAATTAATGATTTTTAATGGCGCTAAGGACACTTAGGTTGTTAAAATGAATTAATTACAATTAGGGGAAACCGACAGGAGAACCTATGTGATTAACGGAGATTCTAGGAGTATAATTAGTTGGACAATGAGATAGGAGAATTATAACAATTGTTTAGCTCATAATTGATTTTCAAGACCCCTCTTCCCATTTAAAGAAATCTCTTTCTCCATATTTTTTTATTTGATTGATCAAATTATTTTCCTGCTTTGAACTTTAAATTTCTCTTATTTGCATGAGCTGTTCCCTAAATATTATTTTGCCTAAGTACTTTTAGTGCTCAAGAGATTTTATTTTTGCTTAATTTTCGCTTCGCTTCCCTGTGGATTCGATACTCGGTATTACTACCGTTTTATATTACTTGTGCGACCCGTGCGCTTGCGGTAGCGATAGCAACAGTAACTGACATCTCTCTCGCTTTGTAGAGCAATCTTGTAGTCATGGGATGTGATTGGTAAACCGCCTTTGGATCTCCACTTGGGTTTCTTATGAAAAGAACAAGGATCCTTCCAATAGTGTTTCCAAACCCAATCACCCGGTTTGAACACCTTATGCTTGCTGCCATGGATGAACTTAGAAGCAAATTTGGAGTTTTGCCTCTCAATAAATGCATTGACATTTATGTACATGTGTCGGTTGTCATTGTTGACTTTAGAAGGAAACTTTGAATCAAGCTTCTCAATGAGTGTTTTGGCTTCCTGTAAGAACTCAAAAGAAACACTAGAAAAACATGGTTTGAGCTCACCGGTGAGAAAACAAGTTCCTCTGTATAAAAGATAAAAAATATTCTGTTTTGAAAACAAAACAGTTTTAACCTCACAAACTGTTTCACACAAACTCATATTCTTGGCATTTCTCTCATTTTTCTCTTCAGGCCATAAATTAATCTCATGCTTTTCTCTTTCACTCATTTTTTCACAAGATTCTTTTTCAATCAATTCACATGCTTTTGTCTTGGCCTTTTGTGTCTTTTTCCCTAACTCACACACATCAACATGTACTTCATCATGAGTAGGTATAACAATAGTAGAAGGGTTACAATCAAACAAGTCTTTGCAATCTAATTGCCTACTAGACAAGAAATCATTAACATGTGTTGGTTGCATTTCAATTTTAATTTCACCACTTTCTACCTCAATATTAGGCTGTATTTTAATGGGTAAACTAACCTTTTCCAAAGATGAATGAATATTGGAAATTGGTTTAGGTTTAGTGTACCTTGTAGACTTCCTTTGGAGATGTTTTTCAATCTTTATGGCTAAGTTCACCATCTCGTCTAAATCCTCATAAAGTTGAAGGTCAAGTAGGGCGGCAATCTCCTTATTAAGTCCTCTAAAGAAACGAGCCATGGTAGTCATCTCATCCTCATAAAGATCAAGTTCCTCAAGCAATGTTTGCATCCCCATGTAGAAGGCCTCCACACTTTTGCTCCCTTGTCTCAAAGTCCGCAAGTTATAGAAAAGCTTAGGAATAAAGTGCTCCCGCATTAATTGCTTCAAATCACTCCATGAATCTATTGGATGTTCAAGGTTCCTCGAACTCAAAAACAATTTATCCCACCAAGTAATGGCATAATCTCTAAGATGAGAAACAATAAGTTTTACCTTTTTCTCCTCACTTAAAGTGCAACAATCAAAGACACGATCAACTTGCCTTTCCCATTCAATGTACTCCTTCGAGTTTGTACTTCCATAGAATTTAGGAAGTTTAGGCTTCATGCTCAAGTTGGGATCAACTTTATGAATGTCTCTTGAATTTCTCCGTTGGACAGCTAGGAAACCTCCACCATATTCTTTTCCTTTTACCTCCCAATACTCCTTATGGTGCATTGGATTAGATCTCTCCTTTCGGATAAGATAGGCTAGTTGTTTCTCCACAGTTTGGAAGATGGCACAGGGGACGAAAAAAGTGTGCAGAATTTGTGAAGAGGTGGCTGTCCAACTTGCATCTCTTGGGATTTCGTGATGTCAAAGGTTGTCAAACGTTGCCATTATGAGGAGCGGATTCCATAGCACATATTTAAGACAATTTAAAGCAATTCTATCTTTTTAGTTTCAAGATATGACTGCTCGTTTGATGTGCAATCAAGTTTTAAGTTCCTAGGTCTTATTTTCTACAATTTTCAATTAAGTGTAAATGAATGACTTTTGAGTTCCTTGGTCTATCCACGACCATTTGGCCTTTAAAATGGCTTGTAATACTCTTGAAAACTCAGATGATCCATATTTAAAAGCTTTTGCTTATTCAACCCCTTTGGTGTTATCTTTTCTTTCAAATCTTGTTTTAGGTTTGATGTTCAACTGATTCATTGATTAGTTTTGATCAATCTAATTCTGGAGTGAGTCATCTTAGGATCTTTGAGTGACCATCATAGATTCTAAGTTTGATCTAAGAGTGATTCATCTTCTAACTAAACTCGTGGTTGGAATCATTCGGTAAGTTAGTCTTATTTGTGTCCGTTTACAAGGATCCTAGAAGGACCTATAGCTTTGTAAACTCAAGCATATTTGGGCGCTTATCATTTGGTATCAGAGCCTTGGTCAACATCCTTTGGCCGACTCTAGAGGTGAAATATCTTTACTTTCTTTCATTTTTTACGAAATTGTATTATTGTGTCTTGCTCTCGGATTATCAAAAAAAAAAAGAAAAAAAATCAGTTGCAAAAGAAAAAGAAATCAGTAGCAAAAGAAGAAAAAAAAATCAGTAGCAAATAGAAAAAAAATCAAATAGGAAAAAGCTTTTATTCGAAGATCCGAGGCACACCAAAAGTTAGTGTCATTATATTGTATGTTTGTTTAAAGTTTGTAGTTGCTGATCTTAAGGTTGATTTGCTCTAGTTTAGTTTGTGAAAATTGATCATTTGAATTAGTTATATCAAACTTACAGCAAGGTTGCACCAAAATTTAAGCCAACCCTTACATCTTTGACCTAGTACCAAAAGCCTACCCTTGAGTGATAAACACGAGTGTCCTTGAGTGAAATCTTTGTGAGAAGTGTGGAAAGGTCCTTGTTACTTTATACAATATGTCACATGATAGAGAAGAAGTTCCAGAAGTGAGAGATCCAAATGTGGCTATTCTTCAAGCAATTCAAGGTATGTTGGAATTGATGAGGAAAGATAGACAAGAAAGGAGGGCACGACAACAAAGGGAAGTACGACCATTCGAAGAAGATGAAGGTATGTTTGACTTAGATGCACATGAAAGACAGCTTGGAGGTAGAGGAAATGTGAGAGGGAGAGGAAGAAATAACCTCGCCAATGTGATGCAACCTAGAAGGATGGAGAGAGTGCATGAAGATAGAAATGGAGGAGTGAAACTCAAGATCCCACCTTTTACTGGAACGGCGGATTCAGAGACATATTTGCAATGGGAAAGGAAGATAGAACATGTGTTTGATTGCAACACATTTAGTGAGAATAAGAAGATGAAACTTGCCATTGCCGAATTCACCAATTATGCAACTGAATGGTATCATTATCTCAAGTCCGAGAGAAGGAGGAAAGAGGAGGATCCAATAGAAACTTGGGAAGAACTCAAAGAAGCCATGAGGAAAAGGTTTGTTCCAAAACATTATGAAAGAGAAGCTTTATGCCAACTTCAAAAAGTGTAGTTTTTGTCTAGAACAAGTCAATTTCCTAGGGTTCATTGTTGGAAAAGATGGAGTGAAAGTTGATGAAGAAAAGGTAAAGGCTATCCGAGAATGGCCAACCCCTACCAATGCATCCGAGGTAAGATCCTTTCATGGTTTGGCTAGTTTCTATAGGAGATTTATTAAAGATTTTAGTAGCATAGCCTCACCATTAACTGAACTTGTGAAAAAGCATGTGAAATTTGAATGGAAAGAAAAGCAAGAGAATGCATTCAATGAGCTAAAAGAAAAATTAACCAATGCACCTTGTCTTGCTTTACCTAACTTTGATAAATCTTTTGAGATTGAATGTGATGCAAGTGGAATAGGTATAGGGGCTGTTTTGATGCAAGAAAAACGACCAATCATGTTTTTTAGTGAAAAGCTAAATGGAGCTCAACTCAACTACCCGACTTATGACAAGGAGTTACATGCGCTTGTGAGGGCTTTGAAAGTTTGGCAACATTACCTATGGCCAAAAGAGTTTGTTATCCACACGGATCATGAAAGCTAGCTTGAAGCATCTCAAAGGCCAAACTAAGCTTAACAAGAGGCATGCAAAATGGGTGGAATTCATTGAGACGTTTCCTTATGTCATTCATTACAAAAAAGGTAAGGACAATGTGGTGGCTGATGCATTATCAAGAAGGTATGTTTTATTCTCATCCCTTAGTGCAAAAGTTCTTGGTTTTAAACACATGATTGAGCTGTACAAAGTTGAGAAATCTGAATTTTATGATGTGTATGCACAATGTTTAGAAGGGAAAAATGTACAAGATTATATTGTGTTTGATGGGATGCTTTTTAGGAAGGGTAAGCTTTGTATTCCTAAGTGTTCCATTAGGGAGTTGCTTGTGAAGGAGGCTCATGGGGGAGGACTTATGGGACATTTTGGAGAATTTAAAACATACAGCATGTTGTGTGAACATTTTTATTGGCTGAAAATGAGGAAAGATGTGAACAAAGTGTGTAAGCAATGTTTCAAGTGTAAGGAGGCTAAGTCTAAGACACAACCACATGGCCTTTACACACCTTTAGATGTTCCTAGTGAACCATGGGTAGACATTAGCATGGATTTTGTTCTAGGATTACCAAAGACTAGGAGACATCATGATAGTATTTTTGTGGTGGTTGATAGGTTTAGTAAGATGACACATTTCATCCCATGTAACAAAACCGATGATGCTACCAACATAGCTAATCTTTTCTTTAGGGAAGTGGTTAGATTGCATGGCATTCCCAAAACTATTGTTAGTGATAGGGATGTTAAATTTTTAAGTCACTTTTGGAAAGTTTTGTGGGGAAAATTGGGAACTAAGCTTCTATTTTCTACAACTTGTCACCCACCAACGGATGGGCAAACTGAGGTGGTTAATAGAACATTGGGGGCCTTGCTTAGGTCACTAATTTCTAAAAATCTTAAGTCTTGGGAAGAGACTCTACCTTTTGTGGAGTTTGCATACAATAGGGCGATTCATAGCACAACTCATTGTTCACCTTTTGAGGTTGTGTACGGCTTTAATCCTTTTACTCCTCTAGATTTATCACCTTTGCCGCCTAATATGTTTACTAGTGATGCAGCTTCTTCTAGGGCCAAATACATCAAAACTTTGCACAAAGAAATCAAAGAAAGGATTGAAAAGAAGAATCAAGAGCTAGTCACTCGCAAGAACCAAGGAAGAAAGGAATTGATTTTTAAACCGAGTGATTGGGTTTGGGTTCATCTACGAAAGGAAAGGTTTCCAGATCAAAGGAAGTCAAAACTTCAACCAAGGGGAGATGGTCCTTTTCAAGTGCTTGAACGGATCAATAACAATGCATACAAATTAGATCTACGAGGTGAGTACAATGTACGTTCTACTTTTAATGTGGTTGACTTGACTCCTTTTGATGTAGGCAATGAAGACCTTGATTTGAGGACAAATCCTTTTAAAGAAAGGGGGGTTGATATGGATTCAATCAATAATCCATTGCATGTACCTGAATGACCAATCACATGGCTTTTTGGAAACATAACAAACAAAATGAAAAAAATTAGAAAAAACAAGGACTTGTGAAACTATTTGGACAAATAGGGTGTCACGCCTCTTCAAGAGGCGTGACATACTTTTTTTTTTAATTTTTTTTTATTTTAATATTACTTTGTCAAATCATTGGTTTTCCACCTATTTTTAAATTTTTTTTTATTTAATGATTATTATAAATTCTTAATCATAACATAATTTTTTTTTGACAATATAATGATTATGTTTTTAAATTTTAAAGTTTGCAATTTTTTTAAATAACCCTCTATAATTCTTTTAAATATATTTTTTTTACATTTCCACATTTTCTAAATTTAAGAAAGTTGTGAAGGGTAGGTTCTTCTTGCCCTTGATTAAACAAGCTTCCCTTTTTTTTTTTTTTTTTCCAATTTCTAATATATTATATATATCCAAACCTTTTGTCTTCATATATATTATGAACTATTAATTATACATTAATGTTAATCAGTAACTAAATAAATCATATCATTTTACTATTAATTGTTGTCTTTACCTTTTGAATTTGATATTTATACTAATTTATCAAGTATATATGTGTGTATTATATAACTTTTGTATTCATAATGTATTTCTCTAATAAAGAATGAGGAGCCAAGGGCTCTATTTATACACAAATACCAATTTACAAAATAATGAAATAAATGAGAAAAAGAAAATAACAGAATATTATTCCTTCATAACGGAATAAATCCTTTCTAATACAATACTCATAACATATTATATACATTAAAAAAAAAATTTAATGACTAAATTAAAGATGAGAATTATTTTTTTAAAAAAAATTAAAGATGATAATAAAATTTAGGTGCTACATGTTTATTTTAATAAGAAATAACAAAAATGAGAATCTTATTAAGGATTTTTTTAAAGATTTTTAAGAACTTTTTTTTATTTCTTCGGTAGAGTTTGGTCCAGTAAAACAAAAATCCACATAAACAACAAAATTAGTAACACTGCTAAAACAAAAAAATAAATAAATAAAGGGCGTAAAATACAATGTAACAAAAAATACCGATCTTCTGAAGAAAAAAAATGTACGTTGAAGAAAGCAGCCGGTATGACGGGAGAACTTTAAAATGAGCAGCCGACGAATGTGGATCAAAACTGAAGTTTCTATGAGATTGAAATTCTGGTCTAATTTGTTGAAAAAAAAAACTTTTAATTTTTGTTTCAAAAAAAGAAAAAACAAAAGAAGAAATCACTCTTTAATTTTAACATTCCCCTCAGTGGGGTATATGAAAACTGGTTATATGTTAAAAAAGAAAGAATACAGCTGAAATGCTTCTCAGCCTTCACTAAAAAAAATTCTCAACAAAAAGTGAGGAAGAAGAAAACTTGTTATTTAAAAGTTTAAACCCTTCAAGAAAAAAAAAAGATTAAAAACGGCAGGTTTGTGAATTTATTTCGCATGCAGAGATTCAGAAGTTCCTTCACGAAGTGACTCGACATGACTACCTGACATATACCAGTGGACGAGTCGCGCCTCTTAAAGAGGCGCGACCCAACGCCGTCAAACGCAATCCTCCTTCCCTCGCATTCCGTCTTCTTGCCGTCCGATTCCATCCCGTCGATTCGCTACACGACAAACTGTCGCGCCTCTGAAAGAGGCGCGACACATGTTTATCCGAAATAGTTTTAAAAGTACTCGTTTTTTCTAATTTTTTTTCTTTTTTTATTCTACTTTTACAAAAAACCCACCAATCACAAGGAACAAGGCAAAGAAGATATTAGAGGCTTTCACATTGCTTGCTCAAAAGCTAGCCAATGCACAGCAGGAGGCAAAGAATTTTGAATCCAAACTTTTGTATAATGTTAGTTCAGCAAGTCAAGAAGAGAATGGAGTCAAGATGGCACGGGAAAAGTTGTGTAGTTTGGAAGATGGCACGGGGGACGAAAAAAGTGTGCAGAATTTGTGAAGAGGTGGCTGTCCAACTTGCATCTCTTGGGATTTCGTGATGTCAAAGGTTGTCAAACGTTGCCATTATGAGGAGCGGATTCCATAGCACATATTTAAGACAATTTAAAGCAATTCTATCTTTTTAGTTTCAAAATATGGCTGCTCGTTTGATGTGCAATCAAGTTTTAAGTTCCTAGGTCTTATTTTCTACAATTTGCAATTAAGTGTAGATGAATGACTTTTGAGTTCCTTGGTCTATCCACGACCATTTTCCCTTTAAAATGGCTTGTAATACTCTTGAAAACTCAGATGATGCATATTTAAAAGCTTTTGCTTATTCAACTTTTCTTTCAAATCTTGTTTTAGGTTTGATGTTCAACCGATTCATTGGATTAGTTTTGATCAATCTAATTCTGGAGTGAGTCGTCTTAGGATCTTTGAGTGACCATCATAGATTCTAAGTTTGATCTAAGAGTGATTCATCTTCTAACTAAACTCTTGGTTGGAATCATTCGGTAAGTTTGTCTTATTTGTGTCCGTTTACAAGGATCCTAGAAGGACCTCTAGCTTTGTAAACTCAAGCATATTTGGGCGCTTATCATGATCCTTGCGTCCAATTTCTCAAATTGCATGGTCATTTGCTCCATGCTTCGATGAAGTCTTGCAAAATCCTCTTGAGACATTTCTGCAAAACTAAGTAACATAACAAAACAAAATAATGGACCTCACAAGCACTCCATCACGCCTTTACACTCGTAAAGGTATAGTCACTCGTGTATACACTCGAATCAAAACACACTCTCAGCAAATGCACGTTCTCTATCACATGAGCCAATGAGCAAGTTTGCAATCAAGTGTTAGACAACACACTTAAAAATCTATTCAAATAGCTTAAATATGGAGCGAAACGAAAATCAAATAAGAAACAAGCCAAGAAAGAATGATGGACATATTTGAATATTAATTGCTAGATGGAAAGAACAAACTCTGAATTGTAACTCTTCACAAATAAATATCTAAAGGCTAACATTAAGAATTATGGAGTTTTAATCAGCCTTTACAACAATAGGAGTTACACAAATGAGAAAGATCATGGGCATTGACACCAAGTGGCTGGAAATTTAAATGTGCAAAACTGTAACTGCTAAATTTATTGCAATTGGCTGTTTAATTTCAAAAAAATAAACATGCAACTGAAACCAATAAATAGAAAACGGTCAAATTTAACACAAATGAGAGTGTCATTACCAGCAAATTCATGTTGGGATTGGTGCCCTAAAACTCGTAGATAGTGAATGTTAAACAAAATTATATACTTGTTCGATAAAGTCGTTATCGAGATTAATTCAGTAAAATCATTACTGAATAAGTAAATTGCACATTAGATAACCCAAATCCAATAAACTAAGATCCATGGCTATAAGATGAACACTTAAGCTTTATGTAGAAACATAAAAGTGGATCAAGCTTGAGTAATAGCCAAAACGGTCTATAGTATAGGGATAGGGCTGGGTACCTTATTCTGGGGACACTATGAGACGCGGCCCACTTTATAGATAGTATAGACGATGTGATCCTAAATCGTCCATGTAGAGACATGCGAGTGGGGGCGTCCTATGCAATGAGTTTGCATAAGACCAGGACCGAGAAATAAGTCGCTCTCGCTTTCTAACACCGTTTACTGACGAGACTGACTATTTCATGTGATGACCTAGGTAACTCAATCTTAATCCTGAGCTAACTATGAACTCCTGTTTATTCGACTCAATAAGCCTCCCATTTCAAGGATAGGAACGGGTAGATAGCTGGGGACATAGTCGTGCGAGAAGGAATTCACTCCTACCCAAATTAGGGATAGTAGAGAGGTTGTTCCCTTAAGTGCTAACTCTGGGGCTTGAACAAAGGGATCTCGGCCTCTCATTGGCCCGAGAGGGACTCGGTTTATTGGTTGGACCATAAACCAATTGTTCATTAGAGGATCAGTGGGACTTAAGGAACAAGAAGTACTATAGGGGTAAAATGGACATTTGACCCAGCTATAGTTACGAACAACCTGTGAAGGATCGACTTACTAATCATGGTTAAATCAAGTGGATGGAAATATATCTATATTGAGGGGAGTGCAACTATCGGGCTATAGTGGAGTGTCCCGGTAGTTAACGAATGTTGGCTAGCTTGGATAATGAGATTAGTCGGTTAGCCTCGAATCGTTGGAGCCCATGATCTATAGGTCCATTAGGTCCCCCTACTAGCTCATATCGGATTAAAGCCTAGAACATATTGATAGGATTCTTTGAATCGTTCAAAATCGGGAAAAAGGGTATTATCGTAAAATTGTGTTTGACACAATAATTTAATTATAAATTAAATTAGAAAATGAGAGATAAAGAATTTAAAAGTGTTTTAAATACAATATATATGGATTAAGAATCATATATAATGAATGGCACAAGGTGACAATGATTAATTGGATTAATCATATCAAGTTACTTGGAAATGTCCCAAATTAATTGCCTTGAAATCAATTTCAATTTAGAATTGAAATAAGAGTGAATTGCAAGCTGAAAATTCTGAATATAGATTCAATTTAGTGGATTTAGTGGGATTCCCTCTCTTGCATGTTGATGCATAGTGGAAAACAACACAACCATGCACTAGTTGCATGTGTTGTGAATTGAACACCTAGAATTCATTTTGAGTTGCAATTTCACCATGTATCTAGTGTCATGAGGCTTCTCTTTGCATGGAAGATGTCTATATAAGGAGTATGAATCAGATTCAAAGGATGAGAGTGATTTTCCATACTGTTATGCTACTGGAATTTACACTCAAATACACTCATCTCCACATATCTCTCAAGTGCTTGAACCTTCAAGCATTCCCTTCCCATTCCCTATCTTTATAGACTCCCACAAGTTGTTCTTGGCCCGAAGAATAGTAGGGAAGACTCTAAGGGTTGTCCTAAGTAGTTTGGAGAAGAAAAGAATCCACGGAGGTCCACCTATTCAGCTGCAAAAGGTTGGTTCTTCTTATCTCTCTGTTCTGGATTCTTTAGAACATGCATGCTTTAGGAGTAAAATTGATGTAGTTAGGTGCTTCCGATCTTCAATTGCTTCCGCATGTGTTATATGAACACCTTCAATTCAGATCCAACACACTTTGACACAAAAAAACCAACAAGAACAACAACAATTTGCAGAATCTCGGTTTTCTCGGTTTTTCCAGATATACTATCAAAATGACGGATTTTCTATATGAAGCAACCCGAATCTGAAGATCTCATAGAAGACAAAGTTGTAGATCAGAAGAAGATCTATAAGATTGCAGAAGACAAAAATATGAAAAGATAAATGGAAGTGACACTTTTTTTCAATTTTATATTTCTAGACAGAATGCAAGAACATGAACAGTGAGAGAAAAAAAATTCAGAATGAAGAACAAGAAAAGAAATGCAACAACGGAAACATATATCCGATCTGGAGCCTAAAGCTCTGATACCAAATGATATGAAACCCTTGATGATTGGATCTAAAAACCTTGCTAGCAAACAAGACCCATAGAACTCAATATCAAAAACCCCAAAACCAAGATGATTTCATCCCAAGGAAGAAGATAGAAACGGATTTACCTTGATGATCAAGATCAAGAGTAGAGAAAACTCCTTTCTAAACTCGAGATTCGAATCACTCCACAAGTAGTTCGACCAAATCTACTTGAATGATCCTAGCATGCAAATCTAAACACAAGATATGCAAAGAAAGTTGCTCATGGCCTTTAGGCTCAAAAGACTCAATTTCATTGAAACATGATCAAAACAAATCTAATTTTGTGTTACATCAAAGATGCCTTTTTATAGCCTCCAAAATATAACCTAAATTCAGCCACTAGGTCACCTTAAAGTGTGTAACCTTCCTAACTTTGATGTATTAAAGAGCCACTAACAAAAGTAACCTAAGTAACATTGAAAAGACTCAAAAAACTGAAAAATTACATAATGGACTCCATAAATCCGACAATTGAAGTCTTGGTCAACCTTCATTTTGTGTGTAACATTCCATGAATTAATTAAGCTTCACTTTGAAGTAGCTTAAAGTATAGTTCCATTAATTGATGCTTGATTTGTATTAAATGCACCTTTCATGAACCCGGAGTGCATTTAATGCGTTCCATCTTCAAGCTCTTCTACACATAAAGTAACTGAAATCAACACCTTCAACTCTATTTGAATTCTTTATTGGTAGAATTCATATCATGATGAATTTTGGATTTTAGCTATGCAAGAAGAATTAAATCAATTTGAAAGGAATAAAGTTTGGGAATTAGTCCCTAGGCCTTCTAATGCTTCTATAATTGGAACTAAATGGGTGTTTAGAAATAAAATGGATGAAAATGGAAATATCATTAGAAATAAAGCTAGACTTGTAGCTCAAGGTTATTGTCAAGAGGAAGGAATAGATTATGAAGAAACTTTTGCACCCGTTGCTAGATTAGAAGCTATTAGAATGTTGCTTGCTTTTGCTTCTTATAAGAATTTCATTTTGTATCAAATGGATGTGAAAAGTGCCTTTTTAAATGGTTATATCATGGAGGAAGTTTATGTAGATCAACCTCCGGGCTTTGAAAGTTTTGATTTTCCTAATCATGTCTTCAAGTTGAAAAAGGCTCTTTATGGTTTAAAACAAGCTCCAAGAGCTTGGTATGATAAACTTAGTAATTTTCTTCTTGAGAATGGTTTTAAAATGGGTAAAATTGATACTACTCTTTTTATTAAGACTAAAGAAAATGATATGCTCTTAGTTCAAATATATGTGGATGATATTATTTTTTGTTCTACTAATCCATCTTTGTGTGAAGAATTTTCTAAGTGTATGCTCAATGAATTTGAGATGAGTATGATGGGTGAACTTAGCTTCTTCCTTGGACTACAAATCAAACAACTCAAGGATGGTATTTTCATAAGTCAAGAGAAATACACAAGGGATTTGCTCAAAAGATTCAAGTTCAATGAAGGTAAAATTGCAAAAACTCCTATGAGCACATCCACTAAGCTTGACAAGGATGAAAAAGGTAAGTGTGTGGATATGAAAACTTATCGAGGTATGATTGGATCTTTGCTTTATTTAACCGCTAGTAGACCCGATGTTATGTTTAGTGTATGTCTTTGTGCTAGATTTCAATCTTGTCCTAAGGAATCACATTTGCATGCCGTTAAAAGAATTTTTAAATATGTGCTTGGTACTATTGATTTAGGCTTATGGTATCCTAGAAATGTTGAATTTAATTTGGTAGGATATTCCGATGCGGATTTTGCGGGTAGTTTACTTGACCATAAGAGTACTAGTGGGACTTTCCAATTTCTTGGTAGTTCCTTAGTTTCTTGGTTTAGTAAAAAGCAAAATTCGGTTGCATTATCCACTACGGAAGCGGAATATATTGCGATTGCTAGTTGTTGTGCTCAAATTCTTTGGATGAAACAAACTCTTTGTGATTTTGGATTAAAGTTTGATAATGTGCCTATATTTTGTGATAATACTAGTGCTATTAATTTGACTAAAAATCCTATACATCATTCTAGGACTAAGCAATTGATATTAGGCATCACTTTATTAGAGAGCATGTGCAAAATGGTAATATTATTCTTGAATTTGTAGGCTCTAATAATCAATTAGTGGATATTTTTTCCAAGCCTTTGAATGAAGAAAGCTTTTGCAAAAATAGGCTTGAGCTCGGTATTATTCGTTGTGATGCCTCTTGATTTTATAATCTTACTTGTTAAGTCTTTTAGAAGGCTTTTTGATAGGGGAGATATGAAAAGCATGTGTTAATATTCTTAGGGGGAGTTGTGCTAAATTTATGTTCATGTTTTTAAGGGAATCATTAATGTAGTTCTAAATTTTTCTTAATTATTCTTTTTGATGATTCCAAACAGGGAGAAAATTTAAGAAAAAAAATGTTATAAGTTTGTTATGATTTTGTTTGTATTAATTAGGGGGAGAATTTATTATTTGAGTGAATTTCAAGAATGATTTTTATGGTGATATGTTGAATTTTATTTTGTGTTACCTATGGTTTACATGTATTTCAAGCTATTTTTCTTGAATGGTTTGTCATCATCAAAAAGGGGGAGATTGTTGGCTTTTTGGCCCTTAATCTCAAATTAATTAATTTTAATTAATTAATTAATCAATATTTTGATGATAACAAACCCAATTTTTAATTACTGAAAATTTTAGTGTTTTAATGTGCCCATAGCGTAGAGCTCGGAACAACGATTCCAACGCCTCTTGAATCACTCAAAACGGAGTTAAAACGAAGAGGTTATAGCCGAAACAAGCTTTAACGAAAAATACCGGTGGCGATGACGTGGCGGCTGAGTCAGCATCATAGACCAATCAGACGGCGACACGTGGAGCAATGGGAGAGTGACATGTGGGGCTTTTTGGTTATTTAAATATTATATATATTATTTTATTAAAATAAAAAGAAAAAGAAAATTGTCAAAACGGTTTTAAAATAAAAAATACAAAATACAAAATACAAAAAAAACCAGCATTAAATGGTCATTTGACCGTTGCAAGCTTTTTATAATATATATATATATTATTTTCAAATTCCTTTTTTACCATTAACTTATATTATTATTATTATTATTATTATTATTATTATTATTATTATTATATATTTAAAAAAGTTTACCGTTGGTTTTTTCAAAAGAAAAATATATATATATTTATTTTATTATTATTATTATATATTTATATTACTTTATTATTTTAAATTTCTTTTAATCTCCACCCTTTATTTTTCTTTATCTTCAAATCCAATGGTCCAAATTTAAATTCACTTTTTACCTCATTTCCCTCACTTTTTAAACTCTTCTTCCTCCCCAAAATTTTTCACCAACAATTTTACATTTTTACAATCCTCCAAGCTCAAAAGTTTCCATTGTTGCTCTCTTCAAGCTCCCAATTTTTTTCTTTTCATCTTATTCTTGAGAGAGTGTTATTGTATTGTGAGAATAAATTTGTTGAGTGCTCAAACTTGTAAATCCACTCTAGTGAGAGTTGTATTGTGTTCTTCAAAAATTCAAAAATTTGTAACGGTTTGATCCTAACCCGTGGAAAGGATCGGATTTGCTCTTGAACCCGTAAAAGGAGCGGTGGTGTGACGGTTGGGCTCTAATCCGTGGAAAGAGTCGAAAGGTTTTTATTCAAATTCCCAAGAGGCGCTTGGGGAGTGGAGTAGGTCGAGTTTGACCGAACCACTATAAAAATTACGGTGTCTTCTTCTCTAACTCTTGCAATTAATTTTCTTTATCATAAATTGCATGAAATTAATTGTCAATATTTGTTCTTCATGCTTATGAACAATATTTACATTGGAATTATTTATGGTGATTGAAATATATTTCTAATTTTTTGATCAATTTGTGTTAAAATTAATTATTTGTAATAAGTTCACTTATTTGTTTAAATTGGGCCCACCGTACTAAAAAGTTTATAAAATTTCATCAAACCCTATTCACCCCCTCTAGGGTTGTCATACCGATCCAACACACGTGTCACGCAGTGTGGATCCAACGGACTAGCCGTTAGCCAGCGCAGAGGGCATTTACCACGGGGCATTTTTACTGTTTGTTGGGGCTTTAATTGTGATGATTACATGCAAATTAAACGATAATATTTGATTTAATGAGGAAGATCTTTCGGTTAGGATCTTAATTGCGGGAGCCTTATTTATACCTGTTCACTGGTACGTTTTCTTTTCATTTCGTCTTCTTCGAATTTTCTTCTTGTGTGTTTGGAAATTATTCTTTGAACTCCCAATGGCTAAGACAAGAGCGAAGAGAGAAAGAGAGGTTGAGGTAGAGGAAGTGCCAATCACACCTGAGGTTGTGCAACAAGTGATCGAAGATATTGTTGATGATTGGCTGGAGAGGATCAACCAGACAATCCTGAGGTAGAAAAATTTCGGAACCAAGTGGACCGCAAGTTGAAGATCAACAAGAAAGTCAATAGCAGCAAGCAGTGGTTCAGGAGGAGGTCGTTCCAATTCAGACGCCGCGTCGCCGCCGTAAGCAGAAAGCGAGGCGAATTAAGAGAATCTGTACGGACACTCCATCTCCCCCTACCACAGAACTTGAGAAGGAGAACACTGAGGCAGAGGTCCAAGAAGATATGGAAGCTGAGAAAAAGATTGAGGAGGATGAGGGCAAAGGAGTTGCGGAAGCAGAGGCTGAAGTAGAGGAAGCGGAACCTGAGGAACAGCGACTACCTTACGAGCGCTTCGTCAATAATCTTGCTAGAGCAAAGTATCTTGATATGCTGAAGCGCAATTTTCTGTTCGAACAAGGTTTTGGCGAAGACCTTCCTCACTTTTTGAGAGCTGAAATCACGAATCATGGCTGGGAGAAGTTTTAAGCCAAGCCAGAGCCCGCGAACTCGCAAATGGTGCGCGAGTTCTACTCGAACATCGACGAGGAGGAAGGATTTCAAGTAATTGTTCGCGAGTTAGTAGTGGACTGGAGCCCTGGGGCTATAAACTCCCTATTCAATCTGAAGGATTTTCCCCACGCTGGTTATAATGAGATGGCAGCAGCGCCATCTAACGAGTAGTTGAATGTGGCTGTTCTAGAGGTGGGGATTGACGGGGCACAGTGGCGACTCTCAAAGACTGAGAAGAGGACCTTTCAGGCTGCTTATCTGAAGAGCGAGGCCAACACTTGGATGGGTTTTGTCAAGCAGCGCCTACTTCCTATGACTCATGACTCCACAGTTTCCCGTGATAGAGTTCTCCTAGTTTTTTCTATTCTTAGATCTCTCAGTATCGACGTTGGCAAGATAATCTCCAGCGAAATTCATAGGCTCTGGTGGAAGAAGGTGGGCAAATTATTTTTCCCTAACACGATGATCACTATGCTATGCTAGAGGGCAGGGGTTCCAACAAGCAATGAGGACATAATTTTAATGGACAAGGGGATTATGGACACACCGAACTTGGCAAGGCTGCAAAGGACGCAGGAGGCACGCCAAGGTGGACTGGTGTGTGGTATCCATAATATTGAAGAACAACTTCAACTTCAAGCCAGCCGTATGGAATTTGCTGAGAGACAATTTCAAATGTACTAGAATTATGTTAAGAGAAGGGATGCCACCATCAAGAAGGCTTTGCAATCAAATTTCTCTAAACCGTATCAAGTCTTCCCTTTTTTCCCTGATGATCTTTTGAACCCTTGGATCCCACCCCCGCCAATTGAGAGAGAAGAAGATGAAGATGATGTTGGCCAGGAAGATTAGAAAAGGGAAGAAAAGTGCAGCGATCATTTATTTTGTTTGATCATTTTTGTTGCTCGCGTGTTGCCTGACCAAGTTTTTTTTGCTTTTTATAAATTCTGCTTTTGTTGGTAGTTTCTGTTTTATTTTGCTGGCTGAAATTTTTTTTATCTTTGATGATGTAAATCTTATCTTTCTTTTAATGAAATTTTCGAAGTTTTTTTTTCTATGGCACACCTGAGTATTCCTGACTTAACTTTTCTTCTGAATTTTTGAAGCTTGTTCTAGTTAGCTTAATTAGATCAAGGTATTCTGATCTCCAGAAACCTTTTGCTTGAGCATTCCTTCTAACCTGGTCATCGATGCGGCAAGAAGTTCTGAGGTAGCATTGTCTTATTTGATCCACCTTAAGCTTAGTCTTAGTCCCACACTTAGTTTAAAATCCATAGTAAAAATATTAAGTTTGAGGGAAATGCTTATATGTTACTAATTCATTGGAGACAATGAGTAATTTAAGTTTGGGGGATGATCGGTCGAGTTTGTCGGGCTCAGATCAAAACGAATTTATAATCCACGAACACTAAACTACTTGCAGTAGTAGTGGCCAGGGTCGATCACAGGGAACAGTTGGCTTACTTCTAATCTCTTTTGTGTTTGGTAACAGAAGGGGGTAGAAGAAGATGGTTAAATTGACAAGGGAAAATAAAATTGCAAGGAAGTAAATGACAGAAAAGTAAATAGGGGGTTGGTTAATCTCACCTTGCCGCTCACTATAGTTGGGGACACTCGGGATCAATACATTTACTTTTTACTCATCGATTAGCAGATAGTGATTTACATGCATGCTTGTCTAATTGGTACTCTAAATCAATTGACTCGATCCCACCGTCCATCGACTCAATTACTAGTTACTAATTAACTAACTCTACGAACCCGTCAAAGTCAACTAATTGAATAACTGCATTAAGATCAAGATACCCCTAGAGCGCTAACCCAACGAACCCGTTGAACCAACATGCAATTGATTAATTAATTAACCTGGCCACGATTAATAAACTAACTAATTGTTGCTCTAGGCTAGAATACCCCTAATCAATTAGGAGAAATCTAATTTAATTACAAATATCGACTTAGACCCTAGATCTATCGTGTCAAACAACAAAGTCAGAGAACTGCTCTTGGGACCCGTGCCCACGAATCGATCTATGTGCTAACTATTTAACTAACTACCCATTAGCTACTTGGAAATTAGTTCTTTAGCAATTTATTAACACATGAGCTACGAATTAGGGCGTCAATCTAACCTCTGACCTAAATCTCAAACTGCGATATTTAAATAACGAAGCGGCGTTGAGACGCCGACGGTGATTCAGCTGATCCATCAAATCCGAAGCGTCGAGACGCCGTCTCTCGGGTCTTCCTTGTTTGGCTGCTTCAATTCTTGATCCTTTTGACGTTGTTTTCGGGTCTTGAGTGCTCCGCTTTGGTCTTTTCACCGTCTCGACATCCCTTGGACTTCAAGATGGATCAAAACCATGTTAATTCCCTTGAATTAACGTCAAGGTTGAATATGGGCTCCTGAGAAGCTCTTAACACCAAACACCTACAAAATACAACTTTAAGCAAAATAATTCTCGTAAAACTAGCAAGATTAAGAACAAATAAATGGGGACAATTTGGTCCCATTAGGGGACTTAGAGCCACTCCTTTTGTTTTGCTCGAGCATTCCTCTCCTTCATAAATTTTTTCTAGGTTATTGAGTAACCAAGAATATTTGTGACACCCACAGTTTGTCTTTGCGTCAAAAGATGGCCTAGAAAATATTGAGAAAAAAATGATGATAAAAAAATATATTTATGCTAAAAAACGAAGGTGAAAATTTTGCAGAAAAAATTGATAGAGAAAAACTTTTGAAGGATGAATGATAATATGCCAGTTTTCTATTTCCCAGTGCTTAGGTGAGCTTCATCATAATATGTCGCCATTCTGAGAAGTAAGGGATAGATAGCTAAGGATTTTTGGCTTTAACAATGAGTGTTTGCCTAGTTGGTGATAAGCTAGAGGCAAGGGTATACTGCATCATAAAATGGGTCTTCTCATGCTCAAGAGCTTATGACTATAGGGTTGCTTTAAGTCTGAAGAACAAAAGAATAAATCCCCTAAAAAGATTGTTAAGAATGTTTGATAATATAGTTGAGTTGTGGTAGTTCTTAGGGTTGATTTAAAGGTGGTGATTATTTGTTCAATGCTAAAAGAACTGTTTTGCTGCAGCAGTGCATGGTTTTGCATGATGCTCAGGTAAAGGTTGAAGGTAGTGTTGGATTATCTGTTTTAATTGAGTTGTGCTATTTTCAATGTTTTGAAATTTCTGAGAAAGTGAGTTAGTATTGCTCGGGACGCGCAATAGTTCAAGTTTGGGGGTATGATAACTCTCCAAAAGGGAGTTATTTGTGCCTTATTCTGTGATGATTTATATGTTATATGTGCCAAATAGGTGTGTTATTAGATGAATATATTGCGTTTTATCCTAATTATAAGAATCGATGCTTTGGAAGTTTGTTTGCAGAGAAATTGATGCTGATCGAGTTGAGGGAGCAAAATTCATGATCCTGCAAAGCTGTGAACAAAACTGGCCACGTGAGCTGCACGTGATTCATTAATGAGGTGGTGTTTCCAGCAGTGATCTCAGATTTAAGAAGCTTGGAGAGAGTTCCACGTGTTATTTTTTACCTAATTAGGGTTGACTTCACTTTATAAAAGGAAGTAGTCGTGTCAAGTCAAAACATTCCAAATATTTCCATCTTTGAAGACCGAAGAGAGGAGAAATCGATTGGAGACCTTAGAAGACAAATTTCTACGGATTTCCTCAAGGAGGATCATTCTTTCTTGTAGAGTTTGTAGTTATGGATGCATTTAATCAGATTGTAGCGTGCGTTGTCTTTATTTCCATGAACTAATTTACTTTAGGCATTGGTTGAGAATAATGTAATTGTGCCCGCCTGGCCAGCCGGTATGAATAACTTCCCTTAGTTTCAGGGATGATTTAAGGGTTGTGTGGCTCGTAATCACATTAGACTGTTTGAGTTGGTGAACGCCAGTAATTGAGCTAGGGATAACTAGTTGCCTAATGCTCGATCGGTAGAACTTCATTGGAGTTGAAACCTATTTCAAAAAAATCCAGAGTTCTAGGAGGATCCTGCTGATAAGACTGCGAGAGATTGCCTGATCAATAGAATTGTTAGGGCATCATTTTAACAATTACAGAAGTCTTAACCAATGTCTGTTTCCAATCTGTCTTCTTTATCTGTTTACATTTCTGCTTTATCATTTCTTTTGTTCCAGCATTATTCAAAACCCAATCAATTTATCAACTTTGAAATCACTGAAAGACTAAACAAAATAGGTAAAGTGAGACTATTCAAGACCTCGTGGATTCGATAAAATACTTATTACTTGCTGCGGATTATGTGCACTTGCATAGTATTTTGGAGTTAATTCATATCATATTTATAACCACTCCAGAATTGCAACATTACCTCTCGTTCCTTAAGTCCTACCAATCCTCTAATGAACAATTTGTTGGGTTTTATGCCCTAAAACTCGTAGATAGTAAATGAAACAAATTAAGTGATCTCAATACAGCGTTATTTGAGTGATTCAGTAATTTGTTATTGAATAATCGAGTTTGCATTAATTAACCCTAAATCCAATAAACTAAGATCCAAGGTTGTTTAAATGAAACTTGGACTAGTATGTGGGGACATACGGGGATCAGTGTTCAAGTAACTGTAAGGGACTACCGGACACACACATATCTCCACAATGGTATGATATTGTCCACTTTGGGCATAAGCCCTCATGGCTTTGCTTTTGGTTCACCCCAAAAGACCTCATACCAATGGAGATACTTGTCCTCCCTTATAAACCCATGATCATCCCCTTATCTAGCCAATGTGGGACTTTGGTCGCACTCCCAACAATCCTCCCCTCGAACAAAGTACCACCGAGCCTCCCCTCAAGTCAAATATCCGTCCAACTCTCTAGGCCCTCATGGCTTTACCGAGAGTTTGCTCTTATCTAGGACAACTCCTTGTCCAACAGAGCCATGAAGGGATAAAAGCCCCACGCAGCGGAAAGTATTACCGAACCTACTCAGAGTCTTAGATACTAATTGAAATACCAATACAATTTGCAAAATATTACAGCAATAAATATATATTTAATGGGTTGTACATAGGCTATAAACATGCTAAAAGATCAACTAGATTGATCCTAGTGATCAAGGATTTCATAGAAAACTTACTTTTGTAGAAAGCCTTGATCAATTCGCCTTTTCTTGCCAATAAGATTGAAGACGCAGCAACCCTCTTGTACGAACACCACCAATCGACTACACCGGTATATCTCTAAGACTTCTTGAAGCAGGAGACTTGTGGGAGTCTTTTGGGAGAAATCTCTGAGAAAAGGAGAGACAATGGGATGCCTTTCACCCCACCCCAAGGGTCCTATATATAGGTAAAGGCCAAGACCTTTTCCTAATAGGAAAAGGTCTAGGAATAAGTTCAAATCTATTATCTGAACAATATCTAATTTTAATAATTAATTAATTCCATAATTAATTAATTACCCAATTAAATATCACATATTTAATCTTAGGGATTTTATTAAAATTAAAATTAATATGAATCCAATTCATATTAAATTTATTTGAACTCTTTCAAATATTTTCTTTCCTAATAGGAAAAGGTCTCTAATTTTAATAAATAATTAATTAATTTCATGATTAATTAATTACCCAATTAAATATCATATATTTAATCTTAGGGATTTTATTAAAATTAATATGAATCCAATTCATATTAAATTTATTTGAACTCTTTCAAATATTTTCTCTCAAGAATTAATTTTTTAAATTAATTCAAAAATTATATTATAAAGTTTCATAAACTTTATATTATAATGCATCAATATACATTATACGATTCCCCAAATAAATTGAACACTTTCAATTTACAATTTATATTTGTTTGCTTCAAGTCTTTTTACGAGCTACCAGTGGGACCTAATGGACCTACAGATCAGAAGCTCCAACGATACGAGACTAATCGGCTTAAACTCATTAACCAAGTTAGTCTCCATTCGTTAACTGTGGGTCATTCCACTAAAGACCCTCAGCTGCACTCTTCTCACTGCAGAATATTTCTGTGTCCACGGATATCGACCAATACTACAAGTCAGTCCTTCACGTGTGTTCGTATCCCAGCTGGGTCAAATTACCGTTTTACCCCTGGTTTACATCTTTGTCCTTAAGTCCCCAGTGCTCCTCTAATGAACAACCTGTTTGAGGTCCAACCAACAAACAGAAGTCCCTCTCGTGCCATAGAGAGGGTTAGGCCCATTGTTCAAGTCCCGGAGACACCACTTAAGGGAACACACCTCTACTTACCCTAGAGTCGGGAAGGAGTGAATTCCATCTTGTGTGATTATGTTCCCAGCTCCCCACTCGGTATTGTCCCCAAAATGGTAGGCTTATTGAGTCGGCGTGCTGGCCACTCTCACCCATACAAATCAAAGGACAACTCCTCGTGAACAGGAGTCCATAATCCACTCAGGATTGAGACTAAGTTGTCTAGGTCATCCTAGTGAAATAGAAACCAAGCCAACTAACGGTGTTACAGTTAGTGGTTAACTATTTCGCGGTCCGGTCTTATGCAAACTCATTGCATAGGATACCCCCACTCGCATGTCAACTACATGGACGCGTTGGATCATAGCGTTTGTATCATAATACAAAGTGGGTCGTATCCATAGTGTCACTAGGATAAGGTACCCAGCCTTATCCCTATATTATAGACCCTTTAGGCTGAATCTTGAACATTGATCCTCGTATGTCCCTACATATTAGTTCAAGCCTCATACTATCAGCCTAGGATGTTTAGTTTATTGGATTAGGGTTAATAAGACAAGATCTACTAAATACAAACAAAATAAACTATTTTATTAATGTTCGGTAAAATGTTACATTTACTATCTACGAGTTTTAGGGCATAAAACCCAACAAACTCCCACTTGAACTAAAACTCAAGATAATGGGAAAGAACATGTACAAGTAATCTAAAGTTGGAAATGGTAAATACAATAAACTAGGGCATCCTCATACCCTATTACACATCTCCCACTTGCCCTAGATTACATAATGTACATATCTCGTAGACCTAGACACTCTAGATGACCCTCAAACACTTTAGCCGGGAGAGCCTTCGTAAAAGGATCAGCAATGTTGTGCTCTGAAGCGATCTTAGTGACGATCACATCTCCTCGTTGCACAATCTCTCGTATCAGGTGATACTTCCTCTCTATGTGTTTTCCTCGTTTGTGGCTTCGAGGTTCTCTAGAATTGGCTACAGCCCCACTATTGTCACAGTATAACGTAATGGGCAAGTCCATATTTGGAACTACTTCCAAATCTGTCAGGAACTTTCTTAGCCAAACCGCTTCCTTGGCTGCTTCACAAGCCGCTACATACTCAACCTCCATGGTTGAGTCCGCTATGCATCCTTGCTTGATGCTTCTCCAAACTACAGCTCCCCCGTTAAGGGTAAACACTGACCCCGACGTGGATTTCCTAGAATCCTTGTCAGACTGGAAGTCAGAGTCGGTGTATCCAGTGAGAACTAACTCTTTAGCCCCAAACACCAGCATGTAGTCCCTCGTTCTCCGAAGATACTTGAGGATTCCTTTAACGGCGGCCCAGTGGTCTAACCCCGGATTTGACTGATATCTGCTGACTATCCTTATAGCATAACAAATGTCAGGCCTCGTGCAGAGCATCGCATACATTAAGCTGCCCACTGCTGAGGCGTAGGGAATCCGTCTCATATCCTCAACTTCTTGAGGTGTCTTAGGACACTGTTCCTTAGACAAGTGAACCCCATGCCTGAAAGGCAACAAGCCCTTCTTGGAGTTCTGCATCGAATATCGGGACAACATTTTGTCGATATACGTTGCTTGAGACAGGGCTAGCGTTTTGTTCTTTCGATCCCGAATGATCTGGATTCCAAGAACATATTTGGCCTCTCCTAAATCTTTCATCTGGAATTGGGCCGCTAGCCATTCTTTTACGTCAGACAGATATCCTACATCATTCCCAATGAGTAGGATGTCATCAACATAAAGTACTATGAAAGCTACTTTGTTTTTGTTGATTTTCTTGTATACACAAGGCTCATCAACATTTTGGTCAAAGCCAAAAGATTTGATCGCAGTATCAAATCTAATGTTCCAAGATCTGGAAGCCTGTTTCAACCCATAAATGGATCGATTCAGTTTACAAACTTTTTGTTCCTGACCTTGGGTTATGAACCCTTCGGGCTGAGACATAAAGATATTCTCTTCAAGATTACCATTCAGAAAGGCAGTCCTGACATCCATTTGCCATATTTCATAATCATAAAACGTGGCTATGGATAAGAGAATTCTTATTGACTTTAACATAGCAACAGGAGAAAAAGTTTCCTCATAGTCCACCCCTTCTCTTTGGGTATAACCCTTTGCTACAAGTCTTGCTTTGAAAGTCTGTACTTTCCCAGCAGCATCTCTTTTCCTCTTATAGATCCATTTACACCCTATGGGTTTGACCCCTTCAGGTGGATCTACAAGTTCCCAAACTTGATTGAAGTACATAGACTCCATCTCAAGGTCCATGGCTTTGGTCCATTCGTCTTTATCTACATCATTCATTGCCCGTCGATAAGACAATGGATCCTCAACACCGTCATCAGGTATGATCACTTGTGTTTCAGTTAAACCCAAGTAACGGTCAGGTTGTATCACAACCCTCCCACTGCGTCGAGGCCCTCCTGCTATGGGAGGAGGATGAGATTGACGTGAAGAACTGGCTCCTACATCAACTCTTGTTGAAGGACCAGCTTCATCAACAACCCTTGTTGACTCTTCTGTAGCTTCTCCTAATACTTGTTTACTACGTGGTTTGTGATCTCGAATGTGGTCTTCCTCCAAGAAAGTAGCGTTTGTCGATACGAACACTTTGTTTTCTTGTGGGTCGTAGAACAGACCATCTCTCGTTTCTTTAGGATAACCAACAAATTGGCATATTCTAGAACGGGGTTCCAGTTTCTTAGGATTTGTTACTAGCACGTGTGCAGGACAACCCCAGATACGGAAGTAACGCAAACTAGGTTTACGCCCCCTCCAGAACTCAAAAGGTGTTTCAGAAACACTTTTTGATGGAACGTTGTTTAGAATATGAACTGCAGTCTCTACTGCATACCCCCAAAACGAGCTAGGCAATTGAGCATAGCTCATCATAGAACGAACCATGTCTAACAGGGTTCTATTTCTCCTTTCTGATACACCATTCTGCTGAGGTGTACCAGGTGCTGAGAGTTGGGATTGGATTCCATGTTCTATCATATAGTCCTGGAATCTTTGATTCATGTACTCTCCACCTCGATCTGATCGAAGTGTTTTAATTGTCTTACCTAATAGGTTTTCTACCTCAGTTTTAAACTCTTTGAACTTTTCAAAAGCTTCCGACTTGTGACCCATTAGGTATAAGTAACCATATCGAGAATAATCATCTATGAAAGAGATGAAATATTCATAACCTCCTCGAGCTTTTACATTCATTGGACCACAAAGATCCGAATGTATCAACTCTAGAGGTTCTTTGGCACGATAACCTTTTTCGGCAAAAGGCCTCTTGGTCATTTTACCCTCGAGACACGATTCACAGGGTGGTAAAGATTCGTCTTCTAAATCGGTTAGAAGTCCATTCTTCACCAAACGACCGATCCGATCGATGTTAGTATGACCAAGACGTAAGTGGCAAAGATATGTGTTGCTACTTATTGGAGAAATCTTTTGCCTTTTATTTTGTGTTTCAGCCGATTTAAACATCTCATGATTCAAAAGCGCTGTTGTGTTGGTTGGTCTTAACACATATAAATCGTTTTCTAGTTTAGCAGAACATATAAATACTCCATTTCGAGAAATGAACGCTTCATTTAATTCAAAAGAAATAGAATAATTGTGTTCTAACAATCCAGAAACAGAAATAAGGTTCCTCTTAATTCGAGGAACAACATACAAGTTTTCTAAAAACAAAAACTTATTTCTGAAAAACAACTTCGCAGCTCCCACTGCACTTGCTGAAATGACATCTCCCGTTCCAACCTTGAGTGTCATCTCACCATCTTGAAGCTGCTGGAAATCATTTCCCTGAAAAGAAGAACAGACATGATTAGTTGCTCCGGAATCTAAAATCCAAGCATACTTATCATGTTCAACAAGGCACGTTTCTAAAACAAGTAAATCAAATTTACCTTCCTTGTCATTCTTATTTTCAGCAGCTGCGGGAGCATTCCCCTTGTTTTCATGAATCTCATTGCACAGATAGAGCTGTAGCTCATTTAAGAGATTCGTCAGGGTCTACATCATCATGTTCGCCATCATATGTTTGCGAAATTTTAGGAAACTCTTCGGAAGAGATTCCAAGATGAATGCAACCTGAGTTCGCTCATCTATGACCGCCCCGTATGTTTCTGCCATGCTGAATTGGACCATCATTTCCAGGACATGTTCCCAGACAGACGTGCCCTCTTTCATGCGACAGTTATAAACTCGTTTGAGAGCATTATAGTGGAGTTTTCTGGACAATTGTCCAAACATCTCCTGAAGAGAGTTCATAATCTCTCTTGCTGTAATAATGCTTTCATGTCTCTTAGCCAAAACTTCAGATAAGCTGGCTAAGATACAGACTCGGGCCTCATCATTGGCCTTTGTCCAGCGGTCATAAGCATCCTTTCTCGCTTGGGATGCATAGCAAGGGGGAACTGGAGGACAGTCCTCCGTTAAGACGAACCGGAGATCTTTAACAACCAGAATCGTATTAAGGTTGGATTTCCACGTAGGAAAGTTCTTGCCGGTTAATTTTTCATTTTTCAATAAAGCGATGATAGAGGAAGACATTGCTGGAAAAATAAACTTTTACCGTATTAGTTATCTTTGTCTTAACCCATCAAACAGGCAAACAAACAATTGCACAAATCCAATCAATTTTGCAAACAATCAATCAAAGAACCCTAACAAACTATCGATTGTGTTTAGCAACGATGCTTTAGAGGTTTAGAGAAACAGTCACCGAAGGGTGATCAGCTACTCCTCCTCTAAAATGAGACTCTTCTCAGTCAACTCTATCACCAAAATAACTCATATTCCTATAGACATTGACCACCGTCGTTCGGTCAAGGATTCGTTAACGAATTAACTTATCCTCGTAAGTGTAACCCTCCCACTTTCAGATCCCAGAGGCACGCACCAACAGGCTACCGAAGGGAAAGACAACTGTTGGTAATTAGCCTAAGTGACCCTATCCTTTCCAGGAGTTCACGGTGTTACGAACCCTATGATTAGGCCCTCCGAAGGGATGGTTGCTCCAGGACAACACGCAAGTGGATCATAAGACTCTCACGGTGTGACCTATGGGTGGAGACCGAGGGATACGTTGACACGTGTCCCGCTCCCACTTACTATGGGCACTTTCCCCATTCACCTTGTTATTGACTCATGCAAACACTTTCCGAAGGGAGGTCACGTTAAAACGACACGAAGCCGAGCATGGATCTCACGTTTCGAATATAGGGACGTAGGAGTAAAAACTCGATTTAAATCAAGTTTTGATTTTACCTCCTACTAAAGTGACCTACCGTATATTTTAGGGTTTATTAACCTAGATAAATCCGGCTAATTCAATTTATCTAAGTCTAATCCTATTATAACTATTATAAAGAGAATTGTAATGTTCTAGATGAATTAAACTCTTTTAACAAACCTAGCAACACCGTATGCTAACATGACTATGGTTATTTCAACTCAAGTTCCGGGTTTGTTCCCAGGTAGCAGGTGTTCCGTAAACCGTCAGCTTAAATACCTCCAGCCTTAGACAGAACGTAACCGGGAGAGTTCCCTTTTAACCATAGTAATGTAAAGTCTTTACTCTGAAGATCTAGGTGTATTAAACTCTTTTAATAAACCTAGTGACATTGCATGCTAACATTTAACCATGATTAATTCAACTCTGGTATTCCGGGTCAGTTCCCAGGTAGGAGGTGTTCCGTAAACCGTCAACTTAAGTACCCCTGATAGCGAGCAGAAATGTCGCTATTTTAGTCCCAATTTATTAGGCTTTTCTGTGCTTTAATCGTGTTTTTAATGAAAATATTTAATGAATTCCGTTATTTGGTCCTTAGGAGCAAAGTTGGTGATTTTGGGAGAAAAAGTGCAAAAAATGAAGCAAATGAAGCCCAAATCCAAGCATGGATCAAAAGGGGACCCAAAGAAGACACTCATAAAAAAATTCCCAAAAGAAATGAAGAAGAAGGCCCAAAAATCAGCCCAAAAAGAAGCTGAAAAATCTGGAATTTTAGGGCAGCGTCGAGACGCTATGTAAGCAGCGTCGCGACGCTACCCTTTTCGTGTTGCCCAAGCCGCGTGCGTTGCAGCGTCGCGACGCTGTGCAAGGTAGCGTCGCGACGCTACCCCCAATCCGGGCCTATAAAAAGGCACCCTTGGGTGCCTCATTTACCATCAATCAATTCATTCTTCAATCCCTTTGGAGCCTCTCTCAAGGCTTTCTAGCCTTTTTGAGAGAATTCTTTAGTGGGAAATATTTGGGGAATTTTGGGGAGCATCTTAGGAAGCTCAAAGGAGTGTTCGGCGGAGCTCTGAGCGCCAAGCGAAGGGGTTTTTCGACGGTCAATTCCTTTCCTTTTATGCTCTTAAATTATGCTTTCTATTGTAAATGTTGTGGATATTTTAGCTATGTATAGCTAAACCCCAATTTGGGGTCTTGAAATGAAATTATAGTTGAAATGTTGTTATAATTACCTGTCTCTTGCCCTTTTTCCTAATTATTTGTATGGATGTGCTTAATGCTTTATTCAATCTGGCCAATTGTGTAATGATTCGATTCTTAATGGAAACTCGACGGAGAGAAGTTAGGATAGATCATAATCCATGCAACTAGTTTAATTGCCCGTCGTGACACCGGGATTAGTTGATTAAACTTAGATTCCTAAAATGAATCAGAGCGTAATAATTAATGATTTTTAATGGCGCTAAGGACACTTAGGTTGTTAAAATGAATTAATTACAATTAGGGGAAACCGACAGGAGAACCTATGTGATTAACGGAGATTCTAGGAGTATAATTAGTTGGGCAATGAGATAGGATAATTATAACAATTGTTAGCTCATAATTGATTTTCAAGACCCCTCTTCCCATTAAAAGAAATCTCTTTCTCCATATTTTTTTATTTGATTGATCAAATTATTTTCCTGCTTTGAATTTTAAATTTCTCTTATTTGCATGGGTTGTTCCCTAAATATTATTTTGCCTAAGTACTTTTAGTGCTCAAGAGATTTTTTTGCTTAATTTTCGCTTCGCTTCCCTGTGGATTCGATACTCGGTATTACTACCGTTTTATATTACTTGCGGCCCGTGCACTTTGCGGCCCATCAACCCCCAACCTTAGACAGAACTTTACCGGTAGAGTTCCCTTATAATCATAGTAATGTTTGTCCTACTTAGTAGGTTAAAACTATTTTTAAAAAACTAAGCAAGACTTAATTCTAATCCTAATAGAATTAACGAGATCTTAGGTCTAATTAATTTTAAACATTTTAAAATTAATACATTTACCTATGATCCTATGTTTGCATGCAATCTTTATTATAGGTTGACGGTTTCTAATCATCAATTTTAAACTATTCAAAATTTTAATGATTAGCCCTATAATCATGCATACTATAGTTTTAAAATAATTAACAATCATATTCAAGTTAATATAATAAATCTATATATATTGTCTTGCATTGCATGAAATTAATATAACAATTATATTAAGCTATGGATGTTTCATGCCCAATGCAACTTTGATTTCCATTATTAATAAATTAACAATTAAAATATTACCAAAAATGGTAAATCAAAGTAGCATGCTGCAAACAATTTTATTAAATATAACTATATATATTTAACTAGGTAATTATATGCATCATGCTTATCCTTTTTCATGATTTTAATATAACTCAACTATATATTAAAAACTCATGAAAATAAACCATGCATTTCAATCCATACATTATAACTAATTATAATATATATAAAATGCATGAGCATGCTTTATAACCTAAGGTGGGATTTTAAATCTAAATGACATCCATAAAGCTCCTTGAACCAGTCAAGAACTGAAGAACCACGGGAAAATAAAAATAATTCGCCAAAACTGCACCAAACTAAGCTCAAACCCCTGACCACTAGTTTCATAGAAGACTGCTCAAACCAACACAACAACTGCGCGCTTTTGTGTCATTAACCGGTTTTATATATATATACTTTTTAAAAATTCATCCGTTCCGCGCAATTCCTCCGCTTTCGCGAAATCGCGATAGCGTCGCGACGCTTGATGGACAGCGTCGCGACGCTGTTGCGTCTGGAGGCAAAAATCGGAAATTCCAGCGATTGTTCTTCGTGTTTGGCTTCGATTTTGGACGAGATTTTCAACGATCTTCATCATGAAACACCCTAGTCTAGACCCGGACTTACAGAGGATAATAGATTTACAAAATATGCCCAAAAACGCAGGGGCCTTTACAACTGAGTTGGCTATGATACCACTTGTAAGGGACTACCGGACACACACATATCTCCACAATGGTATGATATTGTCCACTTTGGGCATAAGCCCTCATGGCTTTGCTTTTGGTTCACCCCAAAAGGCCTCATACCAATGGAGATACTTGTCCTCCCTTATAAACCCATGATCATCCCCTTATCTAGCCAATGTGGGACTTTGGTCGCACTCCCAACAGTAACAACCTAAATGGTCTATAGTATAGGGATAAAGTTGGGTTCCTTATCCTGGTGACACTATGTGATACGGTCCACTTTGTATTCGATTCAGATGCAATGATCCAAAGCATCCATGTAGGAGACATGCGAGTGGGGGTATCCTATGCAATGAGTTTGCATAAGACCAGACTGCAAAATAGTAACCACTAGATGTAACATCGTTGACTAGTTTAGGTTTCTATTTCAATAAAATGACTTACCGTTATGGTCGATATCTGTGGACATAGAAATATTCTACCGTGAGAAGAGTGCAGCAGTTAACGAATGTTGGTTAACTTGGTTAATGAGTTTAGCCAGTTAATCTCGTATCATTGGAGCTTCTGATCTGTAGGTCCATTAGGTCCACCTGCTAGCTCCTAAATGGTTTTGAGATTAATAAGTCTTGAATATTAAGGGAATTAGTATAATGTATGGAGATACATTATAGTCTAAGTTTAATTAGAGAATTAAACTTTATAATAAAATTAATTTTGGATGTGATTCAAAATTAATTAATGAGAGAATTGTATATTTGAAGAAGTTCAAATGTTAAATATGAATTGGATTCATATTATACTATAGTTTATAATTAATGTACATTTGATGCACATTAAAACTATAGATTAAAAGAGAGAGATGTGCATTTTGAATATGATTCAAATGTCAACATAATTAAATATGAGATATTTAATTTAACAATTAATTAATTATGAATTGATTAATTTATTAATTTAATTAAATGTGATTTAATTAAGTTAAATTAATATTATAGCTTATGTGGGAAAATCATTTAAATGTGATTTAAATGTTATCAATAATTAAATATGATTTAATTATAAATTTAATTGATTATAGTAATTAATTAAATTAAATTAATTTTAATTTTAATTTTAATTAATTAAAATTAATTTTTAATTTAAAATACAACTCCCAGCAGTTGCTGGGAGTTGGATAACTTTTTCCCACTTACTAACGTTAAGGAGGAATGGAGAGTGGTTCCTGATATTCTCTGCTTCTCTCAATATCTCTCTTAGTAAGTGAATAAAAAAAAGATTGCTCTCATCTTCAAAAGAAAAAGACAGCATCCTTGATGTGGTAACATTCCCTTCAAGACATATTTTGACGATCCCACAATCGTGATCTCTTGCATCCTAGAGAATAGTGGGTGAACACAATGAATGGAATGAGAGCCGTCAGCGCAGCGGAAGAATGGGACGCGTGGACAGAACCTACTCAGAGTCTTTGATTCTAGTTGAAATACTAATAAAATTTGCAAAAATATACAACAATAAAAACACATTTAACATTCTGTAAAGCAACTATAAACATGCTTAATAATTACCTAGATCTAATCTATATGATCCTAGTGATCAAGGTTTTCAAGGAAACTCACTTTCGTAGGAAGTCTTCATCGATTCGCCTTTTTCTTGCTTGTGAGATCGAAAAACGCAACAACCTTCTTCTGCGAACACCACCAATTGGTTACACCAGTATATCTCTGAGACTACTGGAGGCAGGAGACTGGTGGGAGTCTTTCAGGAGAGATCTCTGAGAGAAGTAGAATGAATGAGATGTCTTTCTCCCCACCCCAGGGGTCCTATTTATAGGTAAATCCCAAGACCTTTTCCTAATAGGAAAAGGTCATGAATAAGATCAAATCTATTATCTTATTCATATCTAATTTTAATAAATAAATAATTAATTCCATAATTAATTAATTACACAATTAAATATCACATATTTAATCTTAGGGATTTTATTAGATTATTTATATTAATATGAATCCAATTCATATTAATTATTTGAACTCTTTCAAATATTTTCTCTCAAGAATTAATTTTGAAATTAATTCAAAATTATATTATAAAGTTTCATAAACTTTATATTATAATGTATCAATATACATTATATGATTCCCCTAAATAAATTGAACACTTTCAATTTACAATTTATACTTAATTGCCTCAAGTCTCTTTACGAGCTACCAGTGGGACCTAATGGACCTACAGATCAGAAGTTCCAACGATACGAGACTAATTGACTAAACTCATTAACCAAGTTAGTCAACATTCGTTAAATGTGGGTCACTCCACTAAAGACCCACAACTGCACTCTTCTCACTGCAGAATATTTATGTGTCCACGGATATCGACCAATAACGGCAAGTTAGTCCTTCACGAGTGTTCGTAACTCCAGCTGGGTAAAATTACCGTTTTACCCCTGAGTTACCTCTACCTCCTTAAGTACCAGTGCTCCTCTAATGAACAACCTGTTTGTGGTCCAACCATCAAACAGAAACTTCCCTCGGGCCAGTGAGAGGGTAGGGCCCTTTGTTCAAGACCCGGAGACACCACTTAAGGGAACACTCATCTACTTTCTAAAAAGTCGGGAAGGAGTGAATTCCATCCTGTGTGATTATGTTCCCAGCTCCCCACTCGGTCTTGTCCCCAAAATGGTAGGCCTATTGAGTCGGCGTACTGGCCACTCTCACCCATACAAATCAAAGGACAATCCCTCGTGAACAGGAGTCCATAATCCACTCAGGATTCAGACTAAGGTTCCTAGGTTATCCTAGTGAAATAGAAACCTAGCTAGTTAACGGTGTTACAGCTAGTGGTTACTATTTCACGGTCCGGTCTTATGCAAACCCATTGCATAGGATACCCCCACTCGCATGTCTACTACATGGACACTTTGGATCAATGCGTCTGTATCAAATACAAAGCGGACCGTATCACATAGTGTTACTAGGATAAGGTACCCAGTCTTATCCTTGTACTATAGACCTTTTAGGTTGTTACTTGAACATCGATCCCCCGTATGTCCCCACATACTAGTTCAAGTTACATACAAACAACCTTGGATCTTAGTTTATTGGATTTGGGTCAAATTGTGCAATATTTAACAATAACATTTTATTGCAGAAACTCAATAACACTTTATTAAAACAAGTATACAATTTGTTTACATTCACTATCTATGAGTTTTAGGGCATAAAACCCAACACACAGTGGTGGTGTTCATTGGAGAATACAGTACGTGATATTCAAAGGTTGGAGCATTGTGCTGTATGATTGATCTATAACAAGTGTTACTAATCTTGTAGAATTGCATGCTTAATCTAGAATGAATGTTGTAGAGTCGTTCTGTTGATAATGTAGGCCCAATGTACTAGTATTCTGCATAATTGAAATTGGTTTACGCTCGATTAAATTCGCTTCCACTGATGATTCAATTCTTTCACAATTGGTTTGTGGTCCAACAACCAAACCAAGTCCTTCTCGGGCCAATGAGAGGGTGGGGCCCCTTGTTCAAGACTTGGAGTCAGCACTTAAGGGAACAACCTCTCTATTATCCCTGAAAACGGGTAGGAGTGAATTCCATCTTGCAGGACTATGTTCCTAACTATCTACCTGGTTTTTCTCCTGTAATGGGAGGATAATATAGAGTCGGCGATGTTAAGCCACTCTCACCCATGCAGATCTAAGGATAAGCCCGAATAAACAGGAATTCATAGTTAGTTTAGGATTAAGATCGAGTTACCTAGGTGATGCGTGTGCGGCCGAATGATGGAGGTTAGAAAAGATGGTGAATAAAGATTAAGATAAATTCAGCCAACCTAGTGCAAGTATACACTATTGCATGCAGTAATAAAAACCTTAGAAGTATTCCAAGGGTATTGATCCCACAAAGACTAAATTGGAAACACAGATTTGAAGATGAAACTGTTCAAAGATTGCTTGGATAAGGTAACCAAAGAAATAATTGATGATGATTTTTGGAAAATAAACAAAATAAACAACTAAAGAAAACAATGATAAATAAACGAGGTGTTCAATATAGTTTCAACCTTAAGGTAAAATAACTCTAATCGTTGCTTATTAAACCTAAGTCTATTCATGCATTGGGTCATATTTTACTTCTATTTGGCCTTGCTCCCAAGAACCGTTAGTAGGGGTGAGCAACGGTCGGTCGAGGTCGGTTTTTGGCCAAAACCGACACCGAAAACCGACCATTCGGTTTGAATCGGTCGGTGGTCGTCGGTTCTTGATGGGTGGGTGACGCCGACCGACCGACTACACCAACGGTCGGTCAGATTTCGTCGGTTATATGACTCCGGCAAACTTGAGAACGAAAAAAATGTGGGTTTTGTTACTCCGGCGAACTTGAAAACGAAAAATATTTTGGGTTTTGTTACTCCGGTGAGCTAGAGAACGGAAAAAATGAAAATAAAATAGAGGGAAGAAATCCGTTCGCATTCAGAAAAAGAAAATAAAAAAGAGAAGAAGAGAAAGAAATGAAGGAAGCTGCAACTGAAAAGAAAAAAAAAAAGAAGAAGAAATAGAAATGGAGAAGAAGAGATTTGGGGAAGAAGGTTGAGAGAGAAGAAGAAAAACGAATTAGTCGTTTTTATTTTTTAAGATGCCCTTGGGAGTGACAACTGAGAGTAAATGAAAGAGAAATGAAAAATAAAATTTTAAAATTTAAAAGTAATAATTTGTTTTAATATGCCCATGGGAAGACCACGAATGGTCTTCCCAACATGGCTGCCAGCCTGCCACAGCATGAATCAATCATCATTAATGCTGGCAGGCGGCAGCCAGCACACTTTTACATTCGTACTTTGCTTTTTTTTTAAAAAAAAAATACTAAATGTGTTGTCGGTCGGTCTGGTCGGTTTGAGCCTTTATTGGGCTCGCCGACCGACCGACGAATCGGTTTTTCTTTTAGAAAAACCGATTCCGACCGAATTTTTACAAAAATCGACAGACCGACGTTGGTTCGGTTGGTTTCGGTCGGTCAGATCGGTTTATCGAAATATTTTACTCACCCCTAATCGTTAGAAGGTTAAGCGAGTATCGTTATGCACATGTCTGTGACTCGACTCCGACATAGATAAATCAAGTATGCAATCTATAACCCTATAGTTGTTATAGGGTGCCTTAGGAAGCCTTGCCCTATAACACCGGATACACTCTTTCGAGCCATTTCTCCTATATCACCTTTATGAGAACTGATATCGTTTGTCTCTTTCGAGTATCAAACTCACATAGCATGCAAATTCTAAGTGATCAATTTAAACTCAACAAGATTCAGAATGATATTTAATAAAGAATGACTTGCAATGAATAGAACTTAAGTAAATATACACTTTCAAGCTATTTTAACCATAAGGGAATTCACTATATTGAACCCCTCAATGGGATTTAGCTACGCATGATGGAATAAGATGCAAATAAACAACTTTTTATTGAAATAAATGGATAAAGAATAAAGAGGAATGAAAAGCAGTAAGTGTTGGAAATAAAGTGCAGTAGCTAAAAGTAGGGTTTTTTTCTTTTATCCAATCCTTCTAGAGTTCGCTCGACACTCTACTCTCCTTTACAAGTGGGAATAAGGTGAAAATCTCTACAAACACTCAGGTTTGATGTCTAACTAAAGGTTAGAATTTAGTCATCTAAGAAGGACCACGAGCATCCCTACTAATGGGCGTCTACTAGGGTTCTGTCACTGATAGCGAGCATAGCTAGCTAGTTTTCCCTAATTAATTTAGCTAGTCTTTTATAATTTATTGGCCAAAATGATGCGTTTTTGTGTTGTATTTGTAGGAAATAAATATTTGAGCTAATTGCGTGTTCGAGACATGAAAAAGGGCTAAAAGATCGAAAAAGGATCAAGTTGGAAGAAGTCAAATTCAGCCCAGCTGATTTAAAAAAAAAAAAAAAAACTTCATAGCGTCGCGACGCTAGGACCAGCGCGCGACGCTCTCGGCGAATTTTCCAAATCCGCAGTATCGCGACGCTGTCGGCAGATTTTCTATAAATTCATCATTTTTTGCTACGGATTGGAGGAGTCCAATTGGTGAGATTTTAGCCCTAATTTCGACTAGAGACCTTCTGTGGGAGCTAAAGGCAAGGTCGAGGAGCGGGAATCAAGCGAGAAGACGTGGAGATCGTGACGGGGACGTGCGGTGTCGGCGGACTCGAGTTTTCCTTTCTCTTTCCCTTAACTCTTGTAGTTTTTATGGCTTTTCTTTCAATTAGTGTTTGTGGTTTAAAGACTATGAATTGCTAGTTGTTTGTCTTAGGGTTTGATGCAGTTGTTTTTAGGTTGTTGGATTGATTTTTGGGATGAATGTGCCTTTATTTTATTCTTGTAATTTTGTGTAATGCTTTCAATTACTTGATCACTAATTGAATGATTTGAGTGTTGAATCTAACTCGGGAGAGAGGATTTGGCCTAAGACTTACCTTGTTTAATTGCATGACTAGAGTAGAAATTCTAAGTTTGTGACAGGATTTGGAATATCTCTAGAAGTATAACAAGGACTAAACCGAATAATGCCTTGCATGTTAATGAACTTAGATAGGGATATCAAGTTAGTTATATGCATGAGAATCAATTATACTTGGGAGAGGTAATCGTGATAAAAGCTTCCTTGGCTTGTAGAATAATTGCACGATCAATTCATTCCTATTAATCAATCCTCAATCTTAAATAATGAAATCAATTCCCTAAGAGTCTTTCCATTTGAGTCTCCACCCTTTATTTTATGTTTTTTTGTCTTTAGATTTATCTTTTTCATTAAGTTTTGCTCCCTAAATAAAATTGAACAAAAGTATTCACGGTACTTAATTTGCTAGAAAACCAATCCAGAGGACGACACTCGTTTAATCACGAAAACACTATATTATTACTTGACCCGTGCACTTGCGGTAGGAAAATTCCACATCAAGTTTTTGGCGCCGTTGCCGGGGATTGACATATTTAGTTAAATTAATATTGTGGAAAAATTGTTCGGTCTTAATTTAGGGTGTATTTTTATTTTTTAGGTAGATTGCATTCTTTTTCTTTTCCTTTTTTGTTTTTATTTCCATAGTTGTAATTCTCCTTTTTAGTTCTTTCCTTTTGTGATTGATTTTTTTCCTTATTTGTTTTTGTTTTCCTTTTCTTTCCTTTTCTTTCCTTTTTTGTTTGAGTCTTGGTCCTTTATTCTTGTTGGGTTATTATTTGATTGGAAGCCTAATTATCATTGTTGCTTTGATTGATTTGAATGGCTTTTTATTCAACACCATATTCCAATTTTTCATCTTCAAGTTTTACCCCTTTAAAAGAAAATTCTTCCTTAGAAAACATAGTTCAAAGTTATATTGAGGAGTCTAGAGCAAGGAGTCTAAAATTTGATGAAATTATAAGAGGACTTCAAACCCCAAAGGAAGTTAGTGAGGTGGGATCCACTTCCATAGGATGTCTATTGAGTCATGTGGCCGGTGATTCATTGGCACCCATTCATGAGCTTAATTCTTTCGATCTTGCTAAGGATGAGCAGTTAGGGGTGAGTTGCATTAATAGTGGGGAAGAATTGGAGAGTTGTAGCACCTATCAAGAACATGTTTGTGAGGAAGAAAAAGAAAATGAGCTTGCAGTGACAGAGGAAGTTCAAGAGGTAGAGTTTGAGGTTGAAAAGCCTTCGTCTGATTTATCTTCTCCATCCTTTGTAGATTTTGATTGTTCTTTTTTCTATTCTCACGAGTCAGTTTTAGAGTATGAGTCTCTTTATTTTGATATTTCTCCTTTTATGTTTATTTTATACAAAAATACTAAAAATAATTCTGTTTCAGGGGCCCATGAGAAACTAGTAAGCTTGCTAGCGATAGTGAGTTTTATTGATTCAAGAAAGAAGGGTCCAAAGAAATACGAGAATTTTTATGTGCCTTGACAGACTGCACGAGGACGTCGAGCTAATGACATTAAACAAGCGCTTATGGGAGGCAACCCAAGTAAGTTCAGTTGTGTTTTTCTTTGCGTTTTTTATATATTGTTTGTTTTTGTTTTGTAGGTCTTGGTTCCAGTTTCCTCATTGCTTGCAAGCTTTCATGAAAAGGTCATCATTCCAGGGCAGTATTGTTCACCCCTTCCATTCTTTATTTGTTCTCATGCTTGATTATACCTTATTTTCGTTATACATTGAGGACAATGCATGCTTTAAGTTTGGGGGTGGAATAGCATGTTTGTGGAGCCCTTGAGCATTTGAGTTCGGGTTATAGTTTTGAGCTTTCTTTGAATTGAGCATATGGTTGTTTTCTGGATGCTATTTTTGCATGACTATGATTTCCTAGGATAGGTTTTCTTGTCAATTTTCAAGCTTTCGATGAGTTGTAAGCATGAGTGCCCAAAAGGGAGACTTTTTAAACCTTTTTCTAGGAGATGTCTTGCATGAGTAGAGTATTTGTCTTGGCTAGATTTGGATTTGAATGCTTAGGAGCGAATTATTAGGTTCATATGCTTGTTGTCACCTCGATAGGTGTAGGGAAGAGCTAAAGAGTTAATTTTTTGCAAATTAGCATGTTTGATCTTGCTTAGGAGGAAGAAAAGAATATATGCTTATCATGCTCATAAAGAAAAATCATTCTTGTTGTTACAATTTGAAAGAAAAAAGAAAAAAGAAAGTCACGACTTATGCGCGCAATGCAATGCTTAATAAACTTTTGGCAAAAAGAGCTACCCCTGTTGTGATCAGTTAGGCCAACCAAAGGGTAAAACTCGGGTTAAGGGTCCCTGCAATAGGTGTGTGAAAGCTAGTGCCACATAAAAATGCATGTGTTTTTCAATTATTAGCACCTAAGTATGGAGAAAAACAAACTAATTTGTTCCATTGACTCGTTAGTGAATCCTTAGTGCCAGTGTAGAGGGAAGATGAGTTGAGAGTTTAGTAATCCAATCCCGGGCTAGTAGAGTCTGATCTCGTTAAGTTAGATCTCGCATGTGCAAGTTAATTTTGGAAAACTTTTGATTTGTCTCCCTCATTGGTCCTTATGTGCATGTCTCTTGATTGCTTGATTATTGACTTTTGAGCCTTGAGGATTGAGTCATGTTTGTTGCATCCATTCTTCCATTGTATGCTTGATTTTTAGTTTGCTCGAGGACTAGCAAAAGCTTAAGTTTGGGGGTGTTTGATAGCGAGCATAGCTAGCTAGTTTTCCCTAATTAATTTAGCTAGTCTTTTATAATTTATTGGCCAAAATGATGCATTTTTGTGTTGTATTTGTAGGAAATAAATATTTGAGCTAATTGCGTGTTCGAGACATGAAAAAGGGCTAAAAGATCGAAAAAGGATCAAGTTGGAAGAAGTCAAATTCAGCCCAGCTGATTTAAAAAAAAAAAAAAAAAAAACTTCATAGCGTCGCGACGCTAGGACCAGCGTCGCGACGCTCTCGGCAAATTTTCCAAATCCGCAGTATCGCGACAGCGTCGCGACGCTGTCGGCAGATTTTCTATAAATTCATCATTTTGTGCTACGGATTGGAGGAGTCCAATTGGTGAGATTTTAGCCCTAATTTCGACTAGAGACCTTCTGTGGGAGCTAAAGGCAAGACCGAGGAGCGGGAATCAAGCGAGAAGACGTGGAGATCGTGACGGGGACGTGCGGTGTCGGCGGATTCGAGTTTTCCTTTCTCTTTCCCTTAACTCTTGTAGTTTTTATGGCTTTTCTTTCAATTAGTGTTTGTGGTTTAAAGACAATGAATTGCTAGTTGTTTGTCTTAGGGTTTGATGTAGTTGTTTTTAGGTTGTTGGATTGATTTTTGGGATGAATGTGCCTTTATTTTATTCTTGCAATTTTGTGTAATGCTTTCAATTACTTGATCACTAATTGAATGATTTGAGTGTTGAATCTAACTCGGGAGAGAGGATTTGGCCTAAGACTTACCTTGTTTAATTGCATGACTAGAGTAGAAATTCTAAGTTTGTGACGGGATTTGGAATATCTCTAGAAGTATAACAAGGACTAAACCGAATAATGCCTTGCATGTTAATGAACTTAGATAGGGATATCAAGTTAGTTATATGCATGAGAATCAATTATACTTGGGAGAGGTAATCGTGATAAAAGTTTCCTTGGCTTGTAGAATAATTGCACGATCAATTCATTCCTATTAATCAATCCTCAATCTTAAATAATTAAATCAATTCCCTAAGAGTCTTTCCATTTGAGTCTCCACCATTTATTTTATGCTTTTTGTCTTTAGATTTATCTTTTTCATTAAGTTTTGCTCCCTAAATAAAATTGAACAAAAGTATTCACGGTACTTAATTTGCTAGAAAACCAATCCAGAGGACGACACTCGTTTAATCACGAAAACACTATATTATTACTTGACCCGTGCACTTGCGGTAGGAAAATTCCACATCAGTCACCACACTCTTCATCCCAGTGAGTTCTGTTTGAATTTCCTTTCGAATCGAGGCCTTTTATAGTGTGGGAAGTGGTTGAGCAGTCACGAAAATGGTGTTGGTAGGTAGCCCAGTCAGTTTCGGAGTCAAAACAACCAGTTAGTTTCGTGAAAAGATCGTTTAAAACGACCCACGACAGACTCGGACTTTTCTGTTTCTGCCTACAAAATGCGGACGCAATTCATTTTACCTTGGCAGAAATGTGGTCGCATGAGTTCTTTTAAGCACAAATATGTATAATTTGACACACATGACTCTCAAAGACCTAACTTACCAACTTTTACACTTTTTAGGCTCGAGAATAGTAATTTTGACCAAAAGCATACAAGTTTCACAAGGAATAAGCTAAGAATAAGGGGCAAAATAGGTATATTTTTTGCACTTATCACTAGGCCATTGCATGAAATAGCCAGTCTCATTAGTAAATGATGTTATAAAGAGAGAGTGACTTATTTCTCAATCCTGGTCTTATGCAAACTCATTGCATATGATGCCCCCACTCGCATATCTCTACATGAACGATTTAGGATCACATCATTTGAACTAACTACAAACTGGATCGCGCCTCATAGTGTTCCCACCCTATCCATATACTATAGACTGTTTAGGCTATTTACTCGAGTCTGATCCACTCTTATGTCTCCACATAAAGCTCAAGTATACATTCAGTAGCCAAGGATCTTAGTTTATTAGATTTGGGTTTATAACGTGCAATTCACTTATTTAAGAACTTAAGTGAACAAACCTCAATAACGACTTTATTAAACAAGCATATATAATTTGTTTACATTCACTATCTACAGGTTTTAGAGCACCAACCCCAACATAATAACTTGTTTATATAAAACACTTATGAGGAAATGCAACCAAACAATGAGTGTTTAAATTCTAGACAATTTTTATACAAAATGTTTTTATAAAATGCATTTTTGAAAAACACTTACACTAAAAGGCATTCCAAACAGGTCCTAAAACAACTATTAATATCTTTTTATTTTTATTTTTATTTTTTTTATTTTATTTTTGCAAAGGAATATCTTTTTATTTTTAGAAATAACTATTAATATATTTTGAAAAAACTTTTAACTGAAAATTCTTGACAGCGGAAACTTATCAGACCGTCTCGTATTGAAATTTGTTTAGGAAAAAACCCATACATTGGCAAAGTTAATTTCAAAACAATTCTCAAAATTAAACCTAGATTAAGCATGTTGATTACTATAAATTTAAGGCCAAGAAACTTACACGTTGAAGACCAAATTTACAGCACGATGCTCCAAGAATTATACAGCGAGAAATCCCCACGAACACTACCAATTAGCGATCACCCACTATGACTCTGGGATGTAGAAGTTGTGATTGTGGGATCACCTCCTTGAAAAGAGAATCAAGAATTTTCAGAAAGTAGCTTGCTGTCAATTCATTTGGGAGAGAGAGAGAGATTAGTGAGAGAACCATACTATGTGTGTTTTCTGTATATCCGTACACCACGAGAGAGAGGAAGATATATTGGGAGGTTACCAAATCTGTAACTCCTTAACACCCATCCAACAGTTGGCCATTTTTAACTATTATTAAATAATAATAATTCAAAAAATATATTGACGGGACCGTCGGAGGGTGTCGAATTCTCCGTAAGTCGTCAAATAAAATTTATAATCCACGACACTACTATTTTTGTAGCAATAGCGGTCGAGGTCGAACACAGGGAAGGGGGAACTAGTAAGTGTAGAATTTCGTGCTTATGAAAACAGGGGGGATTTTTTACGATGAAGGACAAGCAAAATAAAATAAAGTAATTGAATGCTGAATTTTAAAAGACGGGAAATAAATATGCATAAAAAGGGATCGTTGGATTGGAATTTATTATGCCTGATTCTAATTCATTGGCTTCCTAGTTTTCTCTAATGATTATTCTAAACTGATTTCATTAGTCCGGTTGGCTTCTGGGTTACTCAGAGGACCCCCCCCTACACTAACCTGTGCTAATTAACTCGCTAATCGTGAATTCGACAATTAACAAGATTAATTAATATAAACTCTATCGCTCGTCACCCCTTATGCATAATGTAGCAACCATCCGAGACCTCTGCAACGGTTACTACTTATATCTTACTAGTTTATTAACAAGCAATTTTGCAACCACCTATTAAAATCTAATTCCTACAACCTTTAACATGCATCCTAGGCCTATCAAGGGTCGTCTCGCGTAGAGAGTGGCTTGCCTCAACCTAGTGGTTATCTAAAAATAACTGATAGAATACACAAGCGGTAATCGCATAGGGCGTCAATCCTAATTGACTAGCCTCATGTATTGGTTTAAACGAGATAACATGCAAAACTCAATGAAAATACAGTAAGAACAGAAAGTATAAACCAGAAAAACTCAGCAAATATTATTTAGAATCAAGACATAAATCCAATCCAACGATCTAAACGAGTTTAGCTACGCATAGATGAAGTAAAAGCAACAAATAACATAAAAGAATCCATAGAATATGACCAACAATGGTCTACAAGAGTGTTGGAATGTAAAAGAGGCAAAGAAATCGTAAAAGGGACCAAAATTCTAACCTCACGGCGGACTAAAACCGAGGCTACATATATATAGAAAACACGCTGGCGTCGAGACGCCAAGGACAGCGTCGAGACGCCACGAACATTACACTTCGGCTCGAATTTGCGTCAGCGTCGAGACGCCAAGGCGCCAGCCTCATATCCCAACTTGCTGCTCAATTTCTCGGTTTTGACTCGCTTCTTCTCGGTTCGGGGCTCCAATCTTCGGCTTTCGGTGTCATTCTTCAGGCCCGCTTCAGCACAACTGGGTCTCTTCACCTCCTCGCCATCCAAGACATCGAGATAGCTCCAAAACTCCTTAATTGGCGGAATTAACACCAATTAGCGTGATCGGCTCCCAACATAGCCTAAGCTCAATTAACCTGTAAATAAGACAAGTAAAGCATAAAATGACTCTAACAAGCTTAGATTAGAGGCGATAAAATAGGACTATTTAGGTCCTATCAAATACCCCAACCTAAATCTTGCTAGTCCTCGAGCAAGGCACACTCAAAAGAAAGAGAAAGGCGTTGTGCATATAATTGAAAAGTGATTTAGTCCTCAAGACTCAAATACTCCAAAAACTAAAGCAATCAAGAGACATTCGCAAGAGAGACAAATGAGGGGACAAATCAAAATTTTTCAAAGATTATCTTGCACAAGAGAGCTTCATCCCACCTAAAGAAGACTTTACTAGCCCGAGATTGGCTTACTCAACTCTCATCCTATCTTCCCCTACACTGGCACTAAGGTCTTGCTGATCACACCGCAGGTAGCTCTTTTTACCCCTAAGCGTTTAGGCTCAATGCAAGCATGCTATTTTTTTCTTTCAAAATAAAAATGACGAGCATATGATTTTTCTTTTATTTTGCCTCGCCACCACTGACTTATTTTTCCACTCTGTTTTTTTTATTGCAGGCATATTTTCTTTTTCTCTCCTAGGCAAGACTCCACACATTATTTTGCAAAAAATTCAGACTTTCTCGATTAACCTTACACCTATCAGGGTGACAACAGGAATATGAGCCAAGTAATTCGCTCCTAAGCATTCAAGTCCTACTTTAAAGCAAGATGTACACCCAACATATGCAAGACATATCCAAGAAAAGTTTTAAATAAGCTCATTTTTTTAACACTCTCGGTCACAACTCATCGAAAGTAATAAATTTTCAAAAAAATTTAAGTCAATCCTAGGAAATCATCATCACTTAAACAAGCATATACACAACAAGAATGCAAGACAACTCATGACGGATAAGACAATGCATAGGGAAAGAATATAACTTCCCTGAATTTCACGCTCATGGGTGGTGAATCACGTTTTCTTATAAATATAGAAGCTTCGCTTTGGTACCGCCAATCCTAAAAGAAAAAGAAAAAACAAGGAAACAAGCATAAAAGCAACTAATAAGAATAAACCTATCTAAGAATTGAAAAGACAAAAAGCAGTAAAATTTTGCAAATGTTTAAGGTCGTTTGCTCGACCACATTCTCCTCACTTCTCATTCAAAATCAACCTCTTTGATTTTCATTACATCCTTTTTATTTCTCTTCTTTTTTATTCGCTCCTGCATAGCTAAATTAAACTTGCACACAGAGTGCAAGGCATGAGAAAATTTTAAAAAATAATTCATCGTCATCCCCAACATAGAAATCAAAACACCTTTATTTTGAGCAACAAACTGGCCAGCTATTACAAAATCTAACTAATGCAATTCAGGAGTAATAAGCTTAGGGGAAATAGAAATTGGTAAAGAATAGACTGAAGCTAACTTATCCCCTATTTCTATTTTTTCTATCAATCATGAAGAATTGCATGAACTAGACTCGGAATCTAATGAAGGCTCAAGCTCAGGATCACTTTTAGTCCCTGGCAACGGCACCAAAAACTTGATGTGTGTGCGGCCGAATGGTGGAGGTTAGAAAAGATGGTGAATAAATATTAAGATAAATTCAGCCAACCTAGTGCAAGTACACTATCGCATGCAGTAATAAAAACCTTAAAAGTATTCCAAGGGTATCGATCCCACGAGGACTAAATTGGAAACACAGATTTGAAGAAGAAACTGTTCAAAGATTGCTTAGATAAGGTAACCAAAGAAATAATTGATGATGATTTTTGAAAAATAAACAAAATAAACAAGTAAAGAAAACAATGATAAATAAACGAGGTGTTCAATATAGTTTCAACCCTAAGGTAAAATAACTCTAATCCTTGCTTATTAAACCTAAGTCTATTCATCATGCATTGGGTCAGATTTAACTTCTATTTGGCCTTGCTCCCAAGAACCGTTAGAAGGCTAAGCGAGTACCGTTATGCACATGTCTGTGACTCGACTCCGACATAGATAAATCAAGCATGCAATCTATAACCCTATAGTTGTTATAGGGTGCCTTAGGCAACCTTGCCCTATAACACCGGATACACTCTTTCGAGCCATTTCTCCTATATCACCTTTATGAGAACCGATATCGTTTGTCTCTTTCGAGTATCAAACTCACATAGCATGCAAAGTCTAAGTGATAAATTTAAACTCAGCAAGATTCAGAATGATATTCAATAAAGAATGACATGCAATGAATAGAACTTAAGTAAATATACACGTTCAAGATATTTTAACCATAAGGGAATTCACTATATTGAACCCCTCAATGGGATTTAGCTACGCATGATGGAATAAGATGCAAATAAACAACTTATCATTGAAATAAATGGATAAAGAATACAAAGGAATGAAAAGCACTAAGTGTTGGAAATAAAGTGCAGTAGCTAAAACTAGGGTTTTTCCTTTTATCCAATCCTTCTAGAGTTCGCTCGACACTCTACTCTCCTTTACAAGTGGGAATATGGTGAAAATCTCTACAAACACTCAGGTTTTGATGTCTAACTAAGGGTTAGAATTCAGTCATCTAAGAAGGACCACGGGCATCCCTACTAATGGGCGTCTACTAGGGTTCTGTCACCACCCTCTTCTTCCCAGTGAGTTCTGCTTGAATTTCCCTTCGAATCGAGGCCTTTTATAGTGTGGGAAGTGGTTGAGGAGTCATGAAAATGGTGTTGGTAGGTAGCCTAGTCAGTTTCGGAGTCAAAACAACCAGTTAGTTGTGTGAAAAGCTCGTTTAAAACGACCCGCAACAGACTCGGACTTTTCTGTTTCTGCCTAGAAATGCGGTCGCATTTCAATAGCATTTCAACAGCATTTGCACAACATTTCTCTGTTTTTCTCTGTTTTCTACAAAACACCAAAACTAAGTCAAATTCATATGAAAATGAGTTCTTTTAAGCACAAATATGTATAATTTGACACACGACTCTCAAAGACCTAACTTACCAACTTTTACACTTTTTAGGCTCGGGAATAGTAATTTTGACAAAAAAAAAATACAAGTTTCACAAGGAATAAGCTAAGAATAAGGGGCAAAATAGGTATATTTTTTGCACTTATCACTAGGTCATTGCATGAAATAGCCAGTCTCATTAGTAAATGACGTTATAAAGAGAGAGTGACTTATTTCTCAATCCTGGTCTTATGCAAACTCATTGCATATGATGCCCCCACTCGCATGTCTCGACATGAACGATTTAGGATCACATCGTTTGAACTAACTACAAACTGGGTCGCGCCTCATAGTGTTCCCACCCTATCCATATACTATAGATTGTTTAGGCTATTTACTCGAGTCTGATCCACTCTTATGTCTCCACATAAAGCTCAAGTATACATTCAATAGCCAGGGATCTTATTTTATTAGATTTGGGTTTATAACGTGCAATTCACTTATTTAAGAACTTAAGTGAACAAACCTCAATAATGACTTTATTGAACAAGCATATATAATTTTTTTACATTCACTATCTACAAGTTTTAGGGCACCAACCCCAACATAATAACTTGTGTATAAAAACACTTAGGAGGAAATGTAACCAAACATATGGGTGTTTAAATTCTAAACAATTTTTTATACAAAATGTTTCAAATAAAATGCATTATTGAAAAACACTTAAACTAAAATGTATTCCAAACGGATCCTAACTTGTGTATATAAAACACTTATGGGGAAATGCAACCAAACATATGTGTTTAAATTCTAAAAAAAATTTATACAAAATGTTTTTATAAAATACATTTTTGAAAAACACTTAAACTAAAAGGCATTCCAAACAGGTTCTAAAACAACTATTAATTATTTTTTATTTTTATTTTATTTTTTTTCTGCAAAGGAATATCTTTTTGTTTTTAGAAATAAATATTACTATATTTTGAAAAAACTTTTAACTGAAAATCCTTTGTAGCGGAAACTTATCATACCGTCTCGTATTGAAATTTGTTTAGGAAAAAACCCATACATTGGCAAAGTTAATTTCATAACAATTCTCAAAATTAAACCTAGATTAAGCATGTTGATTACTATAAATTTAAGGCCAAGAAACTTACACGTTGAAGACCAAATTTACAGCACGATGCTCCAAGAATTATATAGAGAGAAATCCCCACAAACACTACCAATTAGCGATCACCCACTATGACTCTGGGATGTAGAGGTTGTGATTGTGGGATCACCTCCTTGAAAAGAGAATCAAGAATTTTCAGCAAGAAGCTTGCTGTCAATTCATTTGGGAGAGAGAGAGAGATTAGTGAGAGAACCACACTATGTGTGTTTTCTGTATATCCGTACACCCCGAGAGAGAGGAAGAGTATATTGGGAGGTTACCAAATCTGTAACTCCTCAACACCCATCCAACGACTGGCCATTTTTAACTATTATCAAATAATAATAATTCAAAAAACTATATTGACGAGACCATCGGAAGGTGTCGAATTCTCTTTAAGTCGTCAAATAAAATTTATAATCCACGACACTACTACTATTTTTGTAGCAATAGCGGTCGGGGTTGAACACGGGAAAGGGAGAACTAGTAAGTGTAGAATTTCGTGCTTATGAAAACATGGTGGATTTTTTATGATGAAGGACAAGCAAAATAAAATAAAATAAAATAAAGTAATTGAATGTTGAATTTTAAAAGACGGGAAATAAATATGCATAAAAAGGGATCGTTGGATTGGAGTTTATTATGCTTTATTCTAATTCATTGGCTTCCTAGTTTTCTCTAATGATTATTCTAAACTGATTTCATTAGTCCGGTTGGCTTCTGGGTTACTCGGAGGACCCCCCTACACTAACCTGTGCTAATTGACTCGCTAATCGTGAATTCGGCAATTAACAAGATTAATTAATATAAACTCTATCGCTCGCCACCCCTTATGCATAATGTAGCAACCATCCGAGACCTCTGCAACGGTTACTACTTATATCTAACTAGTTTATTAAAAAGAAATTTTGCAACCACCGATTAAAACTAGCCGCTTTTGGATCGTGCGTCCGGAATCATAAGAACTAAATTCAAATACAATTTAAATCTAATTCCTACAACCTTTAACATGCATCCTAGGCCTATCAAGGGTCGTCTCGCGTAGAGAGTGGTTTGCCTCAACCTAGTGGCTATCTAAAAATAACTGATAGAATACACAAGCGGTAATCGCATAGGGCGTCAATCCTAATTGACTAGCCTTATGTATTGGTTTAAACGGGATAACATGCAAAACTCAATGAAAATACAGCAAGAACAGAAGGTATAAACCAGAAAACTCAGCCAATATTATTTAGAATCAAGACATAAATCTAATCCAACGATCTAAACGAGTTTAGCTACGCATAGATGAAGTAAAAGCAACAAATAACATAAAAGAATCCATAGAATATGACCAACAATGGTCTACAAGAGTGCTGGAATGTAAAAGAGGCAAATAAATCGTAAAAGGTACCAAAATTCTAACCTCACGGCGGACTAAAACCGAGGCTACATACATATAGAAAACACGCCGGTGTCAAGACGCTGCACTTCGACCTGAATTCGCGTCGGCGTCGAGACGCCAAGGCTGGCGTCTCGACACCAGCCTCATATCCCAACTTGTTGCTCAATTTCTCGATTTTGACTCGCTTCTTCTCTGTTTGGGGCTCCAATCTTCGGCTTTTAGTGTCATTCTTCAGGCCCGCTTCAGCACAATTGGGTCTCTTCACCTCTTCGCCGTCCAAGACATCGAGATGGCTCCAAAACTCCTTAATTGGCCCGAATTAACACCAATTAGCGTGATCGACTCCCAACATAGCCTAAGCTCAATTAACCTGTAAATAAGACAAGTAAAGCATAAAATGACTCTAGCAAGCTTAGATAAAGGCGATAAAATAGGACTATTTAGGTCCTATCATATATATTATTGAATAAATTAATTTAATCAAATCTAATTTAATTAAATTAATTATAACATATAGGGCCCGTTTGATAACGTTCTCGTTTCTTGTTTCTTGTTTCCCATTTTATTAAGAAATCTAAGCATTTAATAACTATGTATGTTTCTTGTTTCTCATTTTTTAGAAACACTCCCAAAATTTGTATAGAACTTTTGGGAACAACTAAAACTAGTTTCTCCTTTTTTGTTCTTGTTTCCAATTTTTTCCAAACATAAATAAGAATGTAGGTTTATTATTATTGAATGTATAGGTGTTAGGGTCATGAAATTCTATTTTTCTTTATTAAAAATGAAGAAACGGAAACAAGAAACGAGAACGTTACCAAACGGGCCCATAGTTTCCCTATTTAATTCAATTAAATCGTATTTAATTGAACTAACTAGGCCAACCTATTAATCAAATATCATACATTTAATTAATGACACTTCTCTCATTTAACCTATAGTTTTAATGTGCATCTAATGTACATTAAATATAAACTATAGTATTAATTTAATTAAATCATATTTAATCAAATTAAATTAAACTAATTAATTAATTCTCCAATTAATCAATTTTTAATTAAATATCAAATATTTAATTAATTTTCTATTTGAATCAAATTCAAACAATTATCTCATATACTATAGTTTTAATATGAATCTCTATTCATATTATTTTAACCTATAGTTTAATATGAATCTAATTCATATTTTAATATTTGAACTCTTTCAAATATTTAATTCTCTCATTAATTAATTTTGAATCACATCCAAAATTAATTTTATACTATAAAGTTTAATTCACGAATTAAACTTATATTATAATGTATTTTCATACATTATCTTAATTGTATCAAATACAATATAATTCCTTTAACGAATTTGAACACACTTCAAATTCTATTCAAGACTATTTAAATTTAGAACCCTTTACGAGCTAGCAGGTGGACCTAATGGACCTACAGATCAGAAGCTCCAACGATACGAGACTAATTGGCTAAACTCATTAACCAAGTTAATCAACCTTCGTTAATTGTGGATCACTCCAATAAAGACCCACAGTTGCACTCTTCTCACTATAGAATATTTTTGTGTCCACGGATATCGACCAATAACGGTAAGTCAATCCTTCACGAGTGTTCGTAACGCCAACTGGGTCAAATTACCGTTTTACCCCTGAGTTACCTCTGGATCCTTAAGTACCACTGATTCCTCTAATGAACAATTTGTTTATGATCCAACCAATAAACAGCAGTTCCTCTCGGGTCAGGAAAGGATGGACGCCCTTGTTCAAGACCCGAAATCAGCCCTTAAGGGAACACACATCTGCTTACCCAACAAGGGAAGGAGTGAATTCCATCTTGTAATGTTATGTTCCCAGCCCCCACTCAGTCTTGCCCCTGAAATGGTAGGCTTATTGAGTCAGCGAACTGGCCACTCTCTGTAACGACCCGACTCGAGAGGAACTAAAAACATACTAAGGGTTGCCACTACGTACGATGGATGTAAATTTTTTTTTCTTTAAAAGCGGAAGAATAACAAATTTTTCATTTAATTCAAACAGGGCCCAAAACATGAATAAGTTCAATAATTAAAGAACAATGTAAAACGCCTGAACAAAATCTCAAAGAAAAACAATCATTTCAAAAATGAATGCTCAACATAAAGACTGATCCTAGGATGAAAGAAAACTGAAAATCCTTAGGAGAGAGACATGATCTGCAGCTGCAATCCCATAGCCAGTCAAGCCATGACCCTCGCCAATCGCCAACGCTCTCAAGTACCACCTGAAAAGGAAAGACATGTAGCATGGGTGAGTATATAAGAATATACTCAGTAAGTAGCCCATTTAAGAGCCAAAACTGATAACATGAGATCTAGTAACTTGAAACTAAATTTCTGGGTCTTAGCGGCATATGGACCTAACTGGAAATAAACATTTGGGTTTTTAACCCTAGGGCCACAACTGATTACATAAATATGCTCTGTCTAGGGTGATTACCTATCCCTAACCTGTGCCAACTAGAGTGTTGTGTGGGTCAGTCGGGTAAGACAAGTAAACTAGAGACTAGCTAGCCACCTCTAGCAGAACTATACCTATCCCAACACAACACCCCTGAAATATAAACATAGAATACGGTGGAGTAACTGGCGCATGTAAACATGTCTGGTGCCAACTGGCGCACAAACAACGTGCCTGATCATAAACTCAACACCGTCCTGAACTGAGAGAGCGCACGCTAGCATGCCTGAAACTAAGCTCTAACAGTCAACTGATAGAACCAGTGATGTTGAGGCGACGCCAGGCGAGCGCCTATGGCGAGAGGCAAGGCGCTCAACAGGTGTTGCACCTCGTAGGTGGCTGGGGCGAGTGACTTCAAACAAGCGCTCACCTGAATGCGCCTTTCGTCGCCTTGCGTCGACTTCGCCATGGGCTGAGGCGTGCGCCTGATTGAAGTTCGCGTTTGGTTTTCTTTTTTTTTTTTGTTTTTTTTTTGAAAAAAATATGTTGAACGTAACTAAATACCCACCTAAGAATAGCCAACAAAAAACCCCCCACAAAATCCATGCCGAAAGGGACGCTTCAACTTTTCTTTCTTTAGCAAACGGAAAATCATATTTCTCATGCAAAAAGAAAAAAAAAACCTTCGGCTGATTGCTGCTTGTTGATTTTCGACACTTTCTACTGCTGTTTAGTCTTCTTTGGCTGATTCTTCTATCACTTCTTCTTAGTCTTCTTTGGCTGCTCTGCTATTATCGTCTTCTTCTTTCTTCAATTTTCTTCTTGCTGTCTTGTTGGTTACTTAGCCGTGAGGTAGGTTTTACTTTTACTTTTTTTTTTTTGTTTTTTTTTTGTTTTTTTAAGTTTCTTGTTTGAATATTCTATTTTCATAGAATTTTTAAAATATAAAATTATATTATTATAATTATAATAGGAATAAAGGATGGGAGAAGTTTAGCAAAAACGAAAATATCCCGGTTGTATTTTTAAGTTTCTTGTTTGAATATTCTTGTTTGATGTTTTTGCCACTGTGTTTTTACTATTTAATATTAATGTGTAAGGATTTGACACTTTATTTTACTATAGAAATTTATGCTCAATATATATTATTTATTTATGTTTCTATTTATTGCGCCTCGCTTCACTCAAGCGTCGTCTTTTTGTCACCTCTCGCCTTGAGGCGATCAAGGGGCTTGTCACCTTGAGGTGCGCCTTGCACTTTGAAAACACTGGATAGAACACATGCAAACGTGTCTGGTAACTAGGTTCTACCAGTCCTGAGATAGGGAAGGAACACACTCTAGTTGTGTAAGACTTAAGGATTTAGTAAGTCTACCTGAGGCCCTAAAACGTAGTTAAGGTCCCTATTCTAAGCCTTTCCTCGAAGACAAACATGATCCCTAAGGTTAACTAGTCAACCAACTAGTTATGTACGCTTCATCCCAAGGCGTATATAAACTTAACCCCTGAACCACTATAATGCTACTGAAAATTCGACAGCATAACGACATACATATAGGGAACCCAAAATTTTTCCTTGCACCTGGAAACAAGAATATACACTTCTATGGCTACAGCGAGACAAACCTCGCATTCACAAACCAATCACAACTCCAACAGACATTTAATCTCATCCTCCATTATCTTAAACAAAACCAAGGCAGACCACAAGTTATCCAACCAAACATGCAAAAGTGAATATGCCATAGTGAATTTTAGGATTACCATAGATCGACATGCCTTGAAACGAAACTCGTCATGCCTATTTAAATTCCACAAGCACAAACAAACACTTAATTCATGTCCAACAAACAACGCTTAAATCATGTCCAAGCAAGCATACTACATTTCAAAGGAAAAATAGACTAAAGCATGAAAACCCATCCAAGGCTTCATATCACTACCACCAAGCATACAACGGTTCAGAAGCACCTATGTCCTGTCCAAAAAGCTACTTACTTAGTTAATTAAGTTGCTTAACCAAAAAATCCAACTCCTTTGCTTCCAAGCCCTAAACAGCAACACAAAAGGGAAAAACCAACTCAAACTCATAGACCTTTAAAAATCGAGAGTGCATAAGAAGACAATTAGACTTGGAAGAGATTTAACTCCCAAGAACTTACCTAAACAGCAATCACGCTTGCTGTCCAAGCTCCCTACTACGGTCCAAGACGACAATTAAGATCCTGAATGCTAAGGAAACCTTGAAAACAAATGCCACAATTAATGGGTAAGCCCCTAACACCATAGAACCAACAAAAACACAAACTTAATTTGCTTACCCACTGCCGATATTGCTCAACGGCACTGAAACTTGAAAGCCCACTACTTGAACCGTCGGATATGAAGAGAAACGCTTGCTGAAAGGAAAGAAAAATGTATGGTTAATCGATTAAACTTAGCAAAAAACCAAGGTACAACATCTACTCACTTACCCACTGAACAAAACACCGGAAATTAACCCCGAAAGCTGTTGAAAACGCCGTCGCTCGACACCCATGCTGCAACAATGGCCGGCACGCGATCGAGAGCTACTGTCCACTGAAGAAACGCCGGAATACGACGGGTACAGAGGGGAAAGACGTTAAAGAGAGAGATCGAGCACTAGAGGCACAAACCAAACGAAAACCCAACCAAAGCGCAAAAACACTCACCGAAAACGCCCTTTATTCGCGTGCCTTAGTTGCTGGAATGCCCGCTGCTCGTGGTCCCAAGCTCGCAGGAGAATGGGCCGCCGAGGAAGACAACCAACCGAAGAAGGAAGCTGCAGAGGACTCACGGCTGGAAAAAAATAACGAGCTAAGGAAAATGTTGCTGCCAATCGAAGAGGAAAAACACAAAGGGGTGGCTGGGAGAAGACTCACGCATGAAGGAGGAAGAAAAGGGATTTAGGGCCACTCCAACTTCAGTTTATTTACAAAAATGCCCCTCAGTTAAATCAAATAACAAAACCCATCAATTAGAAACATACATGCACCAAAACCCTTAACTTAAACCCAATCATACTCAAATTAGAGAAAAATAAGATTTACCAAAAATGTTGTCGTTACACTCTCACCCATACAAATCTAAAACAATCCTTCCTGGAAAGGGGTTCATAACATACTCAGGATTTAGATTGAGTTACCTAGGTCATCCTATTGAAATAGAAACCTAAACTAGTTAACGGTGTTACATCTAGTGGTTACTATTTTGTGGTCCGGTCTTATGCAAACTCATTGCACAGGATACCTCCACTCGCATGTCTCCTACACGGATGCTTTGGATTATTGCATCTGTATCGAATACAGAGTGGGTCGTATCTCATAGTGTCACTAGGATAAGGTACCCAACCTTATCCCTATACTATAGATCATTTAGGTCCCGTATGTCCCCACATACTAGTCCAAGTTTCATCTAAATAACCTAGGATCTTAGTTTATTGGATTTGGGTCAAATTGTGCAATTTCAGTAACAATTTATAACAACACATTGAGACAAGTAAACAATTTGTCCTCATTCACTATCTACGAGTTTTAGGGCATAAAACCCAACATTAACTTTATTTCAATAATTAGATTATTAATCCCTACTAGAACAACTTTTTTTTTTTCTTTGCCAACAAGAACGTGGCTAAAAAAAATTGGCATAAAGCTTGTATTCCGACCAAGAGGTCTAAGGTTCAATCCCCCACTCCCACATGTTGTAAAAAAAAAGACTTTATTAAATTTGTACTGACAAATAAGAGAAGCAAAGATTCTCCACTATAGCCCCATGAAATTAAAAAGTAATGAAAGAGATAAATATTATAAAGGCGAATGGACATGTTAGTTCAATATGTAACTACCTCCACTAAATAGTCGTGTCCCTTGAGCATAAATTGCAACTATTCAACCCTTCTTTCAATGGATACACCATCTCAAAGAGTCACATTTCGTTAGCAAAGATTGAAGGACAAAATAAGAATTGATTAAATTTGTACGGGCAAAAAAGAGAAGCAAAGATTCTCCGCCACTATAGCCCCATGAAATTAAAAAATAATGAAAGAGATAAATATTATAAAGAACACATGGATGATTAAAAGCTTAAAATTAAAATAATACAATGGAATTGAAATAAAAGTTGTAAATTGAAATTGATAAAACAATGACTTAAAGATAGTTTATTACCTCATAATTAATTCTCTAGTATTCTCTAAAGAAGATTGATTTTTGGAGAAAAGAAAGAAAGAAAGAAAGAAGTATTTAATAAATTGGACATTATAAGAGAATCTCTTTACAAACAACATTTTTAGACACATTTTTACTATTAGATCGTGATGTTTCTGAAAGGGTTATTATTAAGAATGCGGAAGCAATTTAGGATCTTAGGCACTTAATTTCATCAATTTTAGAGATAAACAAACCTAGTTCATACAACTGAAAACAGGGAATTTTCTACCAACCTCTTGGAGCTCCCAATTGATGCACCTCTTGTGTTGTTATTCTTCACCAATCGATCACGGACCACCGCTAGGATCTTTCCTACTATTCTCCGGCCTTAGAATGGAAGATGGGATCCAATTTGTGAAGGAATTTAGGTGGATTGCTTGAAGTTCAAGCTTTTAAGAGTGTTTGTGTACTTGGTTTTGGGTCTCTAATTTGGCAGCATTTCAAGTTGTCATTTTTAATATTTTTCCACCTCTTAATCCTCTATTTCATGCATCCAAATTTGCCCAAAAAATGACACCAATTCATGGTATAATTAAGAGTGGGATTAGGTGTGGTTTAAAGAGCAAATGCATGGAGGTGGTGTAATTCCACCTCCTAAAATTAAACCATTTTTTATTTAAAATTTAATACGAAAAATAATTTCAAATAATATTAATTCAAATAATTAATATTAAATAAAATTAATTTTAATTAAAAAATTTAATTAATTAACTTAAGATCCAATATTAAATTAATCTTCTACAGTTAATCCCGACTTCTCTTAAAACTGATTTCTCGAACATGAATCTCTATTCAAGTGTTTAATATTTAAATTATATTTAAATATATCCAACTCTCTTAAATTATGGTTTAATTAAAAAAATAAACCATTATGTCGATAATATCGTATACAGTTGACATTAATTCCCTAAACCGAATTTGAACGATTCAAATTCTTCCATCACTTGTTCTAAGGTTTATTCCGATATGAGCTAATAGGGGGACCTAATGGACCAACAGATCATGGGCTCCAACGATTCGAGATTAATCGGCTAAACTCATTAACCTAGTTAATCAACATTCGTTAGCTACCAGGACATTCCACTATAGCCCAGTAGCTGCACTCCCCTCACTATAGATTTATCTTTGGATTTGGATGGTTTATTAGAATTGGTTGTTGTTGCATTTATATCGTTAATTGTGAAGAATTGGAATGATTAAAACTAAAATGTTTTTCATCTCAACAAATAAAATAAAGTGTTTTTTTATTGCAATAAAATATAACGAATAATTAAGATAATACATTTCAATGATTAAAACTTTTCATTAGTACCTTTCATATTGAAAATTATAATTTATGGTTGTTTGTTAAAATTTCTAATGAACTCACTGTGAAAAAGATTGAATGTTTGATTTTGAAAAAAAATATTTTTGTCTAATATTTACTTCAACTATATCATGTGTTATTTAAAAAAAAACGAATAATTAAGATAATACATTTCAATTATTTATATTAAAAAAAGTAATTTAATAAACACACTAAGTTTCTTATATGATTTAAACCTAATAGATATTGAGTTACCAAATTGCACAAACATTTTTAAATCAAAAAACAAAATAAACTATATCAATTATAAAAATAAAATATTTACAAAAATAAAACACAATAATATAGTAATTATAAAATTTAAAAAAAAAACAAAACAAAAAGTGATCTATATAGATATACAAATTCTTGAAAATAGATTTGCCTCACCCTAGCTAGCTAAACAAATATCATTATTCAACTTAATCAAAGTATGATTGTAAACCTCCAAACTTACCAATTAGATGGAATCGTAAATCCTGTGTGACTTGGGATGTATTTTGTATGTCTTGTGAGCTATCAATATCAAAGAAACTAATTTGAGAGAAAAAAATGTGTGATCAATAGAGAGATCAAAGTATTGGTGAAAAAATGTGTACTGGCGGTTCTCATCAAGATCGGTTTAAGGTTCTTGGAGATTGTCCCCTGAGAAGCTGGGGTTTTCCGTCAACAAGTCCTACTGCTTTCATTCAATCATCTAACACAAAGTGGTAAAGAGTTGTTAGCAGAAGTCTCAAATACAAGGACGCATTAGCAAAGAATCTGAATGATCTAAAATGGGCGCGGATGATCTAATAAACGAATGGAAGAAGTTCAAGCTAGTGGAAGAAGAGAATGATGCATTTATCACTTTAAACGCTGAAGAATCTGGAGTTATTAAGGGACAAGTGGATCAATATCAATTCTCAATTTGATACAAAAAGAAAACAATGAACTTTGCTTACCAATTGCATCCCAAATGATGCAACTATTTATAGGGAATGAAGATGTATATTACAATGGATAGTTTACCTTTTGGTTATGGAATTTGAAAAGTTTAATTTAATAAACATTTTTTTATTATAATTTACTTTTTGTTAACCCTTCACATCCTTCTTTAATTTTCATATATTTTAGTACTATCATGGAAAAAATGATGAACATAAAATTTGAATAGGAAATAAAGAGAGAGATGAAACCAAATTTAAGAAATGGAGGAAGGTAAAATTCGGATATAAGAAATGAAAATAAAATTCGGATATAGAACATAAAGAGAGAGATGAAACCGAATTAAGAAACGGAGGAAGATAAAGAGAGAGAGAGAGATGAAACCGAATTTAAGAGAAAGAGAGATATGAAACCACATAAAGGGCGAGAGAGAAACCAAAGGACATTAAGGAAGAGAGAGTATGAGTGGGAAGAGAAGGAGTCAAGCTACAGTGGGAGACAAAAAAGGAATATGGAGGGGTGAAGAGAGAGATATAGACGTGGGACAGGAAAGGATGTGAGATGAGTGGAAAGAGAGGCAAACTTATTGCGAGGGACAAATTGGAAATTATTATAGAATAAATGATTGGACAAAATTGTCCAAAATTGATTCTTTTTCTAAGCCACCTTTAAGATAGTAAGATAAGATAAGATATAAGATATATATATATAAATATAATTTTAAATTTTCTAATAGCTTATCTCACAAAATAGAAAAGTCTTTTACTTTTTCAATAAAGTCACAAAAGTAGTTTTAACTTCCAATTATTTTGATCTTTAGTGAATGTGATATTATGGCACATTAATTCTCAAAACTTGGAAATTCTCTTAGTGTTTTAATATATATATACTTATAAGAAGGTTGTGTAAACGCCAACATGAGCATAGCTCAATCGACATAAGACTTGTTGAAGGAGAAATTTCGGCCAATCACAAATTGCCACGTCTTTAATTTGAATTAATGATGAAATAAGTTTGGGACCAATTAGAAATTTACATGTGTCCCTAAATTTAATTAATAGACATTAAAATTCGGCAAATCAAACAATGCCACTTGTCTATTATTGATCCATCAGATGACATAAGTCGAGTCCAATATAATTATGCCACGTGGCAATTGGACCCGAGACTAATGTAACGCGAGATCATTAAAGAAATTGGGTTAAATTAAAATAATCTAACTTTATTAAAAATGGTTTGGATTAAAGCCCAAATACAGCCTAAGCCCAAAGGTTGGGCCCAAGCCCAAGCCCATATGAGGTCCATCAAACTCTATAAATAGAGGAGGCCACCATTCATTTAGAGAGGGAAAGAGGAGGAGTTGGAAGCTCTCAGCCAGAGTCAGAGAATTCAGAGAAACTCCACCAAGACTTCTTGAAGACTGAAGACCCTTCAAGACTAGAAGACTTCAACGATCCTTGAAGACCAAAGATTCTTCAATACTTCAAGACCTCAAGACTTCTTGAAGACTGAAGACCCTTCAAGACTAGAAGACTTCAACAATCCTTGAAGACCAAATACTCTTCAAGACTTCAAGACCCCAAGACTTCTTAAAGACTGAAGACCCTTCAAGACTAAAAGACTTCAACGATCCTTGAAGACCAAAGATTCTTCAATACTTCAAGACCCCAAGACTTCTTGAAGACTGAAGACCCTTCAAGACCAGAAGACTTCAACAATCCTTGAAGACCAAATACTCTTCAAGACTTCAAGACCCCAAGACTTCTTGAAGACTGAAGACCCTTCAAGACTAAAAGACTTCAACGATCCTTGAAGGCCAAAGACTCTTCAATACTTCAAGACCCCAAGACTTCTTGAAGACTGAAGACCCTTCAAGACCAGAAGACTTCAACAATCCTTGAAGACCAAATACTCTTCAAGACTTCAAGACCCCAAGACTTCTTGAAGACTGAAGACCCTTCAAGACTAGAAGACTTCAACAATCCTTGAAGACCAAATACTCTTCAAGACTTCAAGACCCCAAGACTTCTTGAAGACTGAAGACCTTTCAAGACTAGAAGACTTCAACAATCCTTGAAGACCAAAGACTCTTCAAGACTCGAAGACTTCAAGCTCCAATAATCCATTGAAGCTTCAGACTCGAGAATAAGCGCTACAGCCCTCGAGTGAAACACATTCACACACAAGAGAGAGAATCAGAGGATTAAAGTTAGAGATTGTACACCCACACGCATACAACATTAATACAAATATATTGTTTATTCCACGTGTCTCCATCTCTGAAGTTACGTGTGAACAAATTGGCACGCCCAGTGGGACGATCTCTACCTCTCATCTCTCTCTCTTATCTATCTAAAAACATAAGTGTAAACATGTCATTCAAGACTTCATCGATGACCGTTGTTAGGAACAAGTCTTACATGGGTTCTACTGCCCATTGTTGCTTCAATGAACTGAGGTTACAAGAAGATAAAGCTTCTATCATTGCAAGCGAAGAAACAACATTGCAGGGGGCATGTACCAATGACAAGTTTCTTGCTAAGTATAACCCTTTGTTTGAACCTGATTCTGACATAGTGACCGTTATGATGACTGAGACAAGAACTATGGAAGAAAGAATGGCTGAGATGCAAGAGCACATCAACACCTTGATGAAGGCAATTGAAGAAAAAGATTCTCAAATTGAGCACCTAAAGAGTCAGATTGAGAACCAACATATCGCTGAATCAAGTCAAACCCAAGTCATAAAAAAACACGACAAAGGGAAGACTATAGTGCAAGATGATCAACCACAGTGTTCTGCTTCGATCGCTTCACTATCCATCCAACAACTCCAAGATATGATCACAAACTGTATCAGAGCTCAGTACGGTGGACCTACTCAAGATTCCATCTTGTATTCCAAACCTTATACTAAGAGGATTGATAACTTGAGAATGCCAATCGGGTATCAGCCACCAAAGTTTCAGCAGTTTGATGGAAAGGGCAATCCTAAACAACATATTGCCCACTTCGTTGAGACATGTGAGAACGCTGGTACTCGAGGGGACCTACTAGTCAAGCAGTTCGTTCGAACACTTAAAGGAAATGCTTTTGACTGGTACACTGATCTAGAACCTGAGTCAATAGACAGTTGGGAGGAACTCGAAAGAGAGTTTTTGAATCGCTTCTACAGCACTAGACGAACCGTTAGCATGTTCGAGCTCACCAACACTAAACAACGAAAGGGTGAACTTGTTGTTAACTATATAAATCGTTGGAGAGCCATGAGTCTAGATTGCAAAGATCGCCTCACTGAACTCTCTTCCGTTGAGATGTGCATTCAAGGCATGCATTGGGAACTCCTCTACATCCTTAAAGGTATAAAGCCTCGCACCTTTGAAGAACTAGCAACTCGCGCCCATGATATGGAGCTAAGTATTGCTAGTCAAGAAAACCAAGACTTCTAGTTCCTAACTTGAAAAAAGAAGAAAAGAATGACGAAGAGACTATAGAAGAATCTATGGTTGTAAACACAACCCTTCTCAAGTCGTCTTCAAAAGAAAAACGACATGAAAATGGAACACGTCGCTTAACCTTAAAGGAAAGACAGATGCTTCGTCCTAAAGGACTTAATTGTAAAGCTAGCTAAGGAAGGGAAAATTGAGCTCGACCTTGATGAAGTAACTCAATCAAATCTTGCTACAATCAAAGAAAATAGCAAGAATCAAAGAAAGAATGATCTTAAGAAACTTCAACCCAAGAGGCAGAGAAGTAAAAAGTTTTCTCAACCTCGACAACCGGTGACAGTGAAGGAACTCTTCTCCAGAACTTTCCACAAAAAAGAAAAAGAAAACTTTGCAACTTCCTACTGCATCGAGGAGGAAGAAGTTGACAATTCCAAGAAGGGTGAACAAAGGACCTCCATCTTCGATCGCATCAAGCCTCCAACTACTTGTCCTTCGGTATTCCAAAGAATGAGTATGACCGCGACAGAAGAAGAAAATCAATGTGTGGTGTCCACCTCCACTCGACCTTCGGCTTTCCAAAGACTAAGTGTCTCCACATCGAAGAAAAGTCGATCTTCAACATCTGTCTTTGATCGCCTCAAAGTAACAAACGATCAACCTCGAAGAAAGATAGATAACTTAGATGTGAAATTGTTCAATGAAGTAGGCAGTGACAAGAAGCTTCAAAGTAGCATCCCGTCACGTATGAAGAGGAAGTTCTCTGTTCTCATAAATACAGAAGGTTCCTTGAAGGTGAAACCAAATCTCATTATCTTGACCAATCCTACAAGTCAAGGATCTGATCAAGACCATGATGAAGATAAGGGTTTTTAAAATGTAAAAGCTCCTGATCGCAAGAGCCTAAACTGCATGATGCTCCTAGCCCACACGAGCTTAAAAGGTGAGTGCAAAAAAAATATTTTTTGAACTACGTTATGACTTGATCCCTTTTCTTCAAAGGGTACGTAGGCAGCTTAAAGAAAGCTTTAAGTTCAGTCTCTGCAAACAAAAAAAGAAAGTGAGACAAATATTGAAGCACAACAATATAAATTGAGGAATTTCATCACTAGTGGGGGCAACACAGCAAATGGAGGTTATGCATCGTTATGGATGTGAAGCTACGAGTTGGATGAATAAAAGAAAACTTCATTCCTCCAAGTTCAATGTCTCGCTAGCCTCAAGTTCGGTGTTTCACTCACCCTATGTTCGTTGTTCTCTCTTCTTCAAGTTTGAAGGTTCTTACGCTGCACTGCTTCCTTCACCAAGTTTGAAGGTTATCATGCTGCGCTGTTTCGCTGTTCCTTCTCCAAGTTCGAAGGTTCCCACATTGCGCTGTTGTGCTGCTTCCTTCTCCAAGTTTGAAGGTCCTGACACTGGATCCTCCAAGTCGAAGGTTCTCAAGTGGCTTCGTTGCAGTTCCTTCCTCCAAGTTCGAAGGTTCTCACGTTGCTTCGCTGCAGTTTCCTTCCTCCAAGTTCGAAGGATCCTCCAAGTCGAAGGTTCTCAGGTTCTCATCAGCTTCGCTGGAGTTCTTTCTCCCCAAGTTTGAAACTTCTCATGCGCTCGTGTTCTCACGTTGCTTCGTTGTAGTTCCTTCCTCCAAGTTCGAGAAGGTTCTCATCCGCTTCGCTGGAGTTCTTTCTCCCCAAGTTTTAAACTTCTCATGTGCTTCGTTGCAGTTCGAAGGTTTCAAGTTGCTTCGCTGCAGTTTCCTTCCTCCAAGTCGAAGGTTCTCAGGTTCTCATCCGCTTCACTGGAGTTCTTTCTCCCCAAGTTTGAAACTTCTCATGCGCTCGTGTTCTCACATTGCTTCGCTGCAGTTCCTTCCTCCAAGTTCGAGAAGGTTCTCATCCGCTTTGCTGGAGTTCTTCTTTCTCCCCAAGTTTGAAACTTCTCATGTGCTTCGTTGCAGTTCGAAGGTTTCAAAGTTGCTTCGCTGCGTGTTTCTCACGTTGCTTCGCTGTAGTTCCTTCCTCCAAGTTCGAGAAGGTTCTCATCCGCTTCGCTGGAGTTCTTCTTTCTCCCCAAGTTTGAAACTTCTCATGTGCTTCGTTGAAGGTTTCAAGTTGCTTCGCTGCAGTTTCCTTCCTCCAAAGGTTCTCACCTTCTCCCCAAGTTCGAAAATATGTATCTTAAAAATTGACAAATTTTGAGACTCGAACTCATGACCTAAAAGTATCTAACTTGGCTATTAAACCAATAGACCATTCAAGTATTTTGATTAACATTCGCTTGTTAATATTATACATATATGCTATTCAATCAACTCAGATTATTCTCAATCCAAATCATGTCAAACTCAAAATCAATTAAAGTTCAAACTCATTCTATTCCAAATGCAAGTTAAAATTGGATAGAATTTTACCTCAAGTCAAAAGTTGGCGACCTCGCTTCTTTTTAAAAAATTGATGGTTGACAACTTTTGCTTCATTTTCAAAAGTTGACGGTTGGCAGTCTCACTTCTTCTTCAAAAGTTGACGGTTGACAACTTCACTTCATCTTCAAATGCTACTCAGAACACCCAATAAAATAGGGACTGATCTGGCAGGCATGCGTCGCTGTAGGCAAATCTGGTGACCACCCCTGCAGGAAACTACAGTCATCAAAGTGACTGGTCTAGACAGGTGGTGAAATCACTACAAGTGAAGTTGATGACGACCGTGGTGACCACCCCTGCAGGAAACTACAGTCATCAAAGTGACTGGTCTAGACAGGTGGTGAAATCACTACAAGAGAAGTTGATGACGACCGTGGTGACCACCCCTGCAGGAAACTACAGTCATCAAAGTGACTGGTCTAGACAGGTGGTGAAATCACTGCAAGTGAAGTTGATGACGACCGTGGTGACCACCCCTGCAGGAAACTACAGTCATCAAAGTGGCTGGTCTAGACAGGTGGTGAAATTACTGTAAGAGAAGTTGATGACGACCGTGGTGACCACCCCTGCAGGAAACTACAGTCATCAAAGTGACTAGTCTAGACAGGTGGTGAAATCACTGCAAGTGAAGCTGATGACGACCGTGGTGACCACCCCTGCAGGAAACTACAGTCATCAAAGTGACTGGTCTAGACAGGTGGTGAAATCACTGCAAGTGAAGCTGATGACGACCGTGGTGACCACCCCTGCAGGAAACTACAGTCATCAAAGTGACTGGTCTAGACAGGTGGTGAAATCATTGCAAGTGAAGCTGATGACGACCGTGGTGACCACCCCTGGAGGAAACTACAGTCATCAAAGTGACTGGTCTAGACAGGTGGTGAAATCACTGCAAGTGAATTTGGTGACGACTGTTGCACGAAGCTTACACATTCAAGGAAGAAAGAAACAAATTGCAAAAAAAAAAAAAAAAAAAAAAACGAAAATTCAAAAAAAAAAAAGGAAAAGAAAGTTTCCTACTTGAATCCCTTCTTGAATGCTCTCTGCAATTGATGTGTGCTCTCCCCTACTGAGGTTCAGCCCTATTTATAGAAGAGAAAGTTTGGATTCAAATAGATAAATCTTATCTCCAACGACTATCTTCATCAATTTTAGGATTTTGGGTTCAAACTTTAACCCAAAGATATGAGATTTGATTTAAATCAAATTAAAAGATAAAAATTTGGGGATTTTGTTTCAAATTTTAACCCAAAAGTATGAGATTTGATTTAAATCAAATTGGGAGATAAATTCAAATTGATTGGGTACACTCCTAAATTGATTTAGATTGAATTAAACTGAATTTGAGTATGATCCAACTCTTATCCCAAATCAAATTTTCTAAGTTCCATATGAAAATTTTATTCCAAATTCCCACCAAATTTTGGATGCAATCTTAAATTTACTTAAATTAAAGTTTGGGCATAATCAAAATTTTGTCCCAAACTTAAGTTCAAAGTAAAGTTGCCGCCAAACAAGAAAATCAAGATTTTGTCCAAAATTCAAATTTTGATTAATTGGCGTAAAATACGTGTCAAGCAAGAAAAAAAAAATCAAAACTAAGAATTGACTTCATGTTTTGATTACATTGACACATCAAATGGAATCAAAATCAAGAACAAATACTTTGCATTTTGATTCCAAAGTATCTTTTTCGAGATTCACTCACACATAACTTGTGCATAAATCTCGAAAAGGGGGCATTTGTTGAAGGAGAAATTTCGGCCAATCACAAATTGCCACGTCATTAATTTGAATTAATGATGAAATAAATTTGGGACCAATTACAAATTTACATGTGTCCCTAAATTAAATTAATAGACATTAAAATTCGGCAAATCAAACAATGCCACTTGTCTATTATTGATCCATCAGATGACATAAGCCGAGTCCAATCAAATTATGCCACGTGGCAATTGGACCCGAGACTAATGTAACGCGAGATCATTGAAGAAATTCGGTTAAATTAAAATAATCCAACTTTATTAAAAATGGTTTGGATTAAAGCCCAAATACAGCCTAAGCCCAAAGGTTGGGCCCAAGCCCAAGCCCATATGAGGTCCATCAAACTCTATAAATAGAGAAGGCCACCATTCATTTAGAGAGGGAAAGAGGAGGAGTTGGAAGCTCTCAGCCAGAGTCAGAGAATTCAGAGAAACTCCACCAAGACTTCTTGAAGACTGAAGACCCTTCAAGACTAGAAGACTTCAACGATCCTTGAAGACCAAAGATTCTTCAATACTTCAAGACCCCAAGACTTCTTGAAGACTGAAGACCCTTCAAGACCAGAAGACTTCAACAATCCTTGAAGACCAAATACTCTTCAAGACTTCAAGACCCCAAGACTTCTTGAAGACTGAAGACCCTTCAAGACTAAAAGACTTCAACGATCCTTGAAGACCAAAGACTCTTCAATACTTCAAGACCCCAAGACTTCTTGAAGACTGAAGACCCTTCAAGACCAGAAGACTTCAACAATCCTTGAAGACCAAATACTCTTCAAGACTTCAAGACTTCTTGAAGACTGAAGACCCTTCAAGACTAGAAGACTTCAACAATCCTTGAAGACCAAATACTCTTCAAGACTTCAAGACCCCAAGACTTCTTGAAGACTGAAGACCCTTCAAGACTAGAAGACTTCAAGAATCCTTGAAGACCGAAGACTCTTCAAGACTCGAAGACTTCAAGCTCCAATAATCCATTGAAGCTTCAGACTCGAGAATAAGCGCTACAGCCCTCGAGTGAAACACATTCACACACAAGAGAGAGAATTGGAGGATTAAAGTTAGAGATTGTACACCCACATGCATACAACATTAATACAAATATATTGTTTATTCCACGTGTCTCCATCTCTGAAGTTACGTGTGAACAGACATGTACTAATGACCGAAAGGTCTGTGGTTTGAATCCCTTCACCCCACATGTTGTAAAAATAAATAAATAAATAATAAGTCGTGTAAACTACATTAAATTTGTTATTGCAATATTTTTAAATAATGAAAGGGAAAAAAGATAGAAAAGATTTATATTAAGGGCATTCCAAGAATTGAACTCGGGACCTCTCGCACCCTAAGTAAGAATCATACCACTAGACCAAATGCCCATTGCTATGTGGTGACTAATTATAGATGTGTGATAACATAAAAGAAGTTAAAAATTATGTTAATTTTATTTACATATTTTAATTGTGGTAATCTTTTTTAGAAGAAAAAAGACAGAAAAGATTTATATTAGAGGGGCATTCCGAGAATTGAATTCGAGAACTCTCACACCCTAAGCGAGAATCATACCACAAGACCAAATGCCCATTGCTATTTGGTGATTAATTATAGATGTGTGATAACATAAAAGAAGTTAAAAATTATGTTAATTTTATTTTCATATTTTAATTGTGGTAATATTTTTTAGAAGAAAAAAGACAAAAGATTTATATTAGAGGGGCATTCCGAGAATTGAACTTGGAACCTCTTACACCCTAAGCGAGAATCATACCACTAGACCAAATGCCCATTGCTTTATGGTAATTAATTATACTCATTAAACTTTATTTATTAGAAATTATACAAGGTAGCATAAATCTAATATGAATTCTATTATATTGGAAAAACACATTTATTTTATGTTGTTTATGTAAATGTTTCTTCTTTCATTAGCACGTGTTACTGACTAGTAATAAATAAAGGAAGGAAATAAAAGGAAGAGATAAGTAAAAGGAAATTAACAATTAAAAAAAAAAACTGCTCGGCAACAAGATGATTTCACAATTTTTTCTAGTCACGATCTCGCACGAGAATGAGACCAAAAAAATAGTGACATTTTGGCATCTTCCCGACTAGGATCATGACCGATGATCTTCCCATTTGAAAATCTAATAGGAACCACCGTTCTTCCTTATGATGCAAGGTAAATGTTGCTGGAAAGCAAAAATCCTTTAAAATCTACCAACAAGAGCTTAGCTCAACCGGCATAAAGTTGTACTGATAACCACAAGGCTTGTGGTTCGAATCCTCCTCCCCACATATTGTCAAAAAAAAAAAAACCTTTAAAATCTTCTATTTTTCTACCATCAAACCTTATTTTTTGCCTCCAAATTCATCGTGAAACATGCACTTTTCTCAAATTTAGTGTTTGAAAAAAAAAACTCATTTTTTGTCGAAAAATAAAAATGCAATAAAAAAAAAAAAAAAAACCCTAACCTAACACAGCTAGCTGCAAGTATTGTCCATTTCAAACTTTACCATTTGTTCATGGGGAATCCAGAATGGTGAAGAATAGCTAGAAAAAAATGGTCACAATGAAAAATAGCTAAAAGCTAGAGAAATTCACAATTATAGCTACCATGATTTTAGGAGAAGATAATGAATGGGTCTTGATATATACACGGATTCACAGTCAGTGGCGGATCCAGAATTTTTGTTTAGGGGTACGAAACCCAAAACATTCATAAATAAAAACTGAATTATTAATTTCATCTATCGCAATTGTCCTCCACAATTTTTTATCTTATAGGATTAATTTTTAAAAAATAACATAACAGAAATTTAAAAATATTTGTATCAAAAAAACAAAATTTAAAGAATAAGTTAAAGACAAAAATTATAATATTATATATTTATTAGGTTAAAAAACAAATTTAGTTCGTGAACTTGTAAGTTTGTGTCTAATAAACCCTTGTACTTTCAATTTATTGTGTCAATAGGTTATGAAGTTTAAAAATCCAAATTGATTTCTAAACTTTCAATTTTGTATCCAATAAGTTCTTGCCATCATTTTTAAAAAAAAAAAAAAAAAATCCCTAACATATTCACATATTCTTTTAAATTAACAAATATACTAGACATAAAATTGATTTTGTTATAATAGAACATAAAACTTTCATCTTATAATCAATAAATTCACGAATCTTAAAAAATGTTGAATAGATCAAAGACTTAATTAATTACAAAATTGGAAGTTAATGAAACTATTAGACATAAAATTGAAATTTAGACACTTTTTAAAAAATTCAGAGACTTATTATACACAAAATTCTAAATTTGGAGAAGAAATTTGTAATTTAACCCGTTAGTAATTATTTCAAATTTGTAAATAAATTTTAAAAATGAAATATTGTTTATAACTTCAATTTAGGAAATATAAAAATCTTTTTTTTTTCCAATTATGAAAGTCAAAACTGTAAGAATAGTGTTAACAAAAAATAAAAAAATTAAAAGCAAGAGAATCTGTATTGTGAGGTTTGAACCAGGGACGGTAAAGACAATGTGAGGGGGGGCTGAGCGCCTGTGCGAACTGGGCAAGCTACCAAACTTGTGATTTTGTATGAACTTTGTTATACTAATATAAATATTTTGTTCAGTTCAGGGGGGGCTCGAGCCCCCCTGGGCCTTAGCTGGATCTGCCGCTGTTCACAATCAACCCTGACTAATTACAAAATAGATTTCTTTTTTAAAAAAGATATTCTTGGTATTCTCTCACTATCTCTCATCGTATTTGACTCATCCTCTAGATTTGCTCATTTTAAAATTGTCTCTTATTTTTTTAAAAAAAAAATCTCCATTTTTAAACGCTTCACCTAAATCATAGATATCAATCTCCTTTATTTATCGTTTTTTTAATAACAAAATCAAGGTTGAGGGGAAGATAGAAGCATACGAGGTTGAGGAGAGACGAAGTAGAGTTGGAGATCGAAGGAAATCAACATATAACGGGGTTTCAAATGAAATGAGTTGTTTAGGAAGATGGAGAGTTTCAAGATGGAGGGGTTTTTATTGATTCAATAAATGGTGACAAGTAATTATAGTCTCAATTTTACCTTTTTGCATCGGTGAATGCAATGGGTTGTGACTCAACCAATATTTTTAAAATCTTTCAATGTTGTTCATTTTACTTGTTACGGTTACTCATTTTTGTGTTCAACAGAAGAGGTATATATTTCAATATACTCATATTTAAATATGTAATTATCATTATTTGTAACGCCCAAGGTTTTCCAACCTCTAGCCTAGAGATGCTACTACAACTCTAAACCCTTAACCACGGAACTGAACCACTTTAAACCGAACGTACCGAAAATTTCGGTAGCATAACGGCGTAAAATGGCTTGAACCAAAATTTTCGACACCTGATAAGCAACAAAACACTTCTAAACGATCAATCCAACTCCACCATACTACAATTCAGATTCACAACATATCTTCACTATACGAGATAGGCCTCGTAGCAACATGCATTAAACCATTTCATGCAACAGACGCATTATTATTCAACTTTTATTAACACCAACAACTCATCCTAAAAGAATACTAGCTAAACAACTTTATTTCTTTTAATCAAACTAACAACAAAGCTAAACCACAGATTAATAAAACCTAAACATCTCAAGTGAATCTCTCACCCTAATAGAGTCATCAATATAACCTAACCAATCCAAACTGCTTATCCAAAACATAGGTACAAAATGAAACCATAACAATGCTAGCCTATCCAAACTTAGGAAGCAAGTTAAACCACGACATCCTAAGCATCTTCCTCGAAGCTCTCCTCCTCATCACCAAGGTCCAGCTCATCGACCAAACCTGCAACATCTAAAATGTTGGGGGAAAGATGGGGAAGGGGGTATCAGTACAACCGTGGTACTGGTAAGCAGCTCACACTTACCAAGCCACAAACAACAAACAACACAACCAACATGCTTAACACATGCATCCAACAGGTTTTCACCACCACGAACAAGCAACATGCTTATACAATCATAAACATTCAACATGCTTATACAACCATAAACATTCAACATGCTTTTAAGCAGTGGCAGATCCAGATATTGATGCTAGGGGGGCACACATTCATATTAGATAAAATAATAAGTTTAGTCCATGAAAATTTTAGATTTGAGTCTATATAGTTACTAAACTTTAAAAAGTATTGAATATTCAATTTCTTTTTGTTAATATTAATCTCTAAAATTTTAATTACCAGGTATTTGACATATTCAAGATATTTATAAATAAAATGTTCTATTAAACATAAAATTTAATTTGTGTAGTTCTCAATCTATTTGACATTTTTTTATATTAATATATCATTATATCTATTATTTTAAAATTTGAAAGTTTCTATTAAACTTGATGTCTAATACAGAAATTAATTTTATTTCCTTAAAAATATGTTTAAGACCTATTAGATACAAAATTGATAATTCATAGATCTATTAGACATTTTTAAAGTTTAAGATCTTATTAGACACAAAATTGAAAACTTAAGGACCTATTAAACACAAATTATAAAATTCAAGGACTAAATTTGTAATTTTGCTTTCATATAAATATAATTTTAAATGTGTTGTTATTTAATATTTAGATAATTAAATAATATTAATTACTAAATTAATCATGGTAGAATTATCCATACCTAAATATATAAGCAAAAAATGAAAGTTTAAATATTTAAGATTTTATAAAATAGAATTAAGTTTTTTTTATGCAATTAGTTTTTCTAAAATAATTTGCCAAAGATTAATATATGTGTGTGTGTGAAATTAAAAAATAACAAAAAAATACGAACCAATAATATGAAAATCAACTAATCGTTGCATGTATGTATATAAAACAAAAGAAAACAAAAAATAATCTCAAAGCTGCATTCGCTCAGTTTCGAACACTAAACTGCTAAGCCAAAAACATGTTGCACGTATGTATACTATAAAACAAAAGAAAACAAAAAATAATCCCAAAGCCACGGTAATTGAAATTCGAACGCTGAACTGCTAAGCCAAAAACACATATTTGTGCTCCGTCACACCAACAAACCAAGTTACAATTTTGATCTATGCTATGAAAAACATTATACATATATATTCCATCTATAATTCTAGGGGGGCACGTGCCCCTCCTGGCCCCCATGTAGATCCGCCATTGCTTTTAAGCCATAAACTAACAACAACTTAAAAACATTAAACGATCATGCACATGCATCTCACACTATGCAACGCACGCACTAGACACCACATGATTTTCGCGTCATGCTCCGCAATACACATGATTTCCGCGTCATGCTCCGCTAATACATGATTTTCGCGTCATGCTCCGCACCTACCCCACATGAATTCTGTGCCATGTGTTGCGCCACTCTTACGTGATTTCCGTGTCACGCTCCACACTCACACCCACGTGATTTTCGCGTCACGCTCCGCTACACATGAATTCTGCGCCATGTGCTGCGCCTCACACTCGACTCACGCTACACACCCCCATGCAACATGCAAGCCAGACTCAAACGTGTTTAACACGAAATCTCATCATGCTTAACACCCAAACATGCCCATCTCAGGCAACACAAAGATACATAGCATGCTTCACTCAAGCACTACAACATTCACAACACAACAGATACAATTCATGCTCATCACAAGCAACAAATCAGTTCATGCTCATCTCAAGCAACGCAACAAATACGATTCATGATTAGCACAACCATTTCAGCGTTTACAACGCAATAGTTCATATTTAACATTTCATACATAGAATAAATACGAGTAAAGCAAGTAACAAACAAATATACTTCATGCAGTCAAACAAGCTTAGTAAGTAGAAACTACTTACCTATAGCGCTCTTAAGCAACTCCAACAATCCAAGGCAGTCTTGGAAGCTCCTAAATAACAAGGACAACCTCGGATAAATCAGAACCAACCTAAAGACACCACAACATGCTTGAAAGGCAGCAAATGTCCACCCATAATTCCCCAAATTAAAAACCCAAAACCTTTAGACCTTGGGCAACCACGTCTAAGGCGTTACGAGCAGTGGGCATTTGCTGGATGTCAAAATTAAGGCCATACAGCCACTGGACAACAAGCAACAACCACTTATTTTCACATTCTAGGAACCTCTAAGGGTTGGGAAACGCTTTAAAGCCCTAAACGACTAATGGGTAAAGACACTAAATGATTTTTCAATCAAAACAACAAGTAACTGCTCAAGAATTACATTCTACGAACTTCTAAAGCTTGGGCAATGCAACTAAGGCCGAGATAATTAATGAGACTTGACTTAGCATGCTTTTTAAGTTATGGACAGCAACATAAACTCATTAAACCATGCCTTAAGAACCTATAAGGGTCGGGCAAAGCTATATAGGCGACGAGACTAAATGGGCATTAATGAACTACATGATTTTTAACTAAAACAACAACGATGACCCATTTTATAAACATGTTTTAGGACTTATAAAGGTTGGGCAACACCTATGGGCTTAGATAACTAATGGGTAACAACCTAAATCATGCTTCTAAGGCTAGATTATCTAATGACAGCACAACTTTAAAGCTATAGAACAAGGACAACAAGGAAACTCACCCAAATGGACCTGATTTCATGCCAGACGGGTTATTCTAACCTCGAACAACGTGTTAGAACACTCATTGGGCAGTGGGTGACCACGTTGAAGTGTATCGAACTCAATCGAACACTTAGGCGGCGCTGCAGAACAGAAATTCCAACACCAAACTTAATTTCCAGCAATAAAATGAATGAGTAATTAATTCTAGGCACCAACTGAACATGGGTAAGCGTTTAAATTTATCGGGGTTGTTAAGTGATGCCGAAAACACCCAGTAACGATGTTGGACAGAGGCAAAAATACGAAAGACGGGGCCCAGAACTGCTGCTTGCGCAAGATCTAACCAAAACAACGCAAAGGACTCTTAGATCGGGTCTTAATCAACCTATATCGAGAGGAAAAGAGACTTACCCACGAGTTTCTTTCCGCACGAAACCTGAATCGCACAAATCCTCGTGTGGGTTTTGATTTTCAGCGAGAACTGACCGGAGAGGGGAGGCGGCTGCTCGAGCTGCGACAGATGGCGGCGGCTGGCTTCACGGCAGGAAGGAGGAATCGCGAGAGAGAGGGATCGTGGCGAGATAGAGAGATCCGCGAAGAGAGAGATCGCGAAGAGAGAGAGGGTCGACTCCACGGAGACGACGACGGCGCAAGGCTGGGCTAGGCGGCTAGGTCGTGCGGCGGCTACACACACGGCAGGGGGGCGTTTCACGGCAAGGACATAGAGGAAGATGGAGGTTTTTACCTTGCGTGAAAGAGAGGAAAAGAGATGAGGCTAGACTTTTTTTTTTCTTTTCCTTAACTCCTTTTCTTTTTCTTTAAACCCATTAATCAACTCCAAAACCTCCGAGACCCCAAAAATAGCCCATTCAGAGATTGGCTTCCAACAACCCACATCTACGAAAAATTGGTTTCAGCTAACCAATTTTAATTACTTAAATATTATGCTTAATTCTGAAAATAACCACCCAACGTCATGGTATAAAATTAATAACCCCATAATACAAGCCCAAATTTAATTTGACTAAATATATGGAACTATTTACACCAAGAATGCACGAGGCGTCACATTATTGATCCTATAGAAATTTTTTTCATAAGTTTGATCAACAAGTGAGTGTATATATTCAAATATACTCATATTTAAACCTATCATAATGTATCTTAGGTTTAATTACGATTATATACACACAATAGAAGCTATCCTCAACATAATTTTTTTTTATTAGTGTATTTATATGTAATTATCATTATTTGTCCCAAAGACTCCTTTCATAAGTCTCCATGCACATTTTAGTGGTTGAATCACAAACTATTATACTACCAATTAATTTGAATTAATGTCACATATTACAATTTATTATTCTAGTTTGTTAAGATTGTTTATTTCTGCTACAGTTATTTTCTTCCTTCCCTAATACTCTTTCCATTCTTGTTAGTTAGGATTGTTTTTTCCACTATTTCTCTTCCTTAATATTCTCTCTATTTTGATTGTTAAGATTATTGATTCATATGTATTTGATAGCACCTATTTTGTACTATCTTATTACCGTTAATCTAAGTTTGTTAGTGTGATTTTGATGTTTTAATTTATTTGTCTATTTTGTAGAGATTCAAGCATTAGAGGTTTTGGGAGCAATTTGCACAACTTGATGTTAATTCGGGCGATTTAGGTGTTTTAAAGCCAATTGAGTCCATGGGATGAAGAGGATGTGAAAAAACATAAGTCGGAGTGTCTCAACCCCAGATTGTGGCGTCAAGATGCTAGAAATTACAGTCCCAAGTGTGCAGACCCGAGAGGGCAGTATTGAGATGCTGCCTCAGTGGCGTCTCAACGCTGCCATGACTGCCAAACGCTAGAATTTACCGAAGCATCGAGACCCTATACTTTTAGCATCTCGACACTACACTCTTGGCCCACGTTTCCCAACTTTCCCAGTCGAGAGCGTCGAGACGCTCTCTTTCAACGTCTCGACGCTCCAACGGATTTTATAAATATAACATTCATTTTCTAGCATCGTTTAGGTCAGAACTTCGTGTATTTCCGTTTCCAGCTTGTTTTTCTTTATTCTTTCAGCTTTCCTTTGGTTCTAGGATGGATTTAGATGTTTTCTTTTTATATTTTTGTGATGTATCCTTTTGTTATGCTAGTTTATTCTTTATCGTCGAATTTTTGGGATGTGTAGCTGAATTGGTTAGTGTTTGTTTTGGTTGAGTTTGTTGTTTTATAATGGATTTTACTGAATTTCTATGTTCATCTATGTTATCATATTTAAATCATCGTGTATGAATGCTTTAGTAGACGATGTATTAGTTATTTGAGATAGTCAATAGGTTTGAATCATGTCCTTTGCATCTTTCACTTTAGAATTTGCATAGCTTGCTTGATAGGGCCTAAGAAACATAGAGAAATTACTCAATTGACTTATGAATTTATTTCTTAATTCAATCGAGTAATTTTGGACCTTAGACTTAATGCGATTAATCAAGTAGGCAATTTCATGGGCTAACGGGGTGTCTAACTAATTAATTAGAAATAGCTTCGTGGGTTGGCGGGCTAATGCATGAGGGGTAGTGGGCGTTAATTCAATAATAATCGGTTAATTGATCACACAGGCTAACAAGTTAATAAATCGATTAACACGGGTTAGAAGGATGTAGAATCCAAGTAGCCAAGAAGGACGTCGGGTTCATATTAATTTAGTAAAATCAATCTTTAGAGCAAGCAATGAAACTGATGAATTAAGCAATTCAGTGAACCCCATAATTTGACGATTTTGCATTATTGATTGTTTTCATCATTTGATTTTTTGTCTGCTTAAATTTTTATGATTTTTAGTTTACTGACATTTTTACTTTATAGTTATTTTATTTCTTCTGTTGTGAAAAAATCAATTTCCAAAACCCCATTTTTTGCTCCACCATAAGAACTTGAACTTAAAAATAAAATGGAAAATTTGTATGGATGACCAATTTTTGGGGGTCGTAATGAAATTTACCCTACCTTTTCAGAATAATGGAGAATGCACTTTTGCTGATGTCACCGTGCACATTTTATGACCGCGTTGCCCCTCCAGGCCAGCCAGATTGATTCCCGCTTTCGCTCTCGTTCTCGCTCTTGATTATCGGTATTTTAAAATACTTGGTTACTTAAATCGAAATCCTCGGTAACTTAAATGGCGTTGTCACTTCTATCTCTTCACTTTAATTCATCGCTTACTTGAACGACGCTCTCATTTCTCACTCTCCACCTTAATTCATCAGTTACTTAAACGATTAAACCCTCACACATATCTCTCCCCACCAAAACTTCTGGGCTATGTCTCTCACTTCTCCCTCTACAATGGTCGACGTTTTGGACGCTTCTATCCCGCCTTCAGATCGAAACGTCAGTTAGTGCCCTTTTGGGTTTACTTTGTTTTATTTGTTTCGTGGATTTCATGTAGTGTTTTGTTTCATTGTTTAGACTTGCTTGTGCACTGTGGTCTGTATCGACTCCCATCCAGTTTATAGTAAGTTTCTATGATATTTTTATTGCATGTGGTTGCTTATACTTATTTGTGCATTGTGGCCTTGCCGCTTTCCCCATTCAGTTTGTAACTTTGTAGACTTGTCTGTGCACTATGCTCAGGTTAGGGATTGTACAAAACTGCTTCGTTTTGATATTTTATGATATGTAATGCGATGAACTGGTTGCACAAGGTAGTTGTGTTCGTCTGTAGGTGTAGAGCGAAAAGCAAGAGTGAGAACCGAGAGCGAGAATCGTGAGAAAGCGTCCGAGAGCAAGAATTGAAAGATAGGGTCAGGGAGCGAGAACTGAGATTTTAACAAAAATTTCTGAAATTCAACTTTGCTGCATTTTTTTCCTCGACTACCTGTGACATAAGCCATGATTGTTGCATACATGCAAGATTAAAATGGCACTCATTTGCTGAGAGCACGAGCAAGAAAAACCTTGAAGAAATGGAGATTTGTTACGGATGCTCTACAGGAGCTGACAATGTCATTTCGCCGGTGACTGTAAATTAAAGGGCATTCTCGATTTTGTCATTTTCCACCCCTCTCTTCCCAATTAATTTTGAATTTTTGCATTTAAGTTCCTGCTCTTTTTTCATTACCTGTTCTACTGTACGTTCTGATTCTGATTTGCTGCAGTGAAGCTTCTCAATTGCAAATTCTAATTTTGAATTATTACATCTAAGCTCCTCTATAGTCTTCTCATACTCTTCCTTCGTTTTCTTGATCACTTCTATTGCACGTCATACTTCTCGAATCCTTTAGGGGCAACCTTATCCTGCTCGAGCTTGGATTCACGAGTCATGTTATCCAGTCTTAGAAACTCATATTTGCATATTCTCCGTACAGAACTTGACAGAAACTTTCCATATTCTCTAATGAAACTCTCCAGAATTAGCCAAAAACAATCACAGAAGGAAGTCATCTCCGAGGCCCTTCAATCTGCCACCATAGTTTTACTATTGTAGTAGTTAATATATGGGAAATTTGTATATGTATATGTATACGTAAGTAATCTGATTTGTGATTGATGTAAATGTTTTGAGTACTGAATAAATTATTAGTACATGAATAAATTTTGGTTATTATAATCTAATAATATGTGAATAATTTTGTTATTGTGGACGTGTGTTCCCTTAATATTTTTAAAACAGTTAAACAAAACGTGCTAGTAATCAAAATGTGGATCCCAAAGCTCACAAATATCCCCCAAAACATATCTATATTAAACAGGTTCATGCTCTCGCTTCCAATTCTCGTTCTCGACGACACATGCTAGCAAGCAAAGTCTTGATAAAATGTTTATTTCTCGCTCTCGCTTCCAATTCTTGCTTTCGATTCCATTTCTCGCTCTCTTTGATGGAGTCTGGGTCCATGGTTCATGCTCTCGCTTTTTCTTGCTTTTGGTTAGGAAGTCCCGATTCACGCTCTCGATTCTCGCATCAGTTCCAAATAACTTGTCACGCACTCGATGATTGCATGTAAGGTACGTCTGCCGTAAATGAAGCTTTTAAGCCCAACAACTTTCAGCTAGTTGATAACTCTCCAAAAGGGAGTTATTTAGGCCTTATTTTTATAGGGATTTGCGTGTCTTTTGTGCTAAATAGGGTTGCTTTTAGATAGATATTATGTGTTTTAACCCATTTGGAAGAATGGATGCTTTGGAAGTTATTTTGTGCAGAATGTATTGCTGAGCGACTTGAGGGAGCAAATTCTGTGCTGCAGCAAATCAAGGAGAAAAACTGCCACGTCACAGCTCGTTAGCCAATTTAATGAACTGAATTCAGTTAAGATATTCTTGGATTTAAGGAGCAAGGAGAGCCATCCACGTGTCTAGGTCTACCTAATTCAAGCTTGCCTCAACTCTATAAAAGGAGATAGCCGCCCAAGTCAAAAGCATTCCATTCTGGGGAGGAACATTCCACTCTTGGAAAGTTCATTTCCTTTAGGAGCCGAATAGCGGAGAAAGATTGGAGACCTACAAGAATACCATCAATTACGAAGTTGATCAAGGGAACTAGTATTTTCTTGTATTATTTTGTAATTATGGATGCATTTACTCAGATTGTAACGTGTGTCTCTATGCACCTTATGAACTAAGTAATTTTAGGTGTTGGTTAGGAAATATGTAATTGTCGTGCTTAATCTCTATGCAATATACGTTGATTTGATGCTTTTTGATTATTTGTTATGCTCATCTACATTTTGTGCCTGCTAGGCCAGCTAATATGAATACCACTTCCTAGTTTCAGGGATGATTTGGGAAGTGTGTGGCATTTAATCACATTAGATCATTGTGTATTGGTGAACACCAGTGACGGAGCTAGGGATAGCCAGTTGCCTAGTGCTTGATTGGTAGTGCTTCATTGGAGTTGAAACACATTCTAAAAAATCCAGAGTTCCGGGAGGAATCTGCTAATAAGACTGCAAGAGTTTTGCATGATCAATAATATTGCTAGAGCATCTTTTAAAACAATTACTAAATCCTGACCAGCGCCTGTTTCTAATTTGTCTACTTTATTTGTTTACTTTCTGTTCTGTCATTTCTTTTGCTTCAACATTCTATAAAAATCAATCATTTTAACCACCCTTGAACCCATTGAAAAGCTAAACAAAATAGATAAAGTGAGAGCTAATTCAGACCTTGGATTCGATAAATACTTATTACTTGCTGCGGATTGTGTATACTTGCACAAAGTTCTAGAGTCTATTTACACCTTATTTTTACCTGCTCTGGAAACCCAACAAGTTTTTGGCGTGTTGCCGGGGACTTGAATAAGTTTTTATCTGATCTATTTTGTGTATGTGTTTTAGTGGTTTGGTGCTAGAACTTTTTTATTGTTTCTTTTGTTTTTGCAGGTGTGAGTTTGGTGCGTGAACGATCTGCCTGGGATAAGGTTCGAGCTTGATCCAGAAATCGAGAGGACATTCAGGAGAAGAAGGAGAGAGCAGCGTAGAAACCAAAATTCAATGGCTGATGTGCCGCGTCTCCCGCAGGCTCCAGAAGACCCAGCGGACCCCCAACAGAATCGTGTGCTGCAACAAAATCAACCGCTGGAGCAAAATGGACAGCAAAATAATCAGGCTGAGAATCCTATCTTGGTAGCAAATGATAGGGCCAGAGCCATTCGAGCGTATGCTTTTCCGATGTTTGATGAGTTAAATCCAGGGATTGCACGTCCTCAAATTGAGGCAGAAAATTTTGAAATGAAACCGGTAATGTTTCAGATGTTGCAAACCGTGGGTCAATTCCATGGTTTGCCATCTGAAGACCCCCATTTACATCTTAAGTCTTTTCTAGGAGTTAGTGATTCTTTTGTAATTCAAGGAGTGCCTAGAGATGCCCTTAGATTAACTTTGTTCCCGTATTCTCTTAGAGATGGAGCAAAGGCATGGTTAAATTCTTTTGCTCCAAGATCAATTAGGACATGGAATGAGTTAGCAGAAAAATTTTTGAGTAAATATTTTCCACCAAATAGGAATGCTAAATTGAGGAGTGAAATAGTGGGGTTTAGGCAACTTGAAGATGAAACTTTTAGTGAGGCTTGGGAGAGGTTTAAGGAGCTTTTGCGAAAGTGTCCCCACCATGGTTTGCCACATTGTATCCAAATGGAAACATTTTACAATGGGTTAAATGGAGCAACCCAAGGTATGGTTGATGCTTCAGCTGGAGGGGCCCTTTTGGCAAAAACTTTTAATGAAGCCCATAAAATTTTAGAAAGAATATCAACTAATAGTTGTCAGTGGTCAGATGTTAGAGGCACAAATAAAAAGGTTAAGAGTGTGTTAGAGGTTGATGGTGTGTCCACCATTAGGGCTGATATTGCAATGTTAGCTAACGCTCTTAAAAATGTGACAGTGGTTAGTCATCAGCAGCCGTTAGCTATGGAGCCTGCTGCAGTGGTGAACCAAGTTGCAGAGGAAGCATGTGTCTATTGTGGTGAAGAGCACAACTACGAGTTTTACCCCTAATCCAACTTCTGTGTTTTTTGTAGGTAACCAGAGGAATAACCCATATTCTAACTTTTATAATCCAGGTTGGCGCAACCACCCCAACTTCTCATGGGGAGGACAAGGAAGTAATGAGCCAGCACAGCAAAAGGTGAACCAATCGGGATTTGCTAAAGCACAGGTATTGCCCCAGCAAACTAAGCAGGCTTTGCCCCAGCAAAACTCAGAGAGTTCTCTTGAGGCAATGATGAAAGAATATATGGCTCGTATAGATGCCACAATTCAAAGTAATCAAGCTTCAATGAGAGCCCTGGAATTGCAGGTGGGTCAGCTAGCTAATGAGCTGAAGGCAAGGCCTCAAGGGAAACTTCCTTCAGATACTGAACACCCTAGAAGGGAAGGTAAGGAGCAGGTAAAGGTAGTGACTCTTAGGAGTGGTAAGCCACTAGAAGAAAGAAAAGAGCCCAGTGAACCCCAGAATGTAGAAAAGAATTGTGATAAAAATGTTGTTGTTGAGAAAGAGTTGGAGTCTGGTCAGGGTGTTGGAGGCAGCAATAATGATGCTGTAGCATCTGGATCTGTTCCAGATGTGGAACTACCTTATGTGCCTCCCCCACCCTATGTACCACCTCTACCTTTTCCACAAAGGCAAAGGCCTAAGAATCATGATGGTCAATTTAAGAAGTTTTTAGAGATTCTCAAGCAATTGCATATAAATATCCCTTTAGTAGAAGCTATAGAGAAAATGCCTAATTATGCTAAATTTCTTAAGGATATTTTAACTAAAAAGAAAAGGTTAGGTGAGTTTGAAACTGTATCTCTTACTGAAGAATGTAGTGCTATTTTTAAGAATGGGCTACCAACCAAGGCTAAGGATCCAGGATCATTTACTATACCTGTCTCTATAGGTGGAAAAGAGTTAGGTAGAGCACTCTGTGATTTAGGTGCAAGCATTAACCTTATGCCTCTTTCGGTCTATCGAAAGTTAGGTATTATTGAAGCTAGGCCTACCACAGTTACACTCCAATTAGCTGATAGGTCTATCACATATACAGAGGGTAAAATTGAGGTTGTCTTAGTGAAAATAGATAAGTTCATATTTCCTGTTGATTTTATTATCTTAGATTATGAGGCAGATAAAGATGTCCCAATTATTCTTGGTCGTCCATTTTTTGCTACTGGTAGGGCATTGATAGATGTTCAAAAAGGGGAGTTAACAATGAGGGTTTATAATGAGGAAGTAAAATTTAATGTGTTTAAGGCCATGAAGTATCCAGACGAAATGGAAGATTGCTCTTTAATTAGGATTCTGGAGAACACAATTGTTGAGACAGCAATGCAGGATTCGGCAAACAAGCATTTGGAAGATCATCGAGAGGTTAGTATAGAGGATTTAGAAGTTTGTTCTTTAGAAAGAAAAAATGAAAAAGAAGTGTTTAGGTGTGATGATGTTTTTGAATCTTTAGATTTAGATCAAAGGAAGGCTCCTCCTATTAAGTCATCCCTAATTGAGGCACCCACTTTAGATTTGAAACCCTGCCGGATCATCTAAAGTATGTGTATCTTGGGGAGGGTGAGACGTTACCCATTATTGTTGCATCAAATTTAATGCCGGAGCATGAAGAGGCCTTAATAAAGTTGCTGCAGCAATATCGCAAAGCGATAGGTTGGACATTGGCTGACATTCAGGGAATTAGCCCATCTTTCTGTATGCACAAAATCACTCTAGAGGAGGGATCCTTTAGGAGTGTTGAGCAACAGAGAAGACTTAACACTGCAATGAAAGAGGTTGTTAAAAATGAGGTGATTAAATGGTTGGATGCTGGTATTATTTATCCAATTGCAGATAGCAATTGGGTGAGCCCTGTCCAATGTGTTCCTAAGAAAGAAGGTGTCATAGTGGTGAGTAATAAAGACAATGAGTTGATCCCAACCAGGACAGTAACTGGCTGGAGGGTTTGCATGGATTACAGGAGGCTTAACAAAGCTATCCGTAAGGACCATTTCCCTCTACCATTTATTGACCAAATGTTGGATAGATTGGCTGGTCAGGCTTACTACTGTTTCTTAGATGGTTATTCTGGGTATAACCAGATTACCATTACTCTTGAGGATCAGGAAAAAACCACTTTCACCTGCCCTTATGGGACATTTGCTTTTAGGCGAATGCCTTTTGGCCTTTGCAATGCTCCAGCAACATTTCAGATGTGTATGTTAGCAATTTTTTCTGATATGATTGAATCCACAGTTGAGGTACTTATGGACAATTTTTCAGTCTTTGGAGGGTCTTTTCAGAGTTGTTTGGATAATTTAGGTAAGGTGTTAAAGAGATGTGAGGATACCCATCTAGTTCTTAATTGGGAGAAATGTCACTTCATGGTGAAGGAAGGCATTGTGTTAGGTCATAGAATTTCAAAGAACGGTCTAGAAGTTGATAGAGCAAAAATTGAGGTTATTGAGAGATTAGAACCACCGAGTTCAGTTAAAGGGATTCGGAGTTTTTTAGGTCATGCTGGATTTTATAGAAGGTTCATAAAGGATTTTTCAAAGATTAGTAAACCTCTTTGTAACTTATTGTGTACTGATCATGTTTTTGACTTTAATGCGGATTGTAGGAAGGCTTTTGAAACTTTGAAGGCTGCTTTAATCACAGCACCCATTCTTTGTGCACCTAATTGGAGTTTACCATTTGAGGTAATGTGTGACGCGAGTGATGCTGCAGTAGGTGCTATGCTGGGGCAAAAGCAAGGCAAATTTATCCATCCTATATATTATGCAAGCAGGGTTCTAAATGAGGCACAAATCAACTATTTTTTTTTAGAAGAGAAACGAATTTCATTGATGAATGAAATGAGGAGAAAAACTCCGGTCACCAAAGGGTGAATTACATAAAAGCTTTCCAATTGGAAATCAAAAAGGATAAACTATAATCAGAGAAAGGGTGTTTACATTTACACCAATACAAAGCATGAAAGAGAATTAAATCCATAAATTTATCAAAGGAAGAGAATGAATCCCTGTAAACTCGAGAATTTCGTTCGCCCCATAAAAACTAGAAGAAAACTCTGTTCAAAGCAAGCCACAAGATCTTCTTTTCTCCACAAAAAGGATGATCCACAAAAATGAGAGTAAGAACATCCTTAATGCAATTTGGAAAAACGGTGGACCATCCAAAAGCATCTAGAATCTCGGACCAATATCTGGATGCGAAGGTACAGTGAACAAATAGATGCCTAGAATGTTCTGAACTAGCAGCACACATTATGCACCAAGATGGAGACAAATGAAAATGAGGCATCCGTCGTTGAAGTCGATCAGCAGTATTAATAGCACCATGACTAAGCTCCCATAAAAAAATCTTAATCTTCTTTGGATAAAAATCTGTCCAAATGACCTTATATAGATCATTTGCCATATTCGGATAGTCTACTAAGTCTTACATGAGAGATTTAACAGAAAAAATATTGGAAGATTCCAAAGGCCAAATCCAGGAATCATTACAGTTCTGTAAGCTGATGGAGGAAAGAATAAGTGATAAAGCCATCCATTCCTCTGTCTCTACATCATTTAAATTACGCCGAAGACTCACATCCCATGCTGTTTGAGAAGCAATCCATGTTTCACCAACCAAACTCCTCGGAGGATCTGTTAAACGATAAAGGCGAGGAAAATTTGTAGCCAAAACACCACAACTTAACCATGAATCATGCCAGAATGAAGTATCAAGACCATTACCCAACCTTCTTTTAACACGTGAAGATACAAGGTCAATAGTAGACGTAATGAATCGCCAAGGAGATTTGTGAGAACTTTTTTGAATAATGCTAGGCCAAAGACTAGGCAACTCAGAGTTATAATATTTAGCTACAATCAGCTTATGCCATAGAGAGTTTTCCTCATGTAAAAATCTCCAAATCCACTTTGCAAGAAGAGCAAGATTGCGATTTTGAAAGTTACCAATACCAATACCCCCCATCAAATGTGGAAGTTGTACTGTTGCCCAGTTAATATTGTGCATACCACCATCACCTCTAGATCCCTCCCAAAAGAAATCACGGAACAACTTATCAAGAGTTTTTGCAACCTTTCCCGGCAGTTTGAATAAGGATAGATAATATATTGGCATACTGGAAAGAACTGCTTGAGAAAGAGTATGTCGACCACCTTTTGAAATATATGAATATTTCCAACTATGAAGTTTATGTTGGATTCTTTCAATCACAGGCTGCCAAAAAGGAATAGTTTTAGAACTGCCTCCCAAAGGTAACCCAAGGTAAGTGGAAGGCCAAATTCCTTGTTTACAGCCAAACGTAGTCATCAACCAATCCAATTCTGACTCCTCTAAATGAATTCCCAGAACCTCACTCTTGGAATAATTAATATTCAATCCAGAAGCTAGCTCAAAAATTTTAACAATATCGAACATGTTGGCCAAAGCATCCTTACAAAAGATGGAGAATAATAAAGTATCATCAGCGAATTGTAAATGATTCACATAAAGATGTGAATTTCCAATTGGATGTGAGACAATTCGATCCATATTAGCACTGTGAGATAATAAACGACTTAGACAATCAGATACCAAGATAAAAAGAAAAGGGGAAAGGGGGTCCCCTTGACGAATGCCTCGAGAGGGAATGATCTTGCCTCGTGGTTTTCCATTGATAATAATAGAGTAGTTAACACTAGAAAGGCATCCATATATCCATTTCCTCCATACCAATCCTAAACCCTTGGCTTGATGAATTGCATCCAGAAAATCCCAGTCGACTTTATCAAAAGCCTTTTCAAGATCTAACTTAATCACCACACCTTTCTTATGAGATAAATTCCAATCATCAATCAGTTCATTTGCTATAAGAGAAGCATCGAGAATTTGTCTGTTAGCCACAAAGGCCATTTGATTTTCCGCAATAGTGGATGGCAAGACCATTTTCAATCTATTGGACAAAACTCGAGCTATAATCTTGTATGCACATGGAATTAGACTAATCGGTCGGAAGTCTGATACTGATTTAGCGTCTAATTTCTTTGGAATAAGGCAGATATAAGTTTCATTCAAAGAGACATTGATAATACCTGTATTATAGAAATCCTCCATCATAGTCATAATATCACGTTTGATGGTATGCCAAGAAAATTTGAAGAATTCTGCTGTAAAACCATCTGGACCTGGAGACTTACTCGTGCCTAGAGATTTAACCGCTTGATAAACCTCATCTTCAGAAAAAACCGCCTCCAATCCCATCGATTGCGAGTCACTAATTGGACACCAATCAACATTAGTTGGTATAAATCTAGTGCCACGGTCCTTTGTAAATAAAGTTTGATAAAAACCAAGGAACTCCGCTTCTATGTCATTATCTGTAAAGAGGCTATTTCCTTCTCTAGACAAGATCTCTGAGATGGAATTCTTTCTTTTACGAGCAGCCATAATTCTATGGAAAAATTTTGTATTTTCATCCCCTTCTTTTAACCAGTTCAATTTACAACGTTGATGCCAATAAATGTGATCTTGAGCTGATAAATCCTCAATTTGTTCACGCAATAATCTTCTCGAGGATATTTGTTCCATAGATAAAGGAACCATGTCTTCCATATCATCCAATAATTTTAACTGTGAAACAAGAGATGGAAGTTGAGCAGCAGATGAGCGCTGAGTTAAATTCCATTTCCTGAGCTCAGATTTCAACCCTTTAAGCTTCATCATAAACCCATGGCCTGGCCAACCCTGAATGGTGTTTTGAGACCACCAATTATCCATAAGACCACTAAAAGAGTCTATTTTCAACCAAGAATTCTCAAATCTAAAGGGGCAAGGACCCCAAGAGAGATCTCCAAAAGATAGAGTACAAGGGTAATGGTCCGATGTAACCCTATCAAGCCGAAGAAAACGAGCTACACCAAATTTATTGAGACAGGTATCCGTCATTAAGAATCGATCAATCAATGAGCAATAATGATTTTCACCACAACTGGACCACGTATAGCAACCGTTCTGTAAAGGAGTGTCTATAAGATGATAGTCAGCGATCCATTGGTTGAAAATACGCATACTCCTAGTCACGGGTCGACCATGCGATTTTTCCCATGACCAACGGGTGACATTAAAATCTCCTCCAAGAATCCAATTGTCACCACCTAATCCAGCCAAGTCATGTAGCTCATTCCAGAATTTTGATCTATCAGCATGTCTAGAAGGGCCATAAATAGCCGATAGCCAAAAAGAGAAATTATCAGCCATAAAGATATGAATAGAGAGAGAGAAAAGACCTTGAATAGTCTCCTTTACTGAAAATTCTGGTTCGCTCCACATAATAAGAATGCCTCCAGAGGCACCCACTGAGTCAAGAGAAGTCCAACCAATATGAGAAGAGCTCCAAAGAGATTTAATAATCCGACTGCAAATCAATGATTTTTTAGTCTCCTGAATAAGAACAATGCCCGGGTTTTGTTGCTGAATAATTTTCTTAATTAAAGCCCTTTTCTTCCATGACCCCAATCCACGCACATTCCATGTCAAAAATTTCATATAATATTCTCGACCCCCTCCATTAAAGCCAAGGTGGCTGTTTTATCATAATGAATATTTGAATGAAGATTCTGAACCTCCCTTTGTAGTTTAGGTTTTTTGCCTGTAGTTGCCAATTTTTTCTTTTTACTTGACTTTGGTACTGTCGGTAGAGCCATGATACAGAGACCATGCTTACTTAAGATTGGGGCTAAGTGTTGTAGGCAATTGGGAAATGTATTTGTTGGAGACTTCATATTTGGTGTTGGTGAAGGCCGTGGTGAAGGGTAGGGTGGGATTTGTGGGGGTTCCAATGGTTTGGGAGAGGAAGTATGATGGGTAAGCTTATGCTGTAGTGGTGGCAATGTGTCAATCGGGGAAGGAGAAGTCTGATACGTCTGGCTTAGTGAAGCATCAATTGGGCCTTCAATTTGGGGACCATTAATTGGTCCTTCAATTTCAAAAATGGTGAGGTCCAGATTTCGGGGGGATATTGGGTCTTGAATTGAGTTGTGGGCCGTAGGATTTGTAGATGGGCTGGAAAGGAAGCTTCCGTATCAGATTCAACATTCAAAATTTGTCTTGATGTAGAGCCAATGTGACCGACTTTAAAAACCGTGGGCCCAGATGATTGACTAACCGACAATTCAGGGAGAGAAGTCTTTCCTTTGTCAATTTTTCCAAATATAGGCGGTGGTGAGGTGGTATCGTCCGGTACCGTGATTTTTGGCATATTTGCCGTTAAAGATTGCCTTTTCGAATTAGAAATCAATTTCTCCTTCTCCGATTCCTCTTTCTTCTTTAATTCAGAATCTTGAAATACCATATTAGGTATTCCATCATTAATGAGGCCGATTCTCTGTGGCTTGCCGGATATGCCTTTGATTTGCACCGTGAGTTCATCGCTGGCCAAGTCTGATGGTAGTTTAACGGCGGCGGGAATGAAACCAGAAGAGTTTGGCCGAATTCTTATCCTAGCCTCAGTTGCTATTATCATCCGATTGGTGAGGTTAGAAGTCTCCACAAAGCCGCCGCAAGAATCTCCAATGAAACGAAAAATACGCTCAGTCCATAAGGTAGGGGGAACATAAGAGATCTCAATCCAACCTCCATAAGATGGTGTCAAAATATCCTGTTGAGCAGCAGAAGTGGTTAAAGGATAAAATTTCATCTTATGCTTACCAATAAGGGTCCAATCGGAGAGAGCGCATACATTTGTAGCAATGGCTCGATCATAAACATGGAGCATGGCTTTATTTGCCTGGAAAGGATTGATGCTGCATCGAAGTACTTGCTCGGCAACAAGTGATTGATGAATGCTCGGCCAGTCATCATGTAGATTGCTTCGTTGGAGAACAATTATCTCTTGCCATTCTTCATCAATTTTGGAGACTGAAGGCTCCTTCGAGGGCTCTTTCAAGGGAGTAATGGTAGCTGTTGGTGGCTTTGATTGGAGGATGTCCTTGAATGATATAGAAATTGGCTTTGTGGGCTGTCGATGGGCTTCAGCAGGGTAATCGGAGATTAACGAGAAGAAGGAAAATCATCCTTGTTTGTTATTTTCCGATGGGATAAGTATCCTTTGTCGACTACCAGAATTTTGCACCTGATTGACTTCAACAAAAAAGTCGTTCTTGTTATTCAACTTTTCGAGCCAAAGAGTATAGTCGTCGCTCCTTAAATCCGAGAAAAACTTGTGCGAACATGGTGAGTGAACAATGGTGTTGAAGGATGAGGCAAGCCATTTTAGAAATTCCGTGATTTTGGCTCTACTTCCTCTAAAATGTTCATCAAAAGCAATTGCGAAATTTTTCCTATCAATGGAGATGGATCGGGTAGAATGATTCCATGGTTGAACAGGGTGAGTCTCTGTGGTTTTCATGGTGGTCAGCACTGTTAGATCAGAAGCCGGTAGGGGAGAGAGGAGGGAGGAGAGAGAAGAGAGGAAATATCGACAACACTATCCATTTAGCTTCCAAATCAACTATACAACTACTGAAAAGGAGTTGTTAGCTGTTGTGTTTGCTTTTGAGAAATTCCGGCCATATTTGGTTGGATCCAAAGTCAAAGTGTTCACGGATCATGCAGCAATAAGGTACTTAATGTCTAAGAAAGATGCAAAGCCTAGATTGATTCGTTGGGTTTTATTATTGCAGGAATTCGACTTGGAGATAAAGGACAAGAAGGGATCAGAGAGTGTCATTGCAGATTATTTGTCTCGTCTTGATCCAACATCATCTTTGCTGATGCAATCTGCCATTTCATATTCTTTCCCAGATGAGCAGCTCTTTGCTGTTGAGGTAAAAGTAGTCAAGGATATCCCTTGGTATGCTGATATTGCCAACTTTTTGGTAAAGGGAGTTACTCCTATTGATATGGATTGGAGGCAGATGAAAAAGTTGAAGCATGATGCGAAATTTTTCTATTGGGATGAGCTATATATGTATAAGCAATGCTCTGATGGTATTATTCGTAGATGTGTTTCAGGTGATGAAGCAATGGAAATCCTGGAGCAATGTCACTTTTCGCCGTATGGAGGCCATTTCAGCGGTCAGAGGACAACTATGAGGATTTTGCAATGTGGATTCTTCTGGCCTTCCTTATTTAAGGATGCCCATTGGTTCTACAAGTAATGTGACGCTTGCCAAAGGAGAGGAAATTTAGGGCCTAGAGATGAAATGCCTCTAACTTACATTTTGGAAGTAGAATTATTCGATGTGTGGGGTATTGATTTTATGGGGTCATTTCCCCCTTCTAATGGTAATGTTTTTATCTTATTGGCAGTTGATTACGTGTCCAAGTGGGTGGAGGCCATTGCATGCCATCAGAATGATGCCAAGACAGTATCAAGGTTTCTTCAATCGCACATTTTTGCGCGGTTTGGGACACCTAAAGCTCTAGTGAGTGATGAGGGTACACACTTTGTTAACAATATCTTAACTAAGCTTTTAGCTAAGTATGGAATTAAGCATAGGATAGCTACCCCTTATCACCCACAAGCAAATGGTCAAGCTGAAATTAGCAATAGGGAAATCAAATCTATTCTAGAAAAAGTAGTCCATCCATCTAGGAAGGATTGGTCTTTTAGGTTGGATGAGGCTCTTTGGGCTTATAGGACAGCCTATAAGACTCCTCTAGGTATGTCTCCCTATAGGTTAGTATATGGGAAAGCTTGTCATTTACCATTAGAGCTTGAGCATAAAATGTTTTGGGCTTTGAAAATGTTAAATTTTGATCTGAGTCGTGCAGGGGCAATAAGAATGCTGCAACTTAACGAGTTGGAGGAATTTCGACAATTTTCTTATGAAAATTCGAAAATGTATAAAGAAAAGACTAAGCTGTGGCGTGACAAGAAAATTAAACCTAAAGAGTTTGTCAAAGGTCAGAGAGTTTTGCTTTACAATTCTAGATTAAAATTGTTTCTTGGGAAACTAAAATCTAAATGGTCAGGACCATTTATTGTGATAGAGGTTTTCCCCCATGGAGCAATTACTTTGCAAGATGAAAAAGATGGGAGAGTATTCAAAGTGAATGGACAACGTGTGAAACATTATTGGGGAGAGTTCCAGTCGAAATATCCTTCCCTAAAGTTCGTTGATGAATGAGAGAGCGAGATATTTGCGAGAACATTTCACAGAGCAATATTTTGAGCTTCCAATGGTTGTTTTGATTTTATTTCTCGATGATTTGGTTTAATCTGAATTATTTTTATTAGATTTGGTTTGAATTTAATTATTTTGAATCAGATTCGGTAAGTTTGAATTTTATTTGATTTTTTTTATTTTAGTAGATTCTATTTTTGGTTTATTTATTTATTTAGCCGAGTTAATTTTTAATTAATCTGATTAGTTTAGATTAGATTTTAGGTTGTACTTTTGTTATTTAATTTCTTATTAGATTAGAGTTTAATAAAGATTTTTCCTGATTTATTCGGCTTCAAATTAAAAAAATAATAAGATAAGATTTCATTTTGGCTGTTTAAATTTGAATTTTTCCGTGTGAAAAGATTCTTCTAGAAGAAAATCTTGTTGCCCAGTTTGTTTTTGCAATTTTCTAGTTAGAGTGAATATATCATCAGAATATTACGGATGTGGTTAAGAATTAAATTATTTTACCGTTGGGATTTAAATTTTCGATGAGCAGGTAATTTGCATGAAGATCAGGTGTTTCCACGTGTCGCACAGGGAAATCGAACGGCAGAGCCGTTGGACAACACATCATTATGGTAAAATCTTACTGTTTTGAAAATTTAATTTGATTAATTACTTGCAGGTTTAAACGGTAAAAGATATTAATGGGGGAAGATTTTTCACTGATTATCTTATTTTCTGAAGCCCCATTTAAACCCCACTCAAGTTTCTTTCTTCTTCCACTCGTTTTTCCTTCTGTTTCCTTCCATTCTTCGAGTGAAAAAATTTCTTCAAGTCTATAATGGAGAAAACGAGAAGCCGCAAGGAAATGGATGTAGAGGAAGTTGAACCTACTACACCTGATGCTCCGAAAAAGAAAGCTAAAAAGAAGAGAACCCCAGTTTTTTGTTTTTATTTTCTGTTTCTAGGCCACACAAAAATATCTGTTGATGTATATCTTTTTCTGTCTTTAATGAAATTTCCAAGTATTTCTGTTCTATAGCACTGAGCATTCCTAACTTAACTGATTTTCTTCTGAATTTTTGAAGCTTGGACTGGTTAAGCTTAATTAGATCAAGGTATTCTGATCTCCAGAAACCTTTTGCTTGAGCATTTCTTCTAGCCTGGTCGTTGCTGCGGCAAGAAGATTCTGAGGTAGTGTTGATTTATTTGATCCACTTTAAACTTAGTTCTAGTCCCACGCTTAGTTTGAAAATTCAGATAGAAAAATTTAAGTTTGGGGGTAAAATTCATGAAATTAATGATTCATTGGGGACAATGAATAATTCAAGTTTGGGGGACTTTTTGCTACTCCAATTGTTTTGCTCGAGCATTCCTCTCCTTCATTAAATGATTTGCTAGGTTGTTGAGTAACCAGGGACATTTGTGATACCCACAGTTTGTCTTTGCGTCAAAAGATAACCTAGGAAATATGAAAAATGAAAAAAATTATTTGCTGAAAAAAGTTAATTGTTGACAATTTTGCTGAGAAAATTCATGGAGCAAAAGTTTTGAAGGATGAATGATAATCCATCAGTTTTTCTGTCTCCCATAACTTAGGTGAGCTTCATCATAAAATGTCGCCATTCTGAGGGGCAAGGGATAGAATAACTAAGGATTTTTTAGCTTTACAATGAGTATTTAGCCTAGTTGGTGATGAGTTTGAGGCAAGGGTATACTGCACCATAAAGTGGGTCATCCCATGCTTAAGAGCTTATGACTGTAGGGTTGCTTTAAGTCTGAAAAACAAGAACATAAACCCCTTAAAAATGTTTAATATGTCTGATAATAGAGCTAAGTTGTGGCAAGTTCTTAGAATTGAGTTAAAAGTGGTGATTATTTGTCCATGTCGGAAGAATTATATTGCTGCAGTAGTCCTTGGTTTTGCAGAATGCTCAGGTAAAGGTAGAAGGTAGTATTGGATTATCTGTTTTGATTAAGTTATGCTTTGTCTAGAGTTTTGAATTCTTAAGGTAAGGTTGGTTAGTATTGCTCGGGACGCGCAATAGTTCAAGTTTGGGGGTATGATAACTCTCCAAAAAGGAGTTATTTAGGCCTTATTTTTATAGGGATTTGCGTGTCTTTTGTGCTAAATAGGGTTGCTTTTAGATAGATATTATGTGTTTTAACCCATTTGGAAGAATGGATGCTTTGGAAGTTATTTTGTGCAGAATGTATTGTTGAGCGACTTGAGGGAGCAAATTCTGTGCTGCAGCAAATCAAGGAGCAAAACTGCCATGTCACAGCTCGTTAGCCAATTTAATGAACTGAATTCAGTTAAGCTATTCTTGGATTTAAGGAGCAAGGAGAGCCATCCACGTGTCTAGGTCAACCTAATTCAAGCTTGCCTCAACTCTATAAAAGGAGATAGCCGCCCAAGTCAAAAGCATTCCATTCTGGCGAGGAACATTCCACTCTTGGAAAGTTCATTTCCTTTGGGAGCCGAATAGAGGAGAAAGATTGGAGACCTACAAGAAGACCATCAATTACGAAGTTGATCAAGGGAACTAGTATTTTCTTGTATTATTTTGTAATTATGGATGCATTTACTCAGATTGTAACGTGTGTCTCTATGCACCTTATGAACTAAGTAATTTTAGGTGTTGGTTAGGAAATATGTAATTGTCGTGCTTAATCTCTATGCAATATACGTTGATTTGATGCATTTTGATTATTTATTGTGCTCATCTACATTTTGTGTCCGCTAGGCCAGCCAATATGAATACCACTTCCTAGTTTCAGGGATGATTTGGGAAGTGTGTGGCATTTAATCACACTAGATCATTGTGTATTGGTGAACGCCAGTGACGGAGCTAGGGATAGCCAGTTGCCTAGTGCTTGATCGGTAGTGCTTCATTGGAGTTGAAACACATTCTAAAAAATCCAGAGTTCCAGGAGGAATCTGCTAATAAGACTGCAAGTGTTTTACATGATCAATAATATTGCTAGAGCATCTTTTAAAACAATTACTAAATCCTGACCAGCGCCTGTTTCTAATCTGTTTGCTTTATTTGTTTACTTTCTGTTCTGTCATTTCTTTTGCTTCAGCATTCTATAAAAATCAATCATTTTAACCACCCTTGAAACCATTGAAAAGCTAAACAAAATAGATAAAGTGGGAGCTAATTCAGACCTTGGATTCGATAAATACTTAATACTTACTGCGGATTGTGTATACTTGCACAAAGTTCTAAAGTCTATTTACACCTTATTTTTACCCGCTCTGGAAACCCAACACTAGTCAATGTCAAACATCAAATCCATTTAAAATTACTTCGAATGAAAGTCATTTAAGCTTAAAGTTAAGCTAAAGCAACAAGTTGTGAAACAATTTCTTTCATGGTGTTTTGTGTGAACGATTCTTTTGAGCTTGAACACGGTTCTACGAGTTTTCAACAGCCCAACCCTCGAAGGTGTCGAAGCAGCTGGAACGTGTAGGAACTAGGTACGTAGGCATGCATTTAATTGTGTGCTGCATTCGTATAATGTGTATGAAACGTTCGTGGAGTGGGTTTCCAACATTGTTTCTACGTGGTTTGGTTGGAGTTCGAATTTGTTAATTTTTCTCTTGGTTTTTTTAGATTTGTCATTGAGCTTATTTGTTTTAATTTATTCGTACTCTTGTTTGAAGGATGGAGATATGGTGGTTCATGGGATGAAATACAAGGTTGTTATGTCGGAGGTTAATTGACGGGTATTCATGTGCCAGTGACACTGAAATATGCACAGCTGATAGATATTGTATGTGGAATTTTGGACGCAAGCTCAGGGGAGTTTGAGATTACATTGAGAGTGAAGTACAGACTGTCGATTGAAGCGCATTCACATTATATAAGAAATGACAATGACGTTAATTTCATTCAAATCGTGATGATATTACAACTCTTCAACTATTCGTAGCAGCCGAGCGAACTCATGAGGACATGTACATACCGAAAATGTCGAACGTGGAATCATTCAATTTGGATCAATTGGAAATGTCGAACGTGGAATCATTCAATTCAAATCAACAAGAGTATGATATGAATCCATTGAATGTGAGTGAAATGCCCTCGGTGACATCCCTAGACAACGACGACTGTAACCCATGACATTCATACGTGAGGGAACAGTGGGGTCGAATTGAGCAAGAATTTCTATGGCAAGGATAGGCGCAATCGAGTGGAGTGGTCCATAATGAGGCAGATGCTAAGGTCGTATGTACTGAGACAGTCGCTGGTGTTGTACCTTCGATACAAAGGGTTCAATCGAGTCATGTTATAGTTGAATATGAGTTATTTCATAATCAAGTTACGAGGGTTACTGGTCTTTCTGTAGTATGCACTACTAGTCAGACTTAAACTGCACCAAGTGGATCACTTATTTTGCATGGACAGTCTTCCTCGAGAGTGGATGTCCGTGAAGGTAAGATCTTCCTCTTCAAAGAGGACTTGAAAACAAGGCTAGCAGTTCTAATCATGAACAAAAACTTTGAATTCAGGGTGAAGAAGTCGTGCAAGGACTTATATACGGTCCGATGTGTGAGTGAAAGCTGTAAATGGAGGGTGCGTGCAGTTAAGTTGGATGGTTGTAAGATATTTAAGATCAATAAGTACGTAAGTGAGCACACATGCTCCATTCGGATCTTGAACCACGACCATACACAAGCCAGTGTCGGAGTCGTTGGACAAGTGATCAAAGATAAGTTTATGGGATCCAGGCGTACATACAAACTACGACACATCATTGAGGACATGATGAAGAATATGGGGTTAACATTAGCTACGACAAAACATGGCGTGCGGGTACTCTAGACTACATGCCTATAGTGAGGCATTGAAGATGGAGAATATAGGTATTGTGTTTGAGATACAACTATACGATGGTATTCATTTCAGATATTTGTTCTTGACATTAGTTCCTTGCATTCGAGGGTTCACGAGCTGTCGGCCAGTTGTTATAGTGGATGGTACTTCGCTTAAGGAAAATATAAAGGTACCATGTTGGTCGGTGTGTCTATGGATGGTAACAATCAACTGTACCCATTGGCATACGCAATAGTCAACACGGAGAATGATCAGAGTTGGAAATGGTTCATGACGCACTTGAAGGTCACGGTCGGAGAGTCCCGTAATTTGGTGATTGTTTTCGACCAAAGGGTATCCATAGCCAACGCGATTGAAGTTGTGATCCTGACAACATTTCATGCACTCTACACGTGGCATCTAGAGAGCAAACCTCGTCATGAACTTCAAGGACTCAGCCGTAGTTGCGCTTTTTCAGAATGCGCCTAGGGCGTTTCGTTTCTCAAAGTTCAACACGTACTGGGAAGAGCTCCAAGGAATTCGAGGTGGTGCAGTCACCAGAGATTTGGAGGACGTTGGTCTGGATGAGTGGTTATAGCACCTGATTCAGGCTATTTTATTACCTCTAGTCTAAGCTTGTTAGAGGAATTTTATGCTTTAATTGTCTTATTTGCAAGTACTTTGAGCATAGGTGACATTGGGAGCCAACTGCACAATTTGGTGTTAATTCGGGCCAATTAAGGAGTTTTTGAGCCATCTTGATGTTCTTGGACGACGAGGAGGTGAAAAGACCCAAGTGTATTGAAGTGGGCCTGAAGAACTACATCAAAAATCGAAGGTTGAAGCCCCATACCGAGAAAGACCGAGACAAGATCGAGAAAAAAGGCAGCAAGGTTGGGATAGGGGTCGGCATCGAGACGCTGTCCCTGGCGTCTCGATGCCGACGCGAATTCGACACGGACTAAAATGTTCGTGGCGTCGAGACACCAAGCCTAGCATCTCGATGCTGCGACGTTTAGTATAAATATAGGGCTTTGGTTTAGTCCGCCGTTAGGTTAGAACTTTCATACTTTTGCAATTCTTTTCGCCCTTTTTTGTTTCTCTCTATTGTGTAGACCTTTTAGGGTCAATTCTTATGCATTCTTTTGGATTTATTTGTTGTTTTTCATTCTCTATGAGTAGCTAAGTCCATTGGATTCGTTGGATTGGGACTATGCTTTGAATATATCGTTGCTTTGGCTGAGTTTCTTCGTTTATATTTGCTGTTCTTGCTGGTTTTTGTGAGCTTTTCATGGAATCTCGTTTAAACCAATGCATGTTATTAATATCTTAGAATTGACAACTCTAGGAAATTAGTTTTGTGTATTCTATCAGTTATTTGAGATAGCCACTAGGCCGAGGCAAGTCCATCACTATTTAGTGTAGCTTCTTGATAAGCCTAAGATGCATGATAAAGGTTGTGTTAATTGAATCTAAATTTCGTTTATATTTAATTAATGCAATTCTGGATCCATGAGTTTAGAGCGGCTAATGTATGTAAGCAATCGCAAGGTTTCAGGTTGTTTATTCTAGTTAGATATAGCTTGGTGATCATTGAGCTATGCATGCGGGGTAGCGGACGATCAATCAAATTAATTAATTATATTAGCTGTAGGGTTTTGGGTTGATTAATTAATTAAACACAGGTTAGTGTAAGGGGATCCTCCGAGTAACCGAGAAGCTATACCGAGCTCATATTAATCGCATGGAATGATTTTTTAGAGAAAACTAGATAGCCAAGTAATAAAATATTCAAGCATAACATTCCCAATCCAGCGATCCTTGTCTAGATTGAATTTTATTCCATTCTTTTTTTGTTGCATGTTTGTCCTATCTATCTGTTTTAATACCCCCCTGTTGTGTCAAACGCAAAAGCCTGCACTCACTAGATTTCCCTTCCCTGTGTTCGACCCCGACCACTATTTTTACAAAAATAATTGTAGTGTCATGGAATTATAAATTTATCTGAGCTCGAGCCCTGACAGCTCATCCCATCAGTGGTCGCGAGTGAAGAGCCCCGGCGTAGTGGAAAGCACGTGGAGAGGACCTCTCGCCGTATATTAATTAACATTAAAATACCAATACGAAAAGGCAAAAACGATACTTTAAACACACTTTAAAGTTCTGTATATTGGTTTAAACATGCTAGAAAAATAGAAAAATATAACTCTTTTATTTACATGCTTTTCAAAGAGATATTAGAAAACCGTTGCAAACCTTCGTTGTAGACTTGATCGATTTTTGCCAACGATGCTTCTAACGGTTGAAAACGCAGCAGCCCCTTTGAAGATCGTCGCTGGAATTTACTTCTCAAGAACACAATAACCAAAGAGGTTTCTGATGAGGGTAAAAAATATACCTATTTTGCCCTTACATTTAGCTCATTTCTTTGTCAAAAGTTGTATGTTTAGGTCAATTTTACTATTCCCAAGCTCAAAATATGTTAAAGTTGAGAAGTTAGGGTGTTGAGAGTCACTTTTATCAATTTATATTATTTGTGCCTAAAAAGACTCTATTTAGTGAGGATTTTACTTAGTTAGTTGTTGTGCAGGAAAACAGAGGAAACGCTGGAATTTGAACAGAAATGCGTGGGAAGGCCAAATGAAATGCGACCGCATTTCTGGAAAAACAGAGACAGTTCCGAGTCGCCCGCGGGTCGTTGTTGACGAGTCTTCTTCGCACCTAACTGGTTGTTTTGACCCCGAAACCGACTGGGCTACCTACCAGCACCTATTTCGCAGCTCCTCAACCATTTTTCACACTATATAAGCTCGAGATTCGAAGCCAAATTCAAGCATAACTCATTTGGAAGAAGAGGGTGGTGACAGAACCCTAGTTGACGCCTATGAGTAGGGATGCCCGAGGTCCTTCTTAGATGACTGAATTCTAACCTTAGTTAGACATCAAACCTTAGGGTTTGTAGGGATTTTCACCCATTCCCACTTTGTAAAAGCGAGAGAGTGGAGTGTCTCAGCGAACTCTAGAAGGATTGAGTAAATAGAAAAACCCATAATATTTAGCTATCTCCATTATTCTCAGCTCTTGATACTTTTCATTATTCTGTATTCTTACATTCTTATTTCAATGAAAATGTATTCATTTGCTCTTTATCTCACCATGAGTAGCTAAATTTCGTTGAGGGGTTCAATATGGTAAATTCCCTTATGGTTCAATAGCGTGAAAGTATTTTATTTGCTTAAGTTTTAATCAATGCATGTCATTCTTTATTGATTATCATTCTGATCTTGCTGAGTTTAACTTGATCACTTAGACTTTGCATGCTATGTGAGTTTGATCTCGAAAGGGACAGACGATATCGGTTCTCATAAAGGTGATATAGGAGAAAAAGCTCGAAAGAGATTGTTCGACGGTATAGGGCAAGCTGCCTAAGGCACCCTATATCGACAATAGGGTTATAGGTTGCATTCGTGAATTATCTATGTCAGAGTCGAGTCACAGAAATGTGCATAACGGTACTCGCTTAGCCTTCTAACGGTTCTTGGGAGCAAGGCCAAATAGAAGTTAAATCTGACCCAATGCATTGAATAGGCTTAAGATTAAATAATGCATGATTAAAGTTATTGCCTTTGGGATGAATCCATGTTGAATACCTCGTTTATTTTATTGTTATTATTTTATTTACTTGCTTATTTATTTCTTTAAAAACCAATCATCAAACTTATTTCTTTGGTTACCTTTTCAAAAGCAATCGATTGAGCAATTTCTTCTTCAAATCTGAACTTCCAGTCAGTCCTCATGGGATCGATATCCTTGGAATACTTCTAAGGTTTTTTATTACTACGTGCGACAGTGTATACTTGCACTAGGGTTAGATGAATTTATCTTTATTCTTACTTATCATCTATCTCACATCCATCCATTCAGCTGACGACACACCAGTTACACCGGTATATCTCTAAGTCTAGGAGGCAACTGACTGGTGGGAGTCATTCTCTAAGAGGGAGGCTAGAGAGAAAGCAAGAGTTTTGTCTTGTGATTCTAAGAGCAAGAGGGTCTAGTGTTCTATTTATAGGAGAAAGGCCATGAATAAAATATTCACATTAAATCAATTATTTCCATAACTGATTTAATCTATTCCATATTTAATCAATCCATGATCAATCAAGTCCATAATTGATTAATCTTTTCCACAAATGACTAATTACTTCCATAAGTGATTAGATCATTTCCATAAATGATTAATCACTTCCATAAGTGATTAATTATTTCCATAATTGATTAATTTTCAATTAATTAACCCTTTAATTAATTAATCACCAATTAAATATCACATATTTAATTTTCAACCTTGAATTAAATAATTGCCCAAATTAATTTTAGGCCTTAAATTAATTAATTCATATTTGAACTCTTTCAAATTCCTATAAATTTAATATGAATCAAATTCACATTAATATTTGAAATTTCTTCAAATGTTCATTTCTCTCGTAATAATATATCAATATATATTATATTGTTTCCCTTAGTAAATCGAACGCTTTCAATTTATATTTATTACTTAGTTGCCTCAAATTACTTTATGAGCTACCAGTGGGACCTAATGGACCTGCAGATCAGAAGCTCCAACGATGTGAGATTAATTGGTCAAACTCATTAACCAAATTAATCAATATTCGTTAACTGACTGTACATTCCACTATAGACTCACAGTTGCACTCTTCTCACTGTAGACATATTTTTTGTGTCCATGGATATAGACCAATAACGACTAGTTAGTCCTTCACGAGTGTCCGTAACACCAGTTGGGTCAAATTATCGTTTTACCTCTAGGTTACTTCTATTTCCTTGAGTATCAGTTCTCCTCTAATGAACAACCTGTTTGTGGTCCAACCATCAAAAAGAAAACCCTCTCGTGACATTAAGAGGGTAGGGCCCTTTGTTCAAGACTCGGAGTCACCACCTAAGGGAACACTCATCTGCTTCCCTAAAATCGGGAAGGAGTGAATTTCATCTTGTATGATTATGTTCCCAGCTCCCCACTCGGTCTTGTCCCCAAAATGGTAGGCTTATTGAGTCGGCGTATTGGCCACTCTCACCCGTATAAATCAAAGGACAATCCCTCATGAGCAGGAGTCCATAATCAACTCAGGATTAAGACTAAGTTGTCTAGGTCGTCCTAGTGAAATAGAAACCTAACTAGTTAACGGGGTTATAACTAGTTGTTACTATTTCGCGGTCCGATCTTATGCAAACTTATTGCATAGGATACCCCCACTCGCATGTCTCCTACACAAACGCGTTGGATCATAGCGTTTGTATCAAATACAAAGTGGGTCGTATCCATAGTGTCACCAGGATAAGGCACCCGGTCTTATCCCTATACTATAGACCTTTTAGGTTGTTTCTCGAATAGTGATCCCCATATGTCTCTACATACCGTTCAAGATTCATACTACAACCTAGGATGTCTAGTTTATTGGATTAAGGTTATTTTAGGCAAAGACAAACATAATATAACTAACAATACTTAATGGAAAAATACATCAATATTATTTCATTAATATTCGGTCAACCGTTACATTCACTATCTACAAGTTTTAGGGCATAAAACCCAACAACGAGCGCACCAGACTGGAACAAGGTATGATAACATGACGTCCAACAGTGTTGAGTGCTTCAACGTACTAACCAAGGAGGCCCCATTGTTATCGATAACGTCCTTGCTTGAGTACGTAAGAGGCATCATCCAACAGTGGTTTTACGAATGAAGGAATCATTGGGGATCTAGAACGACGACTTTCTCAGACTATTGAGAGAATTGCATGGCTAGTGAATGTGACAAGGGTAGACGATATAAAGTCGAGTCGATCGATTGTTATAGGGTACATGTCAGAGACAGCTGGTTGGATGGCATTGTCAACCTGTAGAGTCGAGAGTGTACGTGCCGAGAGTTTGAATCGTTCGAGATCTCTTGTTCCCATGCTATCGTGGCTGCTAGGGAATGCAACATTCTCACAGATGCACTTTGTAGTGAGTATTACAGTGTGCGCTCCCTATGTTGGGTTTTATGCCCTAAAACTCGTAGATAGTGAATGTAAACAAATTTTATACTTGTGTTTAATAAAGTGTTATTTAGTTTCTGCAATAAAATGTTATTATTAAATATTGCACTATTTGACCCAAATCCAATAAACTAAGATCCAAGGTTGTTTGTATGTAACTTGAACTAGTATGTGGGGACATACGGGGATCGATATTCAAGTAACAACCTAAAAGGTCTATAGTACAAGGATAAGGCTGGGTACCTTATCCTGGTGACACTATGGATACGGCCCACTTTGTATTATGATACAAACGCTATGATCCAATGCGTTCATGTAGTTGACATGCGAGTGGGGGTATCCTATGCAATGAGTTTGCATAAGACCGGACCGGGAAATAGTTAACCACTAACTGTAACACCGTTAGTTGGCTTGGTTTCTATTTCACTAGGATGACCTAGACAACTCAGTCTCAATCCTGAGTGGATTATGGACTCCTGTTCACGAGGAGTTGTCCTTTGATTTGTATGGGTGAGAGTGGCCAACACGCCGACTCAATAAGCCTACCATTTTGGGGACAATACCGAGTGGGGAGCTGGGAACATAATCACACAAGATGGAATTCACTCCTTCCCGACTCTAGGGTAAGTAGAGGTGTGTTCTCTTAAGTGGTGTCTCCGGGACTTGAACAATGGGCCCAACCCTCTCTATGGCACGAGAGGGACTTCTGTTTGTTGGTTGGACCTCAAACAGGTTGTTCATTAGAGGAGCACTGGGGACTTAAGGACAAAGATGTAAACCAGGGGTAAAACGGTAATTTGACCCAGCTGGGATACGAACACACGTGAAGGACTGACTTGTAGTATTGGTCGATATCCGTGGACACAGAAATATTCTGCAGTGAGAAGAGTGCAGCTGAGGGTCTTTAGTGGAATGACCCACAGTTAACGAATGGAGACTAACTTGGTTAATGAGTTTAAGCCGATTAGTCTCGTATCGTTGGAGCTTCTGATCTGTAGGTCCATTAGGTCCCACTGGTAGCTCGTAAAAAGACTTGAAGCAAACAAATATAAATTGTAAATTGAAAGTGTTCAATTTATTTGGGGAATCGTATAATGTATATTGATGCATTATAATACAAAGTTTATGAAACTTTATAATATAATTTTTGAATTAATTTCAAAAATTAATTCTTGAGAGAAAATATTTGAAAGAGTTCAAATAAATTTAATATGAATTGGATTCATATTAATTTTAATAAAATCCCTAAGATTAAATATATGATATTTAATTGGGTAATTAATTAATCATGGAATTAATTAATTATTTATTAAAATTAGAGACCTTTTCCTATTAGGAAAGAAAATATTTGAAAGAGTTCAAATAAATTTAATATGAATTAGATTCATATTAATTTTAATTTTAATAAAATCCCTAAGATTAAATATGTGATATTTAATTGGGAAATTAATTAATTATGGAATTAATTAATAGATTTGAACTTATTCCTAGACCTTTTCCTATTAGGAAAAGGTCTTGGCCTTTACCTATATATAGGACCCCTGGGGTGGGGTGAAAGGCATCCCATTGTCTCTCATTCTCTCAGAGATTTCTCCCAAAAGACTCCCACAAGTCTCCTGCTTCAAGAAGTCTTAGAGATATACCGGTGTAGCCGATTGGTGGTGTTCGCACAAGAGGGTTGCTGTGTTTTCATTCTTATTGGCAAGAAAAGGCGAATTGATTAAGGCTTTCTACAAAAGTAAGTTTCTATGAAATCCTTGATCACTAGGATCAATCTAGTTGATCTTTTTAGCATGTTTATAGCCTATGTACAGCCCATTAAATATAGATTTATTGCTGTAATATTTGGCAAATTGTATTGGTATTTCAATTAGAATCTAAGACTCTGAGTAGGTTCGGTAATACTTTTCGCTGCGTGGGGCTTTTATCCCTTCAATTGGTATCAGAGCCAGGTTCGGTAATACTTTCCGCTGCGTGGGGCTTTTATCCCTTCACCCTAATGGCTACATATGCAGAATCCGTGAATCCACTGGCCACATTTTTTGAGTGGAAAAAACCAACAGGTTATATGGAGATGAAGATCCTTCTCCCACGTAGGGTAGTCTAAGTTGGGCACAGAAGAGTAAGGAGGATCCCGTTTGCAGGGGAACGACATCCAGCACCCAAATGTGGACGGTGTGTGATAGCATGCATAAATGCTACTCTTTTCCCTTGAATTTAATGGTTTTTGTTGTGCTTTAATGTGTTTTTATTATATAAATTCAATTAATTGATTATTTTTGGTCCCTAGGAGTTGTATTGGAATTTTGGAGAAAAAGATGAAAAAGAAGCCCAAAATAATGAAGAATCAATCATGGACATGCATGGTGGGACAATTGGAGGAGTCCAAGACCCTAATGGAGAAAAATTGGGCCAAAAGAATGGAAGCGAAGCCCAAAAATCAGCCAAAAAAGCATTCTGGAATTTTCCAGCCAAAGGACAGCGTCGAGACGCTGTCCCTTAGCGTCGAGACGCTGGGCTATCTTGGAGAACAAGCACCTTACGTCACAGCATCGTCAGCGTCACGACACTGTCTGTCCTGAAGGTCTATATAAGACGTGGCTTTCATCCATTTTTATCATCAAGCAATACATTCTCTAGTCTTTTCAAGGCTCTTTGAGCCATCTTTGAGGGTCGGGTTGTGAGGAGAGTGAAATTCTTGTATTGGGCATTTTTTGGAGCATTCGGGAGCTTGTTTCACGAGAGATCCAAGGCGCAAGCAAGGGGTTCTTCGACGGTTCATCTCCTAACTCCTTTATTTGTTCATTTATTGCTTTACATCATGTATAGACGGGAAATTTTGGCTCTTATAGTATACATGTATAGCTAAATCCCGGCTTATGGGTCTTGAATGAAAGAATATAGTTTAATGTTATTTTGATTGCGTATCTTTGTGTCCACTTTACTGATTATTTGTGTGGGTGTTCGTAATGCTCTATAGATTCTGGCCAAATTTATAGTGATTGGATACTTAGTGGAAACTCGACGGAGAGAAACTAAGTCAGGTCATAACCCACTCAAGGATTAACTGCTCGTAGTGACAGCGAGAGTAGTTGGTTAGCTTAGAGATTTGTTGTGTTTTATGCCCTAAAACTCGTAGATAGTAAATGTAAACATTTGACCGAACATTAATAAAATAATATTTCATGTATTATTCATTTACTATTGTTTGTATTGAGTATATCTTGCCCAAATAACCCTAATCCAATAAACTAAATATCCTAGGCTGTTAGTATGAGACTTGAACTAGTATGTGGGGACATACGGGGATCGTTGTTCAAGTTACAGCCTAAAGGGTCTATAGTATAGGGATGAGGCTGGGTACCTTATCCTGGTGACTGGTGACACTATGGATACGACCCGCTTTGTGTTATTATACAAACGCAATGATCCAACGCGTTCGTGTAGGGGACATGAGAGTGGGGGTATCCTGTGCAATGAGTTTGAATAAGACCGGACTGCGAAATAGTTAACCACTAGCTGTAACACCGTTGACTAGTTAGGTTTCTATTTCACTAGGATGACCTAGGCAACTTAGTCTCAATCCTGAGTGGGTTATGGACTCCTGTTCACGAGGGATTGTCCTTTGATTTGTATGAGTAAGAATGGCCTACCACCGACTCAATAAGCCTACCATTTTGGGGACAAGACCGAGTGGGAAGCTAGGAACATGATCACACAAGATGGAATTCACTTTTTCCCGTCATTAGGGTAAAGTAGAGGTGTGTTCCCTTAAGCGGTGTCTCCGGGTCTTGAACAAAGGGTCCTGCCCTCTCTATGGCACGAGAGCGACTTCTGTTTGTAGGTTGGACTTCAAACATGTTGTTCATTAGAGGAGCACTGGGGACTTAAGGACATAGATGTAACTCAGGGGTAAAACGGTAATTTGACCTAGTTGGGGTTACGAACACACGTGAAGGACTGATTTGCAGTTATTGGTCAATATCCATGGACACATAAATATATCTGCAGTGAGAAGAGTGCAGTTGTGGTTCTATAGTGGAGTGAACCATAGTTAACGAATATTAATTAACTTGGTTAATGAGTTTAGCCAACTAATCTCATATTGTTGGAGCTTTTGATCTGTAGGTCCATCGGGTCCCACCAGTAGCTCGTATAAGGTGTTGAGGTAAATTTTCTAAGAAAATTTAATATGAATTGGATTCATATTAAAACTACAGGTTAAAATTAATGCGCATTGGATGCACATTAATACTATAGTTTAAACGAGAGAAAAATAATTGAATATGTGATATTCAATTTTATGATTAATTAATTTTAGAATTAATTAATTGAAAGTTTTAATTTAGTTTAATTAAATGACATTAAAACTATAGGGTATAAGAGGGAAGTTCATTTAAATAATTATTTAAATGAATAATCTAATTAAATATGTTTTAAATTACATTAATTAATTAATTAATTAAATTAAAATTGATTTTAATTTTAATTAAAATTAACATATCAGGAATCAGTTACCTGATCGTGCATTCAGTTCCTGAATGTTCTCTCTCTCCCTATAGATAAACAAGCAGTTTGTTGGTCACTCTCTAGCTCTCTCATTTGTGTGTGACTTCAGAGAAAATTCTCAGAGAATTTTTCCTTCCTCTCCTTAGTAAGGCTCTCTCCCACAAGAAACCTTAACAAGTATCCTAAAGAGAATGCCTGTTGCTTCTACGTGGTGGTGTTCGTGAAATTTCCAGCAAAGAAATGTCCTCTTGGACTGTTGTTTTTTTCAAAACAAAAGAAAAGGATTTGGCGAAATCGGTCGAGATCTACAACGCAAGTAAGTTTCCCTTATCCTATGATATCTAGGGTTTTTAATCAACAAATTAGCATGTTTTACAACCTTTATTTACAGCTTTTATTATGGATTTAGTTGTTGTAAATTTTGCCTCTGTATTGGTATTTAAAACGTTTTTAAAAACAGTGTTTGGTTCTGTAAATTCTTCCGCTGCGAAGGGCTTTTATCCCTTCAAGATCGATAATGAATCAGGACTCATTAATTAACCCGTTTAATAGCTCTAAGGACACTTAGGTTATTAAAATGAGTTAGTTATAATTAGGGGAAACCGACAGGAGAACCAATGTAATTAACGAAGATTCTAGATCTATAATTAGTCGAACACAAGATTAAGTAATTAGAATAACAAATAAGCTATATCTTGGATTTTAAGACCCCGCCTCTCATTCGACTCAATCATCCTCTTTGCCAATTTGCTTGATCAGTTGTTAATTGCTTTGTTTTAATTTTGATTACATCTTTCATCATGTCTAGGTCCCTAAATAATAATCAGTCTTAGTATTTTTAGTGATTAGAACTTTACCTTGTCTAAGTGCACTTTTCCTTGTGGAATCGATACTCGGTATTCGTACCATTTTATATTACTTGTGGCAACCGTTCGCTTGCGGATGGTGGTTATACGCCCAACAATAGGCAAAGCTGCGATCAACCGCTCACGACTACAAGGTTCAATGTTCAAGAGGGTGGACCCACCGGGAATGTGCGTGTCAGATATGTGTTGTTGTCATAATGTATACTTAGAGTCCAAAGTGTATGTAAACATGTCATTTCATGAATATATTACGATTGTAGGCTTACTTCATCGATTGTACCAATGTCCATAAATATGAATGAAGGTTGCGTTCAAGTTTATTCACGTTTCGCACTCCCAATGCTCTCGATCTCGCTCTATATGTACATCACACTTGAACCCTTTTTCTCTTACACAGACGCATGCATACATTCTTATTCTCGTTCCGCGCTCTCGTTGCTCTCAACCACGCTCTCGATGTACATCGAGCTTAAACCCCTTTTCGATTACACACGAGTACGCATTCATGGTTTCTCGTTTCGCGCTCTCGCTGAAGGAGTTAATATCAAACATGCGAAAGCAATTTTGGATCTTAGGCACACAATTTCATCAATTTGATCCTAGAAGACATGTTGTTTATAAGAGGTAAAACAAAGCAAGATGCACCTACCTCTCGTAGCTCCCAATTCGTGTAATATGAGGCTTTAATCTTCACACCAATGGCTCTTGGACAACCACTTGGATCTTCTCTACTATCCTCAGGCCTTGGAACGGATTGTGGGATCCTCAATTGATAGCAATTGGAAAGGAAAGCTTATGGGTTCATGTAAGTTTGAGAGTACAAGTTATGGAAGTTCTTGAGAAATTTTGGCAGCATTTCAGGTTGAATAATTCCATGCTTTTCCATCAGCTGATCCTCTATATATAGAGGAAAATCATTCATAAAAAATGCACAAAAAAATGACACCAAATTGGAATCAATTTGAGTCATAGATTAGGTGGTGCAATAAGGCTAATCTCAAGTGATTAGTCACTAAGCACCAACTCCAAAAATGGTCATTTTTTTTTTAATTTTCTTTAAATTCAAATTTTGCAATTTTTTAAATGAAAATGCTGAAAATTCCCACTTTCTTTTTATTTTATTTTAATTTAAATAAAATCTTATTTAATTAAAATAATAATAAAATCAATTAAATTAATATCTTATATTAAATTAATATTATTTGTTTAATCCCGGCTTTTCTCCCAACGAAATTTCTCGAACATGAATCCCTATTCACGTGTTTAATATTTAAATCATATTTAAATATATCCAACTCTCATTTTAATTTTGATTCGAAATTAAACCAATATGTCGTTAAATATCGTATATAACTGAATTTTGTATCTTTTTCCGAATTTGAACGTTTCAAATGTTAACCTATCATATTGTTCCAAGTTTTATTCCTATTGAGCTAGTAGAGGGACCTAATGAACCTACAGATCATGGGCTCCAACCACACGAGCATAACCGGTTAAACTCATTAACCTAGTTATTCAACGTTCGTTAGCTTCCGGGACACTCCACTATAGCCCGTAGTTGCACTCCCCTCACTATAGATATATTTCTTGTCCACTCGAAATAACCATGATAAGTAAGTTGACCCTTCACCAGTTGTTCATAACTAGAGCTGGGTCAAATGTTCGTTTTACCCCTATAATTACATCTTGTTCCTTAAGTTCCATTGATCCTCTAATGAACAATTGGTTCATGATACAATCACTGAACCAAGTCCCTCTCAAGGTTATGAGTAGGCGGGGCCCCTTGTTTAAGACTCGGAATCAGTACTTAAGAGAACAACCTTCTTACTTGTTGGGTTTTATGCTCTAAAACTCGTAGATAGTGAATGTAAACAAATTGTATACTTATTTCAATAAAGTGTTATTGAGTTTCTACAATAAAGTGTTATTGTTAAATATTGCACAATTTGACCCAAATCCAATAAACTAAGATCCAAGGTTGTTTGTATGTAACTTGAACTAGTATGTGGGACATACGGGGATCGATGTTCAAGTAACAACCTAAAAGGTCTATAGTACAAGGATAAGGTTGGGTACCTTATCTTGGTAACACTATGTGATACGACCCGCTTTGTATTTGATACAGACGTATTGATCCAAAGCGTCCATGTAGTAGACATGCAAGTGGGGGTATACTATGCAATGAGTTTGCATAAGACCGGACCATGAAATGGAAAACCACTAGATATAACACCGTCAACTAGTTAGGTTACTGTTTCAATAGGATGACGTAGGTAACTCAGTCTTAATCCTGAGTGTGTCATGAACTCCTTCTCATGAGGGATTGTCCTTTGATTAGCATGGGTGAGAGTGGCCAATACACCGACTCAATATGCTTTCCTTTTTGGGGACAAGACCGAGTGGGAGGCTGGGGACATGACAACACAAGAAGGAATTCACTCCTTCCCACTTCTAGGAGAAGTAGATGAGTGTTCCCTTAAGTGGTGACTCCGGGACTTGAACAAAGGGATCTCGCCCTCTCACTGGCCCGAGAGGGACTTTCTGTTTATTGGTTGGATCATAAACAGGTTGTTCATTAGAGGAGCACTAGTACTTAAGGAGACAGATGTAACACACAGGTAAAACGGTAATTTGACCCAGCTGTGATTACGGACACTCGTGAAGGATTGACTTACCGGTATAGGTCTATATCCGTGGACACAAAAATGTTTTACAGTGAGAAGAGTTCAGCTATGGGTCTTTAGTGGAATGACCCACAGTTAATGAATATTGGTTAACCTGATTAATGAGTTTAATCGGTTAACCTCATATCATTGGAGCTTCTGATCTGTAGGTCCATTAGGTCCCTCTGCTAGCTCGTAAAGAGTAATTAGAAACAATTATATCTTGAGAGAATTTGAATAGTTCAAATTCATATTGGGAACTAAGTTAATTGTGTGAGATACAAATTAATATAATGTATAGTGATACATTAAAATATAAAGTCTAATTTGAAATTAAACTTTATTATTATGAGACAAATAAATATTTGAAGAAGTTCAAATATTAATATGAATTTGATTCATATTAAATTTATAGGATATAAGAGAATTTAAAGAAGTTCAAATTTTAATATGAATTTGATTCATATTATAGAATTAATTAATTGAAGACCTGAAATTAAATATATGATATTTAATTGGGTAATTAATTAATTAACTAATAGAAGGTCTGAAATTAAATATATGATATTTAATTGGTGATTAATTAATTAAAGAATTAATTAATTGGAAATTAATCAATCATGGAAATGATTAATCACTTATGGAAGTAATTAATCATTTATAGAAATGATTTAATCACTTATGGAAGTGATCAATCATTCATGAAAAAGATTAATCAATTATGGAATTGATTAATTATGGAAAAGATTAAATCAGTTATGGAAATAATTGATTTTAAATGAATATTTTATTCATGGCCTTTCTCCTAAAAATAGAACACTAACCCTAGGGTTTACCTACTACAACATAAGGCCACAAGAACGCACTCTTGCATTCTCTCTAACCTCCCTCTCATATTCTCTCAACCCAAGAACTCTAGGGAGAATTTTCTTTCTAGAGTTTTTCCCATTCAAGATTAGGTAGTCCCACAACTACGTTCCTAATCTCAGAGTCATAGAGGGGAAAATCAATTGGTGGTGTCCCATTTGTTGACGCTTGGTCCCTATGAAATCAAGAAAGGCGTTCTTGATATTTCAGAAACAAAAACGACGATATGTTTGCTTCTCCCCTTTAGATTTAGATCTAATAATTTTTGTATGCTTAGCCTTAAGTTTGTATAAAACTTGTTCTATGTTTTTTTGCCAATGTAATGGTATTTTTGGATAAACAAAATTAACTACGAATCGGCCCCAATTACGCTTCCGCTTTAACAGAATTGTGGAATTCCAATCCTTCATTACTAACCCTAAAACGGGTAGTAATGAATTCCATCTTGCAAAGCTATGTCCCCAGCTATCTGTCCAGTCTTATCCCAAAAATGGTAGGCTTATTGAGTCGGCGATGATTGGCCACTCTCACCCATGCAAATCAAAGGACAATCCTAAATAGACAGGAGTTCATAGTTAGCTCAGGATTAAGATCGAGTTACCTAGGTCATTTGTATGAGATATTTAGTTTCAGCAGTAAACGGTGTTTGTAAAGTGAAAGTGACTTATCTCCTAGTCTGATCTCTATGCAAACTCATTGCATAGGACGCCCTCACTCACATGTCTTATACATGAAGGATTAGGATCACATCGTTTGTCTTTAGAGAACAAAACGAGTCGCTCCAATAGTGTCCCCAAGATTAAGGTACCCAGCCTTATCCATGTACTATAGATCATTTAGGCTATTTACTTGAACTTGATTCATACTTATGTCACACACAAACTTCAAGTATACATAATATAGTCAGGGGTTCTTCGTTTATTGGATTTGTGGTTATATATAGGCAAAACAAATATATATAGAAAATAATACTTCATTAAAACAAGTCATGTGTTACATTTACTATCTACGAGTTTTAGGTCATAAAACCCAACAAACTTCCACTTGCCTAAAACTCTCGTGAGTGGAAATATATATTCATTTAATAATACCAAAGCAAGAAAATGTTACAAATACAATAAACTAGGGCACTCCTATACCCTGTACATCTCCCACTTGCCCTAGGTTATGCTATATACATATCTCGTAGACCTAAGCTCTGTAGATGACCCTGAAACACTTTAGCCGAGAGAGTCTTTGTAAATGGATCTGCTATGTTGTACTCTAAAACGATCTTTGTGACAATCACATCTCCACGCTGCCCTAACTCCCGAATCATGTGATATTTCCTCTCGATGTGTTTGCCTTGTTTGTGGCTGCAAGCCTCTTTGGAATTGGCAACTGCCCCACTGTTATCACAATATAAAGTTATGGGGAGGTTCATGTTTGGAACAACTTCTAACCTTGTCAAGAACTTTCGTAGCCATACATTCTCGAACATGAATCCCTATTCACGTGTTTAATATTTAAATCATATTTATGTTGGGATTGGTGCTCTAAAACTCATAGATAGTGAATGTTAAACGAATTATATACTTGATCGATAAAGTCGTTATCGAGATTCATTAAGTAAAGTCGTTACTGAATAAGTAAATTGCACGTTAAATAACCCAAATCCAATAAACTAAGATCCCTGGCAATAGGATGAACACTTGAGCTTTATGTAGAGACATAAAAGTGGATCAGACTCGAGTAATAGCCAAAACGGTCTATAGTATAAGGATAGGGTTGGGTACCTTATCTTGGGGACACTATGAGACGTGACCCACTTTGTAGATAGTACATACGATGTGATCCTAAATCATCCATGTAGAGACATGTGAGTGGGGACGTCCTATGCAATGAGTTTTCATAAGACCAGGACCGAGAAATAAGTCACTCTTGCTTTATAACGCCGTTTACTGACAAGACTGACTATTTCATGTGATGACCTAGGTAACTCGATCTTAATCCTGAGCTAACTATGAACTCCTGTTTATTCGGGCTTATCCTTAGATCTGCATGGGTGAGAGTGGCTCAGCATCCCAAGCCTCCCATTTTAGGGATAGGAATGGGTAGATAGCTGGGGACATAGTTCTGCAAGAAGAAATTCGCTCCTACCCCAATTAGGGATAGTAGAGAGGTTGTTCCCTTAAGTGCTGTATCCGGGGCTTGAACAAAGGGATCTCGCCCTCTCATTGGCCCGAGAGGGACTCGGTTTGTTGGTTGGACCATAAACCAATTGTTCATTAGAGGATCAGTGGGACTTAAGAAACAAGAAGTACTATAGGGGTAAAACGGACATTTGACCCAGCTATAGTTAGGAACAACCTGTGAAGGATCGACTTACTAATCATGGTTATATCAGGTGGATAGAAATATATCTACAGTGAGGGGAGTGCAACTACCGGGCTATAGTGGAGTGTCTCGGTAGTTAACGAATGTTGGTTAGCTAGGTTAATGAGATTAGCCGGTTAACCTCGAATCATTGGAGCCCATGATGTGTAGGTGTTGGGTTTTATGCCCTAAAACTCGTAGATAGTAAATGAAACAAATTAATCGATCTCAATAAAGTGTTATTTGAGTAATTCAGTAATTTGGTTATTGAATAATCGAGTTTGCATTAATAAACCCTAAATCCAATAAACTAAGATCCAAGGTTGTTTAAATGAAACTTGGACTAGTATGTGGGGACATACGGGGATCAGTGTCCAAGTAACAACCTAAATGGTCTATAGTATAGGGATAAGTCTGGGTACCTTATCCTGGTGACACTATGTGATACGGCCCACCTTGTATTCGATACAGATGCAATGATCCAAAGCATCCATGTAGGAGACATGCGGGTGGGGGTATCCTATGCAATGAGTTTGCATAAGACCGGACCGCGAAATAGTAACCACTAGATGTAACGTCGTTAACTAGTTTAGGTTTCTATTTTCAATAGGATGACCTAGGTAACTCAATCTCAATCCTGAGTCTGTTATGAACCCCTTTCAGGAGGGACTGTCCTTAGATTTGTATGGGTGAGAGTGGCCAGTTCGCCGACTCAATAAGCCTACCATTTCAGGGGCAAGACCGAATGGGGGCTGGGAACATAACAGTACAAGATGGAATTCACTCCTTCTCCTATTGGGGTAAGTAGATGTGTGTTCCCTTAAGGGCTGATTCTAGGGCTTGAACAAAGGCGCGCCGTCCTCTCCTAGCCTGAGAGGAACTCCTGTTTAGTGGTTGGACCCTAAACAACTTGTTCATTAGAGGAATTAGTGGTACTTAAGGAACCAGAGGTAACCCAGGGGTAAAACGGTAATTTGACCCAGCTGGTGTTACGAACACACGTGAAGGATTGACTTACTGCTTGGTCGATATCCGTGGACACAGAAATATTCTATAGTGAGAAGAGTGCAGTTGTGGGTCTTTAGTGGAGTGACCCACAGTTAACGAATGTTGACTAAACTTGGTCAATGAGTTTGGCCAATTAGTCTCGTATCGTTGGAGCTTCTGATCTGTAGGTCCATTAGGTCCCACTGGTAGCTCGTAAAGAGACTTGAGGCAATTAAGTATAAATCGTAAATTGAAAGTGTTCAATTTATTTGGGGAATCGTATAATGTATATTGATGCATTATAATATAAAGTTTATGAAACTTTATAATATAATTTTTGAATTAATTTAAAAAAAAAATAATTCTTGAGAGAAAGTATTTGAAAGAGTTCAAATAAATTTAATATGAATTGGATTCATATTAATTTTAATTTTAATAAAATCCCTAAGATTAAATATATGATATTTAATTGGGTAAATTAATTAATTATGGAATTAATTAATTATTTATTAAAATTAGAGACCTTTTCCTATTAGGAAAGAAAATATTTGAAAGAGTTCAAATAAATTTAATATGAATTGGATTCATATTAATTTTAATTTTAATAAAATCCCTAAGATTAAATATATGATATTTAATTGGGAAATTAATTAATTATGGAATTAATTATTTATTTATTAAAATTAGAGACTTTTTCCTATTAGGAAAAGGTCTCCCTTTTCCTATTAGGAAAAAGGTCTTGGCCTTTACTATATATAGGACCCCTGGGGTGGGGTGAAAGGCATCCCATTCATTCTCCTACTCTCAGAGAATTCTCCCAAAGGCTCCCACAAGGCTCTCTAGAAGTCTCAGAGTCATACCGGTGTAGCCATAGTGGTGGTGTTCACACTAGTTCGTGATTAATTCACAAGCAGTTGGTGAATTTAATCTGAGTCGTCAACGAGAGTAAGTAATTTGTTACTTTATAAATTAGATTTAGATCTAATATTTTTGTATGCTTAGCCTTAATATATATTTAGAATAGTTCTAATATTATTGCCAATGTATTGGTATTTTAGATTAAACAAAATTAATTACAAATCGGTCTCAATCACGCTTCCGCTTTACGGAATTACGGAATTCCAATCCTTTAGTAGGTCCATTAGGTCCCCCTGCTAGCTCATACGGATTATACCTTAGAAAAAAAATGATAGGAAAGTTTGAATCATTCAAATTCGGTTTAGGGAATTAGTGTCGATTATATACGATATTATCAACAAAATAGTTTAATTATGGATTAAACTATTAGTTGAGAGAGTAAAGTATTTAAATATGATTTAAATACAATATATATGAATAGGGATTAATATTAGGTGCATAGTATTAATTTGATATATGATATTAAATTAATATTTCATAATTGATTAAATTGTTTAATTAATTATTGTGTTTAATTTAAAAATGATTATGAATTGTTTTTTAATTAAAATTGAGATAGAGATTTCAATCTTGAATTTATGGAAATTCAAGATTAGTGGATAGAATTAGGTGATATGAATTAATTTGATTAATGTCATATGATTAGTTGAAATAGTTCAATTAATTGATAATTTGAAAAGCAATTGAGAATTTCATTTTAAATTAAATCCAAGAGTAGAAATTAACTCTTGCATGGATGGAGATAGTGGAATTACACAACTAAATCCACTCTTGAATGGATGAAGAAAGTGGAATAACACCTCCCACATGCAATCTTGCATGTAATCTCCATAGAACACCTTGAATCCACTAAGGCCATTGTCCTCTCCATGTGTCTTACATTGGTGAATCTAAGATGCATGAAAATCCTCTATAAATAGGGGATTAGAAGATGGAGAAGTAAGGAATTTTGGAGTAATGTTATTCTGCCAAAATTCACTCTCAACCTCACTCTCTCAATACTCTCTAAAAGCTTGTAGTGTTCAAGCATATCCCTTCCAATCCCTATCACCATAGACTCCCACAAGTCTTTCTAAGGCCGGAGGATAGCAGAGTAGACACTAGAGGTGGTCCACACACCGTTCGTGATCAAAGGAATCAAAAGGAGTTGCTGAATCGGTCTTCAAAAGGTTGGTACAAATTCTGCTCTCTGTTTATGGTATTTGGACAGCATGCTTTCATTTTCTAAAATTGATGTAGTTAAGTGCCTCCGATCCTAAAATTGCTTCTGCATGTGTTATATGAACACCTTCAATTGGTATCAGAGCATGATTAAGGCACCTAACATGCATTCATTTTAGCTTGGTGGGTAGCTTTTCATATGATGAAACTGTGAAGAAACTAAAGAAAATTGGTTTTGGAAATTAATTCTCGTTCAATTCATTGGAATTAATTGTAATTGCCTACATGTTTATGGGCATTAAATTGTTCATATGGAGTCTGTAAAATTTGAGAGTCAATAGAGTCCATTTAGGCCGTCGATTTGAAGAAATTCGGAGACTGATCACTGCTGGCCAAAAATTTCAGCATGCTGTTTTTAGTTCCAGCCCAAGTGTGTTCTTCACTTAAAGGCGTGGTCCAGTCCAGTTCAAGCAATCCAAGAGCGGTTCGGTTCGGTTCGAATGGTTCGGGAGCGATCCAAGCCCTATTTGAAATTATTATTGTAATAATTTTAGTTTTTGTTTATGCTTCATTAAAAATCCCAAAACCAATTCACTTTAGTTAATTTAATTAATTATGCATTATTGAATGTATGTTTTAATTAAATAGTATTTTATGTGCATAATGTATGCCATTTAGATTTAAAATCCCACCATAGGAAAACATGAATCATGCATTAATTAATATGTTATAAGAGTTATGATATTAATTGAATGCATGAATAAAGTTTCATGAATTTAGTATAATAGTTATATTAATTTAGGAGATGCATATTGGATGATTTAATTTCATTTATGATTAGTTAATATAAATGTTATATTAATAAAATGAAAATGAACCAAGCATGTAGCATGAAACTTCCTTAGCTTATTTATAATGGTTATATTCAAATGAAGCATGTTATAGACTTTTCGTTCATTATAAATGTTATAAACCGAGATAGACTTAAAATCTATAACAAGATAAATGCATGCTCACTTAGGTTAACGAACCTCCAAATCGATCAACTTGCATAGATTAGGTCGATATCTTGTAAAGCTAAGGTTACAAGAGAACTCACCTGGTAAGATGTTGTCTAAGGCTGGAGGTATTTAAGTTGACGGTTTACGGAACACCTCCTACCTGGGCATCGAATCGGTACTTGAGTTAGGTTAACCCAAGTTTTATGAGCATGCGTGAGCGATGTAAGGTTTTAAAGAGTTATCACCTAGACATCGTAGTATACGGAGTTATACACACCTAGACATAGGATGTTTCTAAATGGTGCTTTATATATAACTTGAATGTTTGATTGTTATATGCTTTAAATCACCATTAGAAAGCATGTTATAGGGCTAATTCATTAAAAGTTATAAGAGTTATAAAAGTTAATGAATAGAACGTAAAACCTATAACAAAGAGTTGCATGCTAACATAGGATCTTAGGATCATGACATAATTTTAAACGGTTTAAAATTAAATAGACCTAAGATCACCGTTTCTAATAGGATTAGAAAATGTCTTACTTAGTATTTTAATAGATTTAAAATATGGTTAAGTAGGACATAAGACCTTGGTTATAAGGGAACTCTCCCGGCAAATGGTCCGAAACCTGAGTTGAATTAACCATAGTCTTATTAGCATGCAATGTCACTAGGTAATTAAAAGATTTAATCCACCTAGACATTTAGTGTAAAGACCTTATTTAATAAGGCATAGACTTAGATAGATTCATTTAGCCGGAATTTACCTTGGTAAATAGACCCTAATCTTAAAATACTCCGTGGGAGGAAACGTATAAAAAACAAGATGTCTCATATCAAGTTTTTTATTCCCACGTATCTCTGCAAAGTTCACACCGTGAGAATCATGCTCGGCCTCGTGTCACCCTGGAAGTGACCTCCCTTCGAAAGGTGTTTGCATGATTCAATACCAAGGTGAATGGAGAGAGTGTTTATAGTAAGTGGGAGCGGGAAGCGTGTCAACACATCCTTCAGTCTCCTCCATTGGTACGTTATGAGATTTCATGCTCCGCCTGCGTGTTGCCAATAGTGTGACCATCCCTTCGGAGGGCTTTGAGCATGGGGTAGCAGGGCGAACTCCGTAATGGATAGGGTTTCTTAGGTTTTGCCCCAACATTGTCTTTCTTGATCGTAGCTTGTTGGGGCGGACCTCTGGGATTTGAAAGATGGTGGGTCACACTTACAGGGAATTATTAAATTGTTAATAATTTCTTGACCAAACAACGGTAACTAAACACTAACGGAATATGAGTTATTCTGGTGTTAGAGTTTGGTTGAGAACGTCTCAATTCAGGGGAGGAGTAGCTGATCACCCCTCGGTGGCTGTTGCTCTAAACCTGTGAAGTATCGTTGCAAAAGATTTATGAAATATAGGGTGCTTAATTACTTTTGCTAAATTGATTGGATATGTATAATGGGTTTAGTGCAACATTATTAATACAAGTTATTTGTTTGTTTCAGCAATATGTCGAAAAACGTATGTGCTTTGTCTGACATCAAATTAAACGGTTTAGAACATCGTACTAAGAATATGCGCTTAAAAACTGAAATAGTGGCAAACGATTTATTGGTCTTAAACGAGGAACGACCTCGACCAAACTGCTTAGCTTACGAGAACGCTACCAAAGACTTACTGGTCTTGGAAACTGCTTAGTGGAGAACAATAGTTCTGCCTGGATACTTGATTCAGGGGCCACAAACCACGTTTGTTCTTCGTTTAAAGGAATGAGTTCCTGGGAACAGCTTGAGCTGGAGAAATGACTCTCAGAGTTGGAACTGGAGAAGTTGTCTTAGCTATAGCAGTAGGAAGCATAAAATTATTTTTCCAAGAAAACAAGTACATATTATTAGATAATGTGTACGTAGTTCCAAAGATTAAAAGAAATCTGATTTCTGTGTCTTGTTTGCTCGAACAAACTTATTCCATATCTTTCTCATTAAATGAAGTTTTCATTTCCAGAAAGGGAATTAATGTCTGTTCAGATATAATGGAAAATAATTTATATGTTCTAAGACCAATCGAGAGTATATAGCAGTTAATAATACCGAAATGTTCAAAACTGCTACTACTCAAAGTTATAAAAGGCAAAGAGTTTCTCCTAAAGAGAATACCTATCTTTGGCACCTGAGGTTAGGCCACATAAATCTCAATAGGATTGGATGACTGATCAAGAGTGAAATTCTAAGCGAGTTAGAAGACGACTCATTACCTCCCTGTGAGTCATGCCCTGAGGGCAAATGACAAAACGACCTTTTACTGGAAAAGGTTATAGGGCCGAAGAACCTCTAGAGCTCATACATTTAGACCTTTGTGGTCCGATGAATGTTAAAGCACAAGGAGAGTATGAATACTTCATCAGTTTTATTGATGATTATTCTAGGTATGGATATCTTTACCTAATGCATCATAAGTCTGTAGCCCTTGAAAAGTTCAAGGAGTACAAGGCAGAAGTTGAGAACTTATTAGGTAAAACAATAAAAACGCTTTGATCTGATCGAGGTGGAGAGTATATGGATTTAGAATTCCAGGACTATTTGATAGAACACGGAATCACATCTCAACTCTCAACACCTGGTACACCACAGCAAAACGGTGTATCGGAAAGGAGAAACAGAACCTTATTGGATATGGTTCGTTCCATGATGAGTTATGCTCAATTGCTTGACTCGTTTTGGGGTCATGTAGTGCAGACTACCGTTTATATTTTGAACAACGTTCCATCCAAAAGTGTTTCTGAAACACCATTTAAGTTGTGGAGAGGGCGTAAAACTAGTTTACGTTACTTTAGCATTTGGGGATGTCCAGCACACGTGCTAGTAACTAACTCAAAGAAACTGGAACCCCGTTCAAAATTGTGCCTATTTGTAGGCTATCCCAAGGAAACGAGAGGTGGATACTTCTTCGATCCATAAGACAATAAGGTATTTGTATTACAAACGCCACATTCTTAGAAGAAGAACACATTAGAAATCATAAGCCACGAGCAAAATAGTGTTTAGCGAATTATCGAACAAAGCTACAGAAACATCAACAAGAGTTGTTGATGAAACTGGCACCTCGAGTCAGTCACATTCTTCTCAAGAAATAAGAGAACCTCGACGTAGTGGGAGAGTTGTTAGACAGCCTGATCGCTATTTGGGTTTAACTGAAACTCCAGTCGTCATACTTGATGACGGGATCGAGGATCCATTAACCTTTAAACAAGCAATGGATGACGTTGACAAGAACGAGTGGATTAAAGCCATGAACTTGGAAATCGAGTCCATGCATTTTAATTCAGTATGAGATCTTATAGATCAACCTGAAAGGGTTAGACCCATAGGGTGTAAATGGATCTACAAGAGATAACGAGACGCTGCTGGTAAGGTACAGACCTTTAAGGCACGACTTGTGGCAAAGGGTTTTACCCAGCAGGAGGGGATTGACTATGAGGAAACCTTCTCCCCTGTTGCCATGTTGAAGTCGATTCGAATTCTTTTACCCATTGCCACATTTTATAATTATGAAATATGACAAATGGATGTCAAGACTGCCTTTCTGAACGGCAATCTTGAGGAAAGTATCTACATGTCTCAACCAGAGGGGTTCATTGCTCGGGATCAAGAGCAAAAAGTTTGCAAGCTTAAACGATCCATTTATGGATTGAAACAAGCGTCTAGATCCTGGGATATGAGATTTGATACTGCGATCAAATCTTATGGCTTTGAACAGAACGTTGATGAACCTTGTGTTTACAAAAGGATCATCAACAGCTCCGTAGCTTTCTTAGTACTGTATGTGGATGATATCCTACTCATCGAGAATGATGTAGGTTATCTTACTGACATTAAACTGAAGGGATAAAGCCCTTGCGCAGCGGAAATGATCAAGACCTTAACTCAGTATTTAATTCGGATTAAAATACCAATACGTTGGAAAATAAATCACAACAGTAAAATCAAATAAAACATGTTGTAAATCCATTATAAAACATGATAGATCACATATAAAAGATTCTAGATCTAATCTAGAGAGGATCCTATTGATCCAAGGTTAAGAAGCACTTACTTTTGAAGACGTTCTTGATCAATTCGCCAAATTCACCAATGGAATGCAGAAAATACAGCAACCTATTAAGAACCTTCTTGCTGAATTTTGTGAACCCAACCACAAGATCTTCACAGGTATTCTCACAGGGAATAATTGGTTGTTTGCTTGTGGGAGCAAGGTAAAACTCTAGGAATTTTCTTGGGGAGAAAACGTCTCTGTATTGCTAGAGAGAATAATACGATTGCAAAAATCAATCGAGAAAGAGAGTGAGAGAGTATCCTTGACGTTAGAGAGGCTTTAGGGATTAAGCGTGAAAACTGACCCAACTCCCTAAAATAACTCACTCCCAACGTGTACTGGTTAGTGGGGAAGAAAAAATCAATCAGTTACTTTAACTAATTGATAAATATTAATAATAATAAATAATAAATTAGTATTAATCATTAATAATAATTAATTTAAAATTTAAGCTAATTATTATTTATGTAAATCATATTTTACATAAACATTTCCACATAACATATAGTTTTAAAGTAATTTAATTAAATTAAATTAAACAAAATATTAATTAATATTATAATTAAATATCATATATTTAACTATATCTCTCTCATATAAACTATAGTATTAATGTACATCAAATGTGCATTAATTATAACCTATAGTTTTAATATGAATCAAATTCATATCTATGTTTAATATTCGAACACCTTCGGATATCAAATTCCCCTTTAGAATTTTACCTCAACGCCCCTAGTGAGCTACCGGTGGGACCTAATGGACCTATAGATCAGAAGCTCCAACGATATGAGATTAATTGGCTAAACTCATTAACCAAGTTAATCAATGGTCGTTAACTGTGGTTCACTCCACTATAGAACCACAACTGCACTCTTCTCACTGCAGATATATTTCTGCGTCCACGGATATCGACCATCAACAGCAAGTTAGCCCTTCACGTGTGTTCGTACCCTAGCTGGGTCAAATTATCGTTTTACCCCTGGGCTACCTCTTCATCCTTAAGTACCAGTGCTCCTCTAATGAACAACCTATTTGAGGTCCAACCAACAAACAGAAGTCCCTCTCGTGCCATAGAGAGGGTAGGACCCATTGTTCAAGACCCGGAGACACCACTTAAGGGAACACACCTCTACTTACCCTAAAGACGGGAAGGAGTGAATTCCATCTTGTAAGACTATGTTCCCAGCTCCCCACTCGGTCTTGTCCCCATAATGGTAGGCTTATTGAGTCGGCGTGCAGGCCACTCTCACCCGTACAAATCAAAGGACAATCCTTCATGGACATGATTCCATAATCCACTTAGGATTAAGGCCAAGTTGCCTAAGTCATCCTAGTGAAATAGAAACCGAGCTAACTAACGGTGTTACAGTTAGTGGTTAACTATTTCGCGGTCCGGTCTTTGTGCAAACTCATTGCACAGGATACCCCCACTCGCATGTCAACTACATGAACGCGTTGGATCATTGCGTTTGTATCAAAATACAAAGCGGGTCGTATCCATAGTGTCACCAGGATAAGGTACCCAACCTTATCCCTATACTACAGACCCTTTAGGCTAAATCTTGAACATTGATCCCCGTATGTCCCTACACACTAGTTCAAGCCTCATTCTATTAGCCTAGGATGTTTAGTTTATTGGATTAGGGTTAATGAGACAAGATATAATACAAACATAGATAAATGAATAATACATCACTTTATTAATGTTCGGTCAAAAGTACATTTACTATCTACGAGTTTTAGGGCATAAAACCCAACATAAACAATGGCTAGCAACTCAATTCCAAATGAAAGATTTGGGTGAGGCACAATATGTTCTAGGGATCCAAATTGTTCGGGACCGAAAGAACAAAACGCTAGCCCTGTCTCAGGCATCTTATATTGACAAATTGTTAGTTAGATATAAGATGAAGAATTCCAAGAAGGGTTTATTACCTTTCAGGCACAGAATTAATTTGTCTAAGGAACGGTGTCCTCTGACCCTTAAGAAGTTGAGGACATGAGACGAATTCCCTATGCCTCTGCAGTAGGTAGCCTAATGTATGCCATGTTGTGTACAAGGCCCGACATTTGTTATGCAGTAGGGATTGTTAGTAGATATCAATCCAATCCAGGATTCGATCACTGGACAGCCGTTAAGAATATCCTCAAGTATCTTAGGAGAACGAGGGACTATGTGCTCGTGTATGGCACTAAGGATTTGATCCTTACAGGATACACTAATTCTGACTTTCAAACCGATAAAGATTCGAGGAAATCTACATCGAGGTCAGTATTCACTCTAAATGGAGGAGCAATAGTATGGCGTAGCATCAAGCAGGGATGCATTGCAGACTCGACCATGGAGGCCGAATATGTAGCTACTTGCGAAGCAGCGAAAGAGGCAGTATGGCTCAGGAAGTTCCTGGCTGACTTGGAAGTCGTTCCAAATACCTATTACTCTATACTGTGATAATAGCGACACAGTTGCAAACTCAAAGGAACCCCGCAGCCATAAGAGAGGCAAGCACATCGAAAGGAAATATCATCTCATCAGGGAGATTGTGCACCGAGGAGACGTGATCGTCACGAAGATAGCGTTGGAGCACAGCATTGATGATCCATTCACGAAGGCTCTCACGGCTAAAGTGTTCGAGAGTCATCTAGAAGGTCTAGGTCTGCGAGATATGTACGGGAAATAATCTAGGGCAAGTGGAAGAATTGTAACTGGTATATCGATGCCTTAGTATAATGGGTATTTAGATGCCCTAGTGTATTGTATTTTTACTCTGTTATTAATACAAGTATTTATTCACCCACTGCTGTTATGGATTATAGTACATCCCACTAAACTAGAGTTTTAGTTCGAGTGGGAGATTGTTGGGATTGGTGCCCTAAAACTCGTAGATAGTGAATGTTAAACGAATTATATACTTGATCAATAAAGTCTTTGTCGAGATTCATTCAGTAAAGTTGTTATTGAATAAGTAAATTGCACGTTAAATAACCCAAATCCAATAAACTAAGATCCCTGGCTATAGGATGAACACTTGAGCTTTATGTAGAGACATAAAAGTGGATTAGGCTTGAGTAATAGCCAAAACGATCTATAGTATAGGGATAGGGCTGGATACCTTATCTTGGGGACACTATGAGACGCGACCCACTTTGTAGATAGTACATACGATGTGATCCTAAATCGTCCATGTAGAGACATGCGAGTGGGGGCGTCCTATGCAATGAGTTTGCATAAGACCAGGACCGAGAAATAAGTCACTCTTGCTTTATAACGTCGTTTACTGACAAGACTGACTATTTCATGTGATGACCTAGGTAACTCGATCTTAATCCTGAGCTAACTATGAACTCCTGTTTATTCGGGCTTATCCTTAGATCTGCATGGGTGAGAGTGGCTCAGCATCGTCGACTCAATAAGCCTCCCATTTAAGGGATAGGAACGGGTAGATAGCTGGGGACATAGTTCTACAAGAAGGAATTCGCTCCTACCCGAATTAGGGATAATAGAGAGGTTGTTCCCTTAAGTGCTGTATCTGGGGCATGAACAAAGGGATCTCGCCCTCTCATTGGCCCGAGAGGGACTCGGTTTGTTGGTTGGACCATAAACCAATTGTTCATTAGAGGATCAGTGGGACTTAAGGAACAAGAAGTACTATAGGGGTAAAACGGACATTTGACCTAGCTATAGTTACGAACAACCTGTGAAGGATCGACTTACTAATCATGGTTATATCAGGTGGACAGAAATATATCTACAGTGAGGGGAGTGCAACTACCGGGCTATAGTGGAGTGTCCCAGTAGTTAACGAATGTTGGTTAGCTAGGTTAATGAGATTAGCCGATTAACCTCGAATCGTTGGAGCTCATGATCTGTAGGTCCATTAGGTCCCCCTGCTAGCTCATACGGATTATACCTTAGAACAAAGTGATAGGAAAGTTTGAATCATTCAAATTCGGTTTAGGGAAATAGTGTCGATTATATACGATATTATCGACAAAATAGTTTAATTATGGATTAAACTATTAATTGAGAGAGTAAAGTATTTAAATATGATTTAAATACAATATATATGAATAGGGATTCATATTAGGTGCATAGTATTAATTTGATATATGATATTAAATTAATATTTCATAATTGATTAAATTGTTTAATTAATTATTGTGTTTAATTTAAAAATGATTATGAATTGTTTTTTAATTAAAATTGAGATAGAGATTTCAATCTTGAATTTATGGAAATTCAAGATTAGTGGATAGAATTAGGTGATATGAATTAATTTGATTAATGTCATATGATTAGTTGAAATAGTTCAATTAATTGATAATTTGAAAAGCAATTGAGAATTTCATTTTAAATTAAATCCAAGAGTAGAAATTAACTCTTGCATGGATGGAGATAGTGGAATTACACAACTAAATCCACTCTTGAATGGATGAAGAAAGTGGAATAACACCTCCCACATGCAATCTTGCATGTAATCTCCATAGAACACCTTGAATCCACTAAGGCCATTGTCCTCTCCATGTGTCTTACATTGGTGAATCTAAGATACATGAAAATCCTCTATAAATAGGGGATTAGAAGATGGAAAAGTATGGAATTTTGGAGTAATGTTATGCTGCCAAAATTCACTCTCAACCTCACTCTCTCAATACTCTCTAAAAGCTTGTAGTGTTCCATATCCCTTCCAATCCCTATCACCATAGACTCCCACAAGTCGTTCTAAGGCTGGAGGATAGCGGGGAAGACACTAGAGGTGGTCCACACACCGTTCGTGATCAAAGGAATCAAAAGGAGTTGCTGAATCGGTCTTCAAAAGATTGGTACAAATTATGCTCTGTGTTTACGGTATTTCGACAAGATGCTTTCATTTTCTAAAATTGATGTAGTTAAGTGCCTCCGATCCTAAAATTGCTTCCGCATGTGTTATATGAACACCTTCAATTTAAATATATCCAACTCTCATTTTAAATTTAATTCGAAATTAAACCAATATTTCGTTAAATATCGTATATAACTGACTTTTGTATCCTTTTCCGAATTTTAACGTTTCAAATGTTAACCTATCATATTGTTTCATGTTTTATTCCTATTGAGCTAGTCGAGGGACCTAATGGACCTACAGATCATGGGCTCCAACGACACGAGCATAATCGGTTAAACTCATTAACCTAGTTATTCAACGTTTGTTAGCTTCCGGGACGCTCCACTATAGCCCGTAGCTGCACTTCCCTCACCGTAGATATATTTCTTGTCCACTCGAAATAACCATGATTAGTAAGTCGACCCTTCACCGGTTGTTCGTAACTAGAGTTGGGTCAAATGTCCGTTTTACCCCTATAGTTACATCTTGTTCCTTAAGTTCCATTGATCCTCTAATGAACAATTGGTTTGTGATACAATCATTGAACCAAATCCCTCTCAAGGTTATGAGTGGACGAGGCCCCTTGTTCAAGACTCGGAATCAGTACTTAAGAGAACAACCTTCTTACTAACCCTAAAACGGGTAGTAGTGAATTCCGTCTTGCAAAGCTATGTCCCCAGATATCTGTCCAGTCTTATCCCATAAATGGTAGGCTTATTGAGTCGGCGATGATTGGCCACTCTCACCCATGCAAATCAAAGGATAATCCTAAATAAACAGGAGTTCATAGTTAGCTCAGGATTAAGATCGAGTTACCTAGGTCATTTGTATGAGATATTCAGTTTCAGCAGTAAACAGTGTTTGTAAAGTGAAAGTGACTTATCTCCTGGTCTGATCTCTATGCAAACTCATTGCATAGGACGCCCTCACTCACATGTCTTATACATGAAGGATTAGGATCACATCGTTTGTCTTTAGAGAATAAAGCGAGTTGCGTTAATAGTGTCCTTAGGATTAAGGTACCCAACCTTATCCATGTACTATAGATCATTTAGGCTATTTACTTGAACTTGATCCACACTTATGTCACACACAAACTTCAAGTATACATAATATAGCTAGGGGTTCTTAGTTTATTGGATTTGTGGTTTTATATAGACAAAACAAATATATATAGAAAATAATACTTCATTAAAACAAGTCAAGTGTTACATTTACTATCTACGAGTTTTAGGGCATAAAACCCAACACTTGTTTCTCTCGATATCTCTCTATATGTACATCGAACTTAAACCCTTTTTTCTTTTACACATGATGCACACATACATTCATATTCTCGTTTGCGCTCTTGTTGCTCTCGACCTCGCTCTCGATGTACATCAGGCTTTAACCCTTTTTCTCTTACACACGACTATGTATTCTGTTTCATTCACGTTTCGTGCTCTTAATTCTCTCGATCTCGGAATGAAACATCAACCCTCACAAATCCAAAATATCAAAATTCTTCACATATTATTATTCAGTTCTCAAAAACATCCGGATTACAATAATCAAATCATTCATGTATTAATAATTAGTTCTGTTCTCTGAAAACTACATCGAACACAAAATTGATATATTAAATACTACAACCTATTCTATAAGTCTCAAGCTTCCCGATGACTTTGGCTGCAAAATGGATCGCCAACAACTGAAAACGACCAGTGTATGGCTAAAGTTGACGGCTGAAGTTGATGGATGAACTTGGGATCCCAAGTAGTAGAATCTGGAATTGAAAAAAACAGCCAAAGTATTACAGAAGCCATCGACGTCGTTCCGCTGGTGACTGGAGGAAGCCATGACGGACAATTAAAGAGAGCTTATGTTTGTGGACATCACGGGCAAGAACAACCTTGAAGAAATGGGGCTTGACACACCCCACTTTTTGAAGGTCATTCTTGCTCATGACCTCCACAAACATAAGTTCTCTTTTTTCAGTCACCAGCGAGACGACGTCGTTGGTTCCTGTAAAGCATTTCGTGCTCAAATCCCCATTTCTTCAAGGTTGTTCTTGCTCCTACTCTCAACAAACGTCGTCGACTCCTGTAAAGAAAACATCAGAACAGGACACTAAAATGATAATCGCGGGTGAAGTGGAAGAAGTGAGAGATGGAGCAAAGAAGTTTCGATGAAGAGTGATATGTGAGATGGTAGTTTAAGTAACTGCTGATTTAAATTGAATAGAACGAAGTGAGTGTCGTTTAAGTAACTGAGGAATTAAAGTGAAAAGACATCTGAGGGCGTCGTTTAAGTAACTGAGACATTAAAGTGAAGAGACAACTAAGAGCGCCGTTTAAGTAATCGAGGAATTAAAGCGAGAATTATCACCAACACAATGCATGCATTCTGTTGGCAAAGAAGAAGAGACGTGTGCAGCCAATCGAGAGCGAAAACGAGATCAGCGGGAGCGTGAATCGAGAATCAAACACGATGCATGCATTTGTTGGGTTTTATGCCCTAAAACTCGTGGATAGTAAATGTAAACATTTGACCGAACATTAATAAAATAATAGTTCATGTATAATTCATTTATTATTGTTTATATTGTATATATCTTGCCTAAATAACCCTAATCCAATAAACTAAACATCCTAGGCTGTTAGTATGAGACTTGAACTAGTATGTGGGGACATACGGGGATCGTTGTTCAAGTTACAGTCTAAAGGTTCTATAGTATAGAAATTATGTTGGGTACCTTATCCTGGTGACACTATGGATACGACCCGCTTTGTATTATGATACAAATGCAATGATCCAACGCGTTCGTGTAGAGGACATGCGAGTGGGGGTATCCTGTGCAATGAGTTTGCATAAGATCGGACCGCGAAATAGTTAACCACTAGTTGTAACACCGTTGGCTAGTTAGGTTTCTATTTCACTAGGATGACCTAGGCAACTTAGTCTCAATCATGAGTGGATTATGGACTCCTGTTCACGAGGGATTGTCCTTTGATTTGTATGGGTGAGAGTGGCCTACACGCCGACTCAATAAGCCTACCATTTTGGGACAAGACGAGTGGGGAGCTGGGAATATAATCACACAAGATGGAATTCACTCCTTCCCGTCATTTGAGTAAGTAGAGGTGTGTTCCCTTAAGTGGTGTCTCCGAGACTTGAACAAAGGGTTCTGCCCTCTCTATGGCACGAGAGGGACTTTTGTTTGTTGGTTGGACCTCAAACAGGTTATTCATTAGAGGAGCACTGGGGACTTAAGGATATAGAGGTAACCCATGGGTAAAACGATAATTTGACCCAACTGGCGTTACGAACACACGTGAAGGACTAACTTGCTATTATTGGTCAATATCCGTGGACACAAAAATATATTTGCAGTCAAAAGAGTGCAGTTGTGGTTCTTTAGTGGAGTGAACCACAATTAACGAATATTGGTTAATTGATTAATGAGTTTAGTCAATTAATCTCATATCGTTGGAGCTTCTGAACTGTAGGTCCATAAGGTCCCACTGGTAGCTCATATAAGGTGTTGAGGTAAATTTACTAAGGAAAATTTAATATGAATTGGATTCATATTAAAACTATAGGTTAAAATTAATGCGCATTGGATGCACATTAATACTATAGTATATGTGAGAGAAAAATAATTGAATATGTGATATTCAATTTTATGATTAATTAATTATTGAATTAATTAATTATAAGTTTTAATTCAGTTTAATTAAATGATATTAAAACTATAGGGTAAAAGAGGGAAGTTCATTTAATAATTATTATTAAATGAACAATCTAATTAAATATGATTTAAATTAGATTATATTAATTTAATTAATTAAATTAAAATTGATTTTAATTTTAATTATATTTAAAATTAAAATACCAGGTAACTGATTAGATCAGTTACTTGATTGCGCGTTCAGTTGCTAAATGTACTCCCTCTCCCTATCAATAAGGAAAACACGTTTGTGGCCTTTCACTCTATTATTCTCGTTGGGTAATCACAGAAAGAGTCCCAGAGAGATTTTCTCCCTTTCCAAAAATCCTTAGTATTTTTTTGGTTTTCCATAAAACCTCTCAACAATATCCTAAGGAGAATATCGGTTGCTCCAACGTGGTGGTGTTTGTGATATTTTCAACAAAGGAATCTTCCTTTGGTTGCTCGTTTTTCAGATCAACAAGCGAGATTTGGCGAATTCGGTCAAGTTCTTCAACGACAGTAAGTTTCTTTTGAACCTTTGATCACTAGGATCAATTCTTTAGATTAAATCTAAGTTTCTTTTACAAAATTAGCATGTTTACAACCTGTATTTACAACTTTGAATATGAGTTTTATTGTTGTATTTTATTTGTCGTCGTGTCGGTATTCTTATCAAAAGTTTAATTGGGTTGGATCCTCTAATAAGTCTTCCGCTGCGTAGGGCTTTAATCCCTACAACATTTTGTCGATGTTTCATGATATCGCTTCTTGATTTAGCTCCAAATAACGTTTCACCCACACGTTTCATGAGTCCAAATAACGTTTCACTCACGCGTTTCATGATATCGCTTCTCGATGCATGCATTCTGTCGACGTTTCATGATATGGCTTCTCGATTCTACTGTAAACGAAGCTTCTAAGGCCACGAAATTTCGGCTACTCAGTGTCAAACATGTCATTTCATAAATATATATTATTATGATCTTAGGCTTCCTTCATCGATTGTACATATTTCCCTAAAATTAAATGAAGGTTGCTCTCTGTTTATTCTCGTTGTGCGCTCTCGGTGTTCTCAAAATCGCTCTCGATGTACATCACACATTCTGCAGGATTCTCGTTTTGCACTCGCGCATTTTGTTGGATTCTCGTTTCATGCTCTTTTCACGCTATCGTCTCGCGATATCTCTTAATGTTTTCGATTCTCAACAGTTTTAAATTGTTAAGCGAGAGCGAGACCGAGATCGAAGTGACTGGGAGCGAGAGCGAGATTTCAACATACTGTAATTGAATTTCATTTCATTTTTGCGTTGCATTGTGATGGAATCTCGATTCTTGCTCTTGGTGCTCTCGGTCTCACTCTCGATAAACCTCACGCTTCAATCGTTCTTTTGTCCACGGAACGCATGCACGGTGTTTGAATCATAATATACATAAAATGACATATTTACATACATTGCTTAGTAGTATACAAAACACGAATAACAGTAATCCGGTGTGAAGTTAATGAAAAGAAGAAGTCAACACCTACTTCAATTCATAACGAAACAACAACCCTCATAAACCAGATTACAATATTAGTTCTCAAAACAACATCGCTCCCAAACAAATTAGATTACAATAACCTACTCGTATATTAACTATTAGTTCTTAAAACAACATCAAGAGCGAGAACAAATCAGATTACAATAACCTATTCCTATATTAATTGAACAACATCCCCAATCAGAGCCTATACATACACATATTTAAAACTCGAAGTATGGGTGCAAATCGAAGGGCTCGGGAGACGACTTTCGTGATTGTTTCTAATAAGAGAGTTTCATTAGAGAATATGGGAAGTTTCTATCAACTTTTGTAAACTGCCACGGTATTACAAGAGCCATCAACGTCGTTCTGTTGGTGACTGGCTGAAGATGAAGCCATGAAGGAAATTACGTCATCGATGAAATGTTGTCCATCGCTCCTGTAAAGCATCTGTATCGCATTTCTTCAAGGTTGTTCTTGCTCGCGCTCTCAACAAACAGTCCAAGGCGACATAGAAGCGTTCGAAATGTCGACCGTTGAAGAGGGAGAATGAGAATCGCTAGTGTAGAGGGGGAAGTGAGAGACGCAGCCCAAAAGTTTCGGTGAGGAGAGATATGTGAGAGGGTTTAATCGTAAGTAACCGAGGATTTAAGGTGGAGAAAAGTGATAGCGACGTTCAAGTAATCGAGGAATTAAATTGTTGAGATAGAAGTGCCAACACCATTTAAGTTACCGAGGAGGTCCGAGAAGCGAGAGCGCGAACGAGAGTATGACGTCGAGAGCGAAAATTGTGAATCGATTAAAAGTCATTAAAAATGAGAAAAATGTCTGAGAAGCAAGAGCTTGAAGCGTGCATCGAGAGCGAAAATCGATTCGACTGGCCTGGAGGAGCAACGTGGTCATAAAATGTGTGTGGTGACATCAACAAAAGGGCATTCTCCATTATTCTGAAAAGGTAGAACAAATTTCATTACGGCCCCCAAAAATGGGTCATCCGTACAAATTTCCAGAAGAAAATCCCCTTCTCAGTGGACGACTCGGATGCTACTACTGCAAAGTAGCTCAGTAGCTAGTACTATAAATTTTATTTGGTCTCGAGGATTCGACAAACTCGATCGATCAATATTTCTCTTCCTTAATCATCTCTCCCTTTTTAAAGCTTAGGGGTCGTTTGGTTTGAGGTTTGAGGATGTGAATAAGAATGGGAATCAACAAGGAATACAAAATCTCTTGTTTGGTACAAAGTTTTGAGCTATTCCCATGAGTTTTGTATACCCATAGATAAAGCTATTTGATACCCTTGCAAAAGTATGAGTTTTCTTCATGCCCTTCTCTTTCTCTCTCTTATTTTTATTATTTTCAATTTTTCTTTTATTACATTTATTTATTCTATTAAAATTAATTATATGATTTAAATTAATTTTTATAATCAACCAGATTATATAAAACTTATTTTATAATAATATGTTGAATTAACCTAATTAATTATTCAATTGTAATAAATTAATCCTAACTAATTAAGTTTTTTTTTGAAAATTTGTTAAAAAAAAAGGTATCCCTATGTGCTTTCAATAGATTATAAAACATATGTATGGTATAAACTTGATAAGATTTCAAGGAAAAACAATGTTAGAGCTACATTTTGTTAAAATTTGTGAGTTTTGGTAAAGATATTTATTAGCTAATTTGTAGATTAATCAAACTTAAAATTAATGTAATCAAGGATATTTAAAAAAAATATTAAATAAATAATTTTTGTTCACACGTAACTTCGAAGATGGAGACAAGTGGAATAAAATTTGATTTGTATTGATGTAATGTGCGTGTGAATGTACAATCTCTAATACATAATCCTCTGATTCTCTCTCTTTTGTGTGAATGTGTTTCACTCGAGGGCTGGAGCGTTTGTTCTCGAATTTGAAATCGTCTCAAGGGCTTTGCAGCTTGTTCTTGAGATTGAAGTTGTCTCAAAGGCTTTGCAGCTTGTTCTTGAGGTTGGAGTTGTCTCAAGGGCTTTACAGCTTGCTCTTGAGGTTGGAGTTGTCTTCCAGAAGTCTTCAAGAAGATTTAGTCTTCAAAGTCTTGAAGGTTTGTTCTTCAGACAAATTTGAGTTCTTTTGGATGGATTGAGGTAAGCTTCAGTCTTCAGGTTCACAGGAGATTCTGAGCTTCAGTCTTTGGTTTTGCAAGAGGATTTGGATGATCTGAGCTTCGATCTTCAGTTCTGCGGTGAGATTTGAAGAGGATCTGAGCTTCGATCTTTGGTTTTGCAGTAGGATTTGAAGAGGATTTGAGTCTTGTTCTTCAGTTCTGCAGCTGAATTTGACGAGGATCTGAGCTTCGATCTTTGATTCTGCAGCGGGATTTGAAGGGGATCTGAGCTTCGTTCTTCAGTTCTGCGTCGGGATTTGAAGATGATCAGAGCTTTGATCTTCGATTTTGCAGCGGGATTTGATGAGGATCTGAGCTTTGATCTTCAATTCTGCGATATGAGCTTCAATCTTCGGTTTCTTCTGAGAGTTTTCTCTTCTTCCTTTCTTTCTGTCCCCCCCCCCCCAAATGGAAGAGAATCCCTCTATTTATAGAGTTCTCGCTAGAGGGACCCTGATGACTTTTGGGCCAGCAACTTGGGCTTGGGCTTTAGTGGTCTTGGGCTCAACTATTCAGTTTTGGGTTTGGTTCATATTTGACCCAAAACCTTATGACCCAAATATTTAAAAGACCCAAATTTGATCCAAATAACTATTTTTTTAATTAGTTGGTCAAATTAATTAATTTGATCAAATAGAAATTTGACTCTATAAATTTATAATTGGCCAATTTTGTCTTCAACTTAAATTTGGGACACATGTCAATTTATAATTGGTCCCAAATTTAATTAATTATAATTTCATCATTAATTTCATGTAATGATGTGGCAATTTGTGATTGGTCAAAATTTATCCTTCAACAATTTTATTTAGTCAAATTAACTTAGTTTATTCAATTAAAATTATTCATTCATTCATTAGAAAAAATATATTCAAATTATCGATTCATTAATTTTTATTAATACTTTGAATTAATTCTGATTGTTTTTATTGATTAATCGATTAAAATTAGATAAAATTTCCATGATTAATCTCATAAAGTAAATACGGACATAGTTGATTTCGTAAAATTTTGATGACATTCCTATGTACAACCAAACACAGTTATCTTTGATTCCCATCTATCTTTTTCCCAAGCAGACATGTTTCATTCTCGGGCAGTTGAAAGACCTTAAACCAAATGGTCTCTTAATAGTTAATTGAGGGTATTTTCGACATTTTGAAAATTATAAAAGAAAAAAATTACGGTTAGCTAGTACTATTTAAAATGGGTCATTTTTCCTGTGGACCCTTATTTCATCGTGCACACCAAATGTAATTCTTACACTATAAATAAAAATACCTGTCAACCATTTTTCTCTGCAATTTCCGATCCCATTTTCCCTCACTGCTCACAAGATCACTGGAACGATAATGCCGAGGAAGGAGTTATTGGAGCATCATCAAGAGGATGCAGATGGCCCCAACGCTAAACCATTATCTCGCGATGATTTTCCTCCAAACTTCTTCTTCGGCGTTGCAACTTCCGCTTATCAGGTCAGGTTCCCTTTTACTTGTTTAAGAACAGCAATGTGAACTGTATCTTCCGTTTCCTTCAATGGCTGAATGTGCATTTCTTTACTTGTTACTTTCACCTTGTGATTTCGTTTTGCGCTATTCGTTTATCTCTTGATATTTTGGATTTTGTTCGTTTTGGCTGATTTGATTTGTATCAGTTAATTGCATGAATCACGTTGTTTTAACTATTTGTGTAGGTTTAAACTTTCTCGATTCGTTTTTGTTCTTCGATTTCTGAGCTTCATTGCAACTCTTTTTTTTTCATTGCAACTCTTGAGGCATTCTGATTTTCCTGATCTCTGATTGGTCGTTTCTTCCTCTTTTATTAATCTCTATCTCAATTTGGGAAAATAGCTATCATTGATCGGTTCTTTCTTTCTATCTCTGATCAGTAAAATGTTTCACTATTATCTAACATGAAAATTTTTGTGGTTTTCTTTCACAAAGTACATCTTCCTTTCAAATCCTTTTTTATTTTTTTTTTTAAAATTTTAAATTTTAAATTTTTTGGAGTTCTCCTTTCAAATCCTATGTTACAGTTGCTTAATTTCCGTTTCGCTACATGATCGTAGCTAAAGATCAAGTACCAATATTACAAGGAGAGAAAGCTTGATTTCCTCTTTTATCATTACTTTGAATGGTTTCATTTTCTGAATATTTTTAAATATTTATTTTTCTAAAAATAGTTACAAATAATATTTTTTTAAGAATAATTGAAAATATCTATGAAAAATAATTATAAATATAAAATTTTCCTTTAAACGTATAAATCAATAACTTAAAGGATAGTAATCATTATGTTTCTAGAGTCTTTTTTTTTACAACATGTGGGTCGGGGGATTTGAACCTCTAACCTCTTAATCAAGAGTACAAACTTTATGCCAGTTGAGCTATGCTCTTGTTGGCCATTATGTTTCTAGAATCATTGATTAACATAAATTTATGAATAATTATAGCCAAAATGACTTTTACTGCATGCATGCATACACACATATATTTTGAAAACTTTTACTGCATATTAATGGACTGTATTCACTGATTTATATGTTTCGATTTTTTTTTCCTATATTTTCTATTTTTTAAATATTTTATTTAAACTATGCTGGATTTAGAACTATGTTTTAGCTAATTTAATTTAATTTATTAATTCTTGATAAATACAATCAACTATAAATGTTCAAATTTGAATTTACGATATTAATTTTAATTATTTTTTTATGATAGTTAATTATTTACGTAAAAATATTAGTTATCTAAAAGTTTACAATATATTTGTAACTTTTTATTTTACTTCTTTTATTGTATAGTATTTTTATTTGTATAACTCTAATCTTCTTGTAGAAAATGACAATTGTGATCAAGAATTACTTTATTTGAAAATTAATTCTTAGTACAATTTTAAATTTAGGTTAACTTTAGGTTAAATTACAAGTTTAGTCTTTGAACTTTCAAGGTTGTGTTTTTTTGTCCCTAAACTTTAAAAAGTGTCTAACAAGTCTCTGAATTTCTGGATTTGTATCTATTTAGTCACTGGACTTTAAAAAGTGTTTAACCGGTCTTTAAACTTTCAATTTTGTGTCAAATAAGTCATTGATTTTTCAATTTTGTATCTAATAAGTCCTTTACATATTCGATTTTTTTTTAAATTCACAGACCTACTAGACTCGGAATTGAAAGTTTGAGGTCCTATTTTGGATCTATTAGACACAAAATTGAAACTTCAAGAACCTATTAGACACTTGTAAAGTTCAGTACCTATTAGACACAAAATTGAAAGTTCAAGGTCTTATTAGAAACTTTTAAAGTTTAGAGAATAAATAGACACAAACCTGAAAGTTTAAGGACTAAACTTGTAATTTAGCCTGTTTTTATATTGGTTGAATTATTTTTAAACTTTACCATCAATAATTATTTTCAAATGTTTAAATATATGTCCAACACTGGTGATATTGACTCTGTTTCGACTAAGGGAGTGCTTTGGTGATTGCAGTGAACACATTGGTTAATATGGTTGAATAATGCAAACATTGGTTATTAAATCAGTTTGTAGCTATCCCTTTGATGTGAGATGTTGATGAAGAATAAAAAGAGGTCAACTGTTAAAGGATTCTAAAGTGAACTTGCAAGAAGATTAAACATTTTGTCTTTCATAGAAGTTATGGGCTTGAGATAGTTTCTAAAATCAAAATAATGTATTAAAATATATAAAATCATTATTTGTGAAGAAGATTACATACGTTTAGCTTGCATTTCACCGTTTAAATAAAATTATTGGAACCAAAATTGTCTTGTTTCTTATTCTTGTTAATTAACTAACATTAGACTCAGCAATAGAAAAAAAAAACTCACTGTAGATAATTAATAAATTTGATTCTGCAGGTTGAAGGAGCTGCCAAGGAGGGAGGCAGAGGTCCCAGCATCTGGGATGATTTTTCACATATTAAGGGTAGACCTTGTTCTTTAATCTTGAAGTTCGGTCACCTCTTGAAATGTCTCTAACCAGATATCGCTCAACTGATTTCCTAGTGGTTGTTATACTTATTCTGTTTCTACCATGTTGGCAGGCAAAATTCTTGATGGCAGCAATGGTGATGTAGCTGTGGACCAATATCACAGATACAAGGTTGGCAAAATTCTTACGAGTGTTCATCATTTATTTAAATACAAAAAATTTTGTGCTTTTGATTAGTGTTTCTGCTAGGTCCAAGGTTTAAGTTAAATCCTTTCTTCATGAATGCAAATCTATTACCAGTATATGAGCATTCCTTCTCTTCTAAATATTTAATCATAAGTAGAAGTTATTGTTTCCCCTGATGCTTTGTCTTATAATATGAAAATGCTTTTTTCAAGGATTAAATAATAGTATGTTACCTATTTCTCTTCGGCATTAGTCTCTTTTCATTGAAATATGTTACCTAACTTTGTGTTGTGTGTTGATGCTTTGAGGCCAAGGAAGGAGAAGAAATATTTAGTCTTCTTATACCTTTTTACCTTTTCATGTTCCTTTGAATATTCTTGCTTGAGGGTGCCTGAGGAGACATTGTGGTGGAACAAAAGAGATTTACGTAACAATGTGCTTGAGGCCTTTAGATTTCAGCTCTTGTCTCTTGAGTGATTTACGGCATCCAACTCCAGTGTAAGAGGCTGACAGCCCCTTCTCAAGGGAACAAGTTTTTTGCTCAAATTTCCAACGGTTGTCTTTCATGTTCCAACAATCCTTCATAGATTTGGAAGTTGGAATTTAATGGCATGTGGATAATTGGAAAGGAATGCTCAGGGGCCAAGTTTGAGAGTTTTCCTAAAATCTGAACCCTGCTCCATTTTCCAACTTAGCCTCATATTTACCACTTAAATTCATTGCTAGAGGACCTTGGTGTTTTGAGGTTATACCCATAGCAACTTAACAAGAAGAAGAGTACCTATTTCTATGATACCAATGCTGAGACCACCCACTTGAATAAGAGTCATTTCCAGTTAACCAAATGACACCCTACCTTGAGGTTCTTCCCACAAAAAATCATCAATTTTAGAAGTCTTTCAGCTAGTTTTGCAGGAACTCTACGTCCATCCTTTCATCCATTTTCATTCTCTCAGCCAGTTGGAACTGTCTCTTTAAGATATTTGGTTTTTATTGTATTGATGTTTTCCAGAGACACCCATTGTATACTGCCATGAAATTATCTGAGGTTGCCTTTTGGATGAAAAAGCTAAGACAATTTCGTTGTAAACCAATAAAGCTCTGTCATTGTACTTTTGGATTAAAAAAGAAACAGAAACTTTTGCACACAAAAAAAGAAAGGTGTACATCCTCAACGTTGTCCATCTCACTGCTTCCAATTGCAGTTTTGAAGATAGGGCTTACTGTAACCACTCTCTAATATTTTGATCCATAGCAACTTTAAAGTATTCTATAGGCATCCTTCACGGTGGTTTGGGTACTCCTTATCGCCCTTCCTGCTCGTTTTCTATCTGGTTATCCTTCATTAGGATTGTTTCCTATAAAAAGGAAAAATATTACATAATTAAATCTTATCCTTTCTTTATATGGCTACATCTGCAGGTTTTTTTTTTTAATTATTCTTTATTTTTCTTTAAATAAAATAATTACATTATTGATTTATTTATTACTTTATGTATGTTTAGGAAGATGTCGAACTTATGGAAAAATTGGGATTTGAAGCTTACCGCTTTTCAATATCATGGTCCCGCATATTTCCTGGTATGTGCTTGGTGAAATCTTCACTGCATTTTTGCTAATACCAAAAGACTATTAGGTACATGTGATACACCCTTGATATTGTAGATGTGCATTTAGACATCAAAAAGGAAGAGGACAAAGACATACGTACATTAGTATACAAATCTCAAACATTTATGTTGCTACTGAAATAGCTCAGATCCAATTCCCGGGCAAAAGAAAAATATAGGTGGAAATAGATGAACTCACACTAGTGTTTCTTTTTGTTTTTTGAAAAGGAAACAAAGCTTTTCATTGATATTGATATTGAACTCACACTAGTGTTGTGGTAGATAAAGCTACTCTGTTGCTCAAGTTAGTGACTCAGCAGAGAAATAATATGTTAGATATGTAATTTAAGATCAATATATCTAGATAATATTTTATGCAATGGTTTAGGAATACTAGTTACGGTCGTGCTGGTCAACAGAGGAATAAGGAACTACTTAGGTTAGTTGAAGGGGCAGATAAACATCAATGAATATTGTTAATTCTTGTCTTTCTTGTATCTGTGTGACCTTAGTTCAATTTGTATTCATATTTGAAGAAAAGATACCTATATTTCTTATAAAATATATTAAATATATAAAATATGATAAAATAAAACTTATTGAGTGTATTATTTTTGTCATTTCATATCAAGATTTCTTTAATTCTCACATTTCCATCATTTACTGTATTTTATATCTTTCCACCCATCAGGAATATATTTTTCATGGAGTTTGGTCCGCATCTTAAGTCCCTAATTGATAACATGTTTATGATCATTTTTGCACTATTGTTGTAAGCAAACTGTTGAAACAAAGAAATTGGGACTTCAAAACCTGCTTTCCTTTCCACTCCCAAGATCTGGTCCTAGTGGTAAGAGCATAGGATGTTTGGAGGTTCTCTCCAAGGTGTCTTGGGTCAAGCCTCCTTCATAGAAAACTGATAGGCCTTCAGTAGTGAAGTGTATGGTACGAAGACGGGTAGAACGGGTGACATGTAATTGAGAGAAAAGAATAGAGTTGGGGGTGACGGCCTGACGGGTTTGGCAGTGGGACCCGATTAGTTAGCAAATTCATTAGAGGAGGAATATTTTGTTATCTTATAAATAGAAGGCAGAGAGAGAGACAAGGGGAAGGGCATCTTTTGAGTAATCTGTGAATTGGAGATTTTGGAGAGAATTGGGAGCTCAAATTCTTCCTTGGCTCCTGTTTCCCTTTTTGAACATAAATAATATCACTGAGTTTTCTCAAAAACTTAATTTAAAATCCTTATAATCTCTTACAGCTAGTCTTGGGATGAGTGAAGTCTCTTTAAGGTTAGTGGGTGTGTCATGAGCATAATGAGCAAGGAGTGAGGCCCTCCGATACCCTGGTTATTAAAATGAACCATCTTCTTTTTCTCTCTTCTTGTTATTGTTCTGTTCTCTCTATTTCCTTGAATCCTTTTGAAGAACTTTTGTAGTTATATTATTTATCTCTCCCTTGGTTTTTTCCTTCATGTTATTTTTTTGGCCTTTTAAAACACCAACATTCTGTTGTTTTCAATTTATAGCATCATGACCATTTGATGTAACAAGTGAGGAGGGATTTTACTTATGTTCTGAAAAGTTGTTCACAAAAGACTGCAGCCTTATATACAAGTAGGATGGTTGTGAAATAAGCCTAATTAAATCAGGTAAAATGAAATAACTGCTGGTAACCTTTCAAATTAACAGAAAAATTACCATTTGGTAAAAATAAGAATACAAAGTAAAGAACTGAAGGAGTGAAAAACACTCGACGGAAGCGATTACGGATCTTAGGCACTGATTTTCATTAATTTCTCTAAGAAAAGCATGCTGAAACTTGAACTGAAAACAGAGCACGATGAACATACCTCTTAGAATCTTGAATCCGAGAGCTCCTTCGGTTGTTTCTCCACACGAACAGCTCGTGGATTACCGCTAGAGTCTTCTCCGCTATTCTCCGGCCTTAGAACGGGCTTGTGGGAACCGGTATGTGATGAATTTAGGAGTGTAAGCTTGAAAACTACATCCATAGAGTTGTGAGAAAGCTATGGTTTTTGGAGAGCATTTTAGCAAAAAATTCCAGCAACCTTGCTTCTGTTTTCTTCTCCATTTTAAAGAGGAATATCAACTCATGTCTTCACCAAAGCATGACAGCCATTTAGAGCTAAAGGAACATTAGGATTAGGTGTCTCATGGAGGTGTTTTTGCATGAGTATAGTCATCAAAATTCAGCAACATCCACCTCCAAAAAAATAAAAGATTTTGAATTTCAAAAATTCAGAAAATTAATTTCTAAATCAATTTTAAATTAAAACTAATTCTAATAATTAATTTTAATTAATTAATTATACTTTATTTAATATCAAATATTAAATAAATCGTTTTGCACCAATCCCAATCACTCTCAAACTCGGTTTTGAATATAAATCCCTATTCATATCCAAAACTTAAATATACGTCTATACAATATCAATATTTAAATCATATTTAAATATTTCTAACTTTCTCAAATTATCGTTTAATTCGTAATTAAACCAATGTGTTAAATTATATCGAATATAAATAACGACATCTCCCTAAATCGAATTTGAACGTTTCAAACTCTTTCATCACATTGTTCTAAGGTTTAGTCCGTTTGAGCTAGCAGGGGACCTAATGGACCGAGATTAACTGGCTAAACTCTTTTAAGCTAGTTAACCAACATTCGTTAACTAATGGGACACTCCACTATAGCCCGTAGCTGTACTCCCCTCACTATAGATATATTTTTGTCCACCCGATATAACCATGATCAGTAAGTTGACCCTTCACAGGTTGTTCGTAACTACAGCTTGGTCAAATGTTCGTTTTACCCCTGAAGTTACTTCTTGTTCCTTAAGTCCCCACTGAGTCCCTAATGAACAATTGGTTTGTGGTCCGACCACTAAACCTAATACCTCTCGGGCCAATGAGAGCGTGGCACACCTTTGTTCACGTCCCAGAGTCAGCACTTAAGGGAACAACCTCTCTACTATCCCTAAAGTCGGGTAGGAGTGAATTCCATCTTGCAGGACTATGTTCCCAGCTATCTACCCAGTCTTATCCCTAAAATGGTAGGCCACTCATGCAAATCCAAGGATAATCCCGAATAAACAGGAGTTCATAGTTAGCTCAGGATTAAGATCGAGTTACCTAGGTCATCGCTTGAAATAGTTAGTTTCACAGTAAACGGCGTTATAAAGTGAAAGTGACTTATTTCGCGGTTCGGTCTTATACAAACTCTTTTGCATAGGATGCCCCCACTCGCATGTCTCTACATGAACGATTCAGGATCACATCGTTTGTACTAAATACAAAGTGGGCCGCATCACATAGTATTCCTAGGATAAGGTACCCAGTCTTATCCTTATACTATAGACCGTTTAGGCTATTACTTGAACTTTATCCACTTTTATGTCACTAAATAAAGTTCAAGTGTTCATATCATAGCCAAGGATTCTAGTTTATTGGACTTGGGTTAATTAATGCATAATTAAAACAAACCATTCTACGACCAGAAATTGAATAATTTCAATAACGTTTTATAATTAACTTTGTTAGATTTATTATTCACGAGTTTTAGGACATAAAACCCAACAAGAACTTCAAGAAACCAAGGAAAACATAAGAGGTTTTCAAGATTTTTTATTGGGGAAAAAGGATTTCTAGGGCTCCCTTTCTCTCTCTTCCCATGACCTCCGATGACTTTCTGACGACTTTTCCGGTGGGTTTTGAGTGTGTGGTGAGGTAGTGCTGGGTGTATTGGGTGCTGGAGCTCTGTCCAGTGGGGAGGGTAGGGTTTTTTCGAGAAGGAGGTTCATGGAAATAGAAATTTTCATCTCAGTCGTGAATAGAATCGTGCTTTAGTTCAATATGGCCTCCGCCCGACAGGGGATGGTGAGGATAGAAAGTAAGGTTTTTTCCTGTGGTTTTGATCTGAATTTTAAAGGAAGGGTAGTCAGAATTACCGAGGACCATAGGAGAAGAAAGTTTTACTTATCCGCTGAAGAAGTAGTGATTGTTTGGATCTTTGATGCGATAGATGATCTCCTTCTAGCGCCATCAACTCAGAAATTCTTCCGCAAGACTGATTGCAAAAACGGCTTCATTTGGATTCAGAAAATTACCAACAAAAGGGGGAGCTTCTCGGAGATTACCAAAGTAGCCAATTCAGGGGGAAAGAACAATCTTGTGGTCCCTGCTGGGATAGACTTCAAGGGATGGATAGCCTTCGCGAACTCACAGAAAGACTTCGTCACTGGGAAGGTCTTCGATGAAAATAAAGAAAAAGAAAAAGAGAAATAGCCAAATAACCAGAAATACCGGAAGAAATCCTATGCGGAGGTTATTAAACCTAATGATAACAGCGGTACCTGGTACCCCCCTGTTATAAATGATAGCTGCCAAAGGAATGTAGAATACCAAAGTCAGAAGCCGTGTAGAACGGAGGTTAGGAAGATTGACTGGGAGGAAGTTATAGTCGTTACTAAACGTGACTTTCATGATGATTGGGGAAGGATACTTGATATTATGCAGCAACAGCTTGAGACCACCCTCATTATAAACCCCTTCCAGCCAGATAAAGCTCTGTTAAAATGCCCCTCAAAGGACTTGGCGAATTTATTAACCACAAACAGGGGGTGGGTTAGTTTCGGTCCTGTCATCTTAAAAGTTGAAAGATGGAACAAAAATATTCATGGCAAAATTAATGTGGTGCCCAGTTATGGGGGATGGGTGAGAATTAGAAATCTCCCGTTGCATTTATGGCACTTGCAAACATTTAAAGCTCTTGGAGATTGTCTGGAGGTTTTATTGAATACGCCGAACCTAACTCCTTGCTCATTGATTGTGTGGAAGTTGGGATTAGAGTGAAAGGAAATTACTGTGGCTTCATCCCTGGAGAAATCGAGATTGTAGAGGGCGACCAGGTCTTCAAAACTCAGATTGTCACGTTTGAGGAGGGGAACTTGTTGATAAATCGGCTCGTCGGAGTTCATGGGAGCTTCTCGCCAGAAGCGGCGCACGCTTTTCACAGAGGCCCCATGGACCCAGAGTTTAACACAGTGGATAAATGGAGGATCGAGAATGATGCCTTTTGTCCGCAAGTTAATACCCAAAAGCTACTCGAAGAGGAAAAAGGGGCTGACATCGCAATTAATGAACATCACATGGAAGTTTGCCAAAATTTTGAAATATCCCGCCAGAAAGGTAAAATGAAAATGAATGAAGTCCAAGAGCCCACGACTGACTTTGAGTTTATTAAAGGATCTCAGAATAGGAAGACGGATCAGGCCCATAAGGACCGCCCCAAAAGGAAAAGCCCGGAGACGAGCCCAATGATTCTGGCCAAGACAAAAAAAGGGGTCTCCTTCTCTAAAGAAGCCCAAATTACTCTGTTTAAAAAAGGTAAAACTCAATTTACAGATAAGATCAAAGACCCATGACACTGCAAATACTCTATCAATGAAGGAGAAGAAGACGAGTCTGAACTTTCGATATCTAGCCCTGGCAGTAAAACAGGGGACGATTACTCTGAGGAGAGAGACCGAACTGAGGTTCATGAGGATATTCCGGGGGAATATTTCAACTGTTTTACGAACGATGGAGAATACTCATCGCAGGACAAAATAGAGTTATGGGATGAAGAGGAAGAAGCCCACTGCTCCAGTAAGTATGAGGTCGAAGGGAGAAACGAGATAATTCCTCTTTCTTTAATTGATATGGAGGAAGGCCAACTTGAGAATGAGGTGTAAAAACAAGCCCAACCAAAGGCCTTAGATGTGATTTCGCCTACAGACAAGGAAACCAGAGCACCTCAAAGTAACGATGGTTTCGTCATTAGCAGAGAGTTGGTCCTTACTCTGAAGAGGAATAATTTGTGCATCCGGCCGATTGTTGGAGCTGCGGCTAAAAAAGGGAGCACAACCAAGAAGCGTAGAAACAGAGAGGTCACGAATCTTCTTCGAAGCTGGGAGAAGGAGGAGGATGTAGAGTCGATAGATACTAAGGAAGGCCACAGCCAAGAAGCAGGCGAGGCTGCGGACAGGGACGAGGAAGTTTCCCCATGAAATTGATTGCCTGGAATGTTAGAGGCCTGGGAAGTCGTCCTAAAAGGGCGATTGTTAAGGATTTAATTAGTAGAGAAAATCCGGATATAGTTATTCTCCAAGAATCGAAACTCCATCAGATTGATCGCAGGGTTGTGAAGTCGGTATGGAGCTCTAGACATGTTGGCTGGGTGAGTCTAGATGCTTGGGGCTCGACAGGGGGTATCTTGGTGATGTGGAAAGAAAACCGTATTACTGTTAATGATACTGTTGTAGGGGCTTTTTCCATCTCTTTACACTGTACTTTCTCGGGGTAGATAAAAGGTTGGATTACAGGGGTTTATGGCCCTTGTGCTTCTAGGGATAGGAAGTCTTTCATTCAAGAGATTTCGGACGTTGCTGCCTTTGCCAAGGTATATGGTGCTTGGCGGGAGACTTTAATATGATTAGATGGATGGAGGATAGGCTCAATGGGACTAGGACAACCAAAAGTATGAGGATTTTTAATCGTTTCATCGATTCTTTCAATCTTATTGATGTTTCGTTGAATAATGGCAGGTTCACGTGGTCCCGAGCGGGTGATAGGGCTGCTGCTTCTAGACTGGATAGAGTTCTTATCTCTAGGCAATGGGCTGAAGCTTTTAAAGAATTTAGGCTCGACAGACTCCAGAGGCCAACTTCCGACCATTTCCCTTTAGCTTTTGCGGTGGGGGCGATGAAATGGGGTCCGATGCCTTTTAGATTTGAGAACATGTGGATTAGCCATCCAAATTTTAGGGAAAAGGTGGAGACCTGGTGGGCTGATCTCAATCCGAGGGGATGGGCTGGTTACAGATTCATGGCCAAATTGAAGAGTCTGAAAGATCACATAAAACAGTGGAACAAAGAAGTTTTTGGAAATCTCAATGAGAAGAAGAGTTCTATCCTTGACCAGATTGAGAAGCTTGATTTGATGGAAGAACAAGGCATTATTACTACCCAGCAAGTGGAAGATAGATCAACCCTGAAATCCTCCCCTCCTTGACATTGCAATGAATGAACAAAGAAGGATGTACCAGAAATGTAAGCTAAATTGGATGTCCGAAAGGGATGAAAATTCGACATTCTTCCATAGATGGGCTAGGGCTATGAAAAGTAGATCCTATATTGCTGTTTTGGAAGGAGAGGGGGGCTATTTATTATCCTCTATGGATGAGATCGAGAAAGAGATTACTGATTACTTTGGGAAGCTGTATTCCAGTGATGGTGGCCCCCGTTTTGTCATTGATGGTCTGAATTGGGCTCCTTTAGATGGGCAGAGTCGTGCTAGATTGGAGGAGCCTTTCAAAGAAGAAGAGATCTTTAGAGCCATAAAAAGTTTGGGTTCTTCGAAATCCCCCAGTCCAGATGGTATGACGGGTGAGTTTTTTAAAAACTTCTGGAACATCTTGAAGCCAGATTTAGTAGAGGTGTTCCATGAGTTTTTTAAAAATGGCATCATCAACAAGAGAGTAAACGAGACTTACATTTGCTTGATTCCGAAGAAGAAGTCTGCCTCCAAGATTAGCGAGTTCTGGCCCATTAGCTTAGTCACTTCCCTCTACAAAGTGGTGGCTAAGGTCTTGGCCGAAAGATTGAAGGAGGTCCTCCCCAGCACCATTAGTGATAGCCAAGCAGCTTTTGTTCATGGCAGGCAAATCCTTGACCCCATTTTAGTGGCAGCTGAGACAGTAGAAGAGTATAGAATCAATAAAAGAAAAGGTGTGTTAAGCTTGATCTCGAAAAGGCTTACGACAAAGTGAGTTGGGAGTTCCTAGATGCTATTCTTCAATTTAAGGGCTTCGGGGTGTTATGGAGGAAATGGATTCGGGGCTGTCTTTCGAATAGGAACTTCTCTATCATGATAAATGGCAAACCGAGGGGTAAGATTTATGCTTCTAGAGGCTTGAGACAAGGGGACCCCCTTTCCCCCTTTCTTTTTACCCTTGTAGGTGATGCCCTTAGCCGGTCTGCGCAGTTTTGCCTTGAAAAGAAGATTCTCAAAGGGCTTTCGGTGGGCCGAGATAATTTAGAGATATCCATGTTACAATATGCTGATGACACTATCATCTTCAGTGATCCTGAGGAATCGGTTTTGTTGAAATGGTGGGAGCTGAGCAGCTGGGTGGCCTTAATAGAGATGCTGGAAAATGTTCAGCTGGGAAATGAGGAGGATAGAATGTTGTGGAAGCTGGAGCCTTCGGGTAGTTACTCTTGTAAATCCTTGCTTCGTAAGTCGGTCAGCAGCTCCCCTAAAATATGTAAGTCATTAGCAGGGCAAATCTGGAAGCATAAATCACCTAAAAAGGTGAAAGTTTTCCTTTGGTCGGTGGCATACATGAGCTTGAATACGGATGACAAAGCGCAAAGAAAGCTTAGGAATTGGTATCTCTCTCCTTCGACCTGTAGGGTGTGCATTAAAGATAACGAGAACATAGACCATTTGTTTTTGCACTGTGTGTTTGCTCAGAAAGCTTGGAATTTCGTTGGTGGGTTACTGGGTCTTTCATTTTGTTTGCCGAGGACTGTTGATGATTAGCTAGCTGAAGGTTTGAGGGCTTGGAACTTAAAAAAAAAGGCTAAGGTGATTGGCGGATGCACGTTCAGAGCGACCATGTGGCTTTTATGGAAGGAGAGAAACGCTAGAACTTTCGGCGATAAATCGTCCTCTTTTGAGTTTTTTGCTAACACTGTAAAGAATATTGCGTCTTGGTGGATTTCCTCACACAAAAAGTTTTTTTGTAATTATAGCTTGCTTATGATTATTAACGATTGGCAAGCTCTTTTGAGATAGTTCTTGGGCGGGGCGATCTCCACCCCGGCCCTTAGGTTGTTTCCCTTTTTTGTGAGTAATACATATCCTTTGATGTTTCTTATCAAAAAAAAAAAAAAAAAAGTTATGGTATTTGCAAGATAGGCTAGTGGATGTAAATTCTTCTTTGATGTCATCACGTAAACCATTAACAAACCTTGAAATTCATTGTTGTTTAGTCTCTGATAGGTTGTTTCTTGCTCCCAAACGGTGAAATTCTTCCGTGTAATCAAGGATAGTGTGAGTACCTAGTTTACATTGTTGATATTGATTATATAGGATTTGTTGATAGTTGAGTGGGAGAAAGCATTTCTTCATTAATTGAAGCATTTTTGGCCAACTCTTGATTTGTTGTTTACCATAGTATCTTCGATTATTTTGTAGTTGATCCCACTATGCTGAAGCCCCACTTTGTAGTTTGAAGGCTACCAATTTAACCTTCTTATCGTCGGGTGTGTTGGTGTATTCAAAGAAACTTTTGACATTCTGGACCCAATCAAGAAACTTTTCTACATCCATCCTCCCATTGAAATTTGGTAGATCCACCTTCATCTTGATTTCATAATTTTCTTGGTCAAATTGTTGTCTTCTTGGAGCTTTGCCAATGTGCACTTGCTGGCCGAAATTCATTCCTCCTTCATCCGAAGATTCAGAATCATACATCATAAAACTAGGCATTTGGTTTCCCAACCTTCCAAAATTCTGGTTTCCTACCATTCTGTTCTAATGTGCATAAAGATTCTGCCTTTCTTGAACATTCTATTAGTATTCTTTGTTTTCTTGAACATTACGAACAACTGCTTGATTTTCTTCCGAGGATTCACTTGTGTTTAATGTGGCTTCCTGATTCATTTTTCTTGTGAGTTGGATAATGGCTTGCTGAATGTCGGTGAACTGTTTTTCATTTCTTCAATCGACTTCTCTACCAATTGGAAGCGTCGATCAAGATTTTGAGGGATGATGGAGGAGGCTTCCGCTTCCATGATGGATGTGTTGAAAATCCGATATTTTGAAAAGGAAAATTTCGAACTATGGATTGGCTTGATGTAGCCTAAGAGATAAAAGGAGAATTCTCTCCAAAAGATCAATCAAATTTTTATTATGAATCTAAAGTTATGAGACAAGAGGGCAATTATATTGGAAAGAAAACTAATCTTAATCCTAATTAACCAGGGAAATTAATGCTAATCCTAATTAACCAAGGAAACTAATCCCAATCCTAATTAATCAAGGAAACTAATTCTAATCCTAATTATTCAAGGATTTAACCAAATATCCTAATTTACCCTAATCCTACTACATCACCATTCTAGCATGCAGAAATTATTCCAGTTTAAAGTCTCTTTGTTGTTTTATTGCAATTTCTACTAACGAGCCTTGTCCTCTTTCAGATGGTTTGGGGACCAAAGTCAATGTTGAAGGGGTTGGTTACTATAATAACCTAATCAATGCACTTCTTGAAAAGGGTAAAAGTCTCTTCCTGTGAATTTCATTTTTAGCTCACTTTGGGAAAATAATTGGTTGATGGATTTTAATTATTTACTTTTTTATAGGCATTCAACCTTATGTAACATTGTATCATTGGGATCTTCCTTTGCATCTCCATGAGGCAATTGGAGGGTGGCTAAATAAAGATATTGTGTAAGTTTTTTGCTAGAATTATGTGGTGCTCTAAAGAACTATGTTATTTTTTAAGTGCATTATCTTCTACAATTTTTTTTTTATTTTATTATTATTTTTTTTTATGAATAGTATATGAAGTTCTTTAACAGGTGTTTGGTTTACACGTTTGTGTAAAGCTTGGGTTCTTGTAGCTCGGAGTAGCAAAGTCCAAGTTTTTAGCATGTTTTGGTTGTGCAGAGGAGAGGAATAGGTTTTATAAGGTTGAGTTTGTATAAACGTTGTTCGGAGTTGGTGTATAGCTTGAAGAGGGTTTCAATAGCTAGTGTAATTTTAATGTTTCAGCTTGTGGGATTAACAAAATTGTTATCTAGAATCGAGAATCCCTCGTATCAATCAAATGTAGGCTACGCTGTAGAAGTTAAACTCATGGACTCAAATTCCCTTACTGACGCCTCCTTTTGTGTGTGTGTGTATTAAAGGAAACTGAATTTTTTGTTGATGAAATGAAAAATTGCCAACTTACACGAGAAGGAAAAACTTCTAAACAACTAAATGCGTGAAACTAAATTCCATCCAGAATAACTTCCCATAAAACATCCCAGAACAACTAAGACCATCTTAACAGACCTAACAAAACATCCCATGACCTTGAAAGAAAAAAACACCATCAACTCAATCTGAGCAAGAACAGAAAAAGGAGATGCCTCCTTTATTTTAAATTTAATATAGCATTTTTTAAATTTTCTTCTTGAAAATATAATTGCTGTCATCTTTGAATAGTACCTCCGGTGCATTTCTTTAATCCATGGAAATCCTGGATATACTACAGAAGGCTAGGGATGTTTGCTTATCATCGTACCGGATGGTATATTTAACGGAGTGAAAATTGGTTGACATAATCATCTCTCATACAAAAACGAACATCGTGATCTTGTTCTCCTATTTTGCTCAATGATCTTCTTAGTGATCATAAGAGTCTATTACCAACAATTACATTTACAACATTGTTTTGATGGGGGAGTATTGTCTTTGAAAACCAAGATAAGGTACACATACCATAGTTACATAAATTTTTTTAAGCATAATTCATAAAAAAATTTGTTCTAAGTGAGTGCTAGTTGAATTGTTTTATGATTTATTTTTAAGATATGACATTTCATCTAGTCAATGAAATATACAAAAGAATTGGGGGGGGGGGGGGGGGAGCCTACCCCACAACCGAGGGAAGTTACAAAAAATCCTCCAATTAGCCAAAATATCAATAATAGTGTAGTTATAAAAGGATTTTCTTAGCCTACTCCAAGAAGCTATTGTCCATAATAGATAAAAAAGTCTCACTTTTCCTACAAAGTGATTCTTTTCAATCCAAGTGCATCAGAGGAAGCTTCAAATAAAGTTGAGCAATCAATTTTATGGCTTTCATCCATCTCTTTGAACGGATGAGTAAGGAGGAGAGAGAAAATATTTGCTACCTTGAGAGCATTGGCATAAGGCCAATAGGAGGAAAAAGCATGTCCCAAAACTTGGTAGTTTGATTGCAATGAATGAAAACATGATCTTCAGATTCATTGCCTTTGGCTGGCCCATGCCATATCAAAAGCCTTTCGCAGGTTGAACCAAAGAAAAACAATGACCACAAGCACCACAATCAAGAAAGGTGATTGGCATGCGCATGCCCCAATTAGGAGTAAGAGCCATTTCAGGACCTTGTCTGACGTGTTGAGGCTACCTAATGCTAGAGACTTGAGAAAAACTTAGCAATTCTTTGGCACGGAGTCTTGCAAATTGAGGGAGGGCTAGGTCCCCTTAAGATAGGGAGGCAAAATTAGACTTGAAATAGAACACTCCATTTTTTTCAAGTTGCTACTCTCTTTGATCACCAAGGTTGCAAAGGAATTTTGTGTTCGACCCATTTACAAGGGTGTTCTGCTCTTCCAACTCTTTATCCAAAAATGGCCCTCCAAGGAAACTACCCATTTGCTTGCTTATCCTAGACATTCTTGGTATGATCTTTCTTTCTGCATTGAAAGGGAAATTTCTGGAAAAGCGATCTTTAAAGCTTCCTCCATTGTTCTAACCATCCAATCAGACAAAACTCATGTTGCCATTTATGATCTTGATAGCTGAGAACTGGAGGAAAAACTCTTCAAGTTTGATTATTCTAGCCTGTTCTTAGAGCTTAAAAATTGCACAAAGTGGGAATCTAACCATTGTTTATGGAAGAATACTTCCCATCCATCACCTTTTTCCATAAAGTGGCAGGCTCATTATTGTAACACTAGTAAAGCCTTATTATGCTCCTCAATTCTGCCTTGGTCAAACCCCAAGACCTCTTTGTCTAGGCCAGGCCAAGCCATGTCGAGCAGGTTAGCTTATGTTTGAGAGGTTTGTTCGACCATGAGTTATCATGTTGAGTGGCTTAGCTTATAGTAGCCTACATGGGTAACATTTACTAAGTTAACCTAATGGTTTAGATTGAAGAAATCATCACAATCATCGTTTAGTACATGAAGATACTTAATTTACCCCTCTCATTATTGACACCTCAGTTTAGAAGTTACCATGGAGGGAACTCAACTGTTATCTTATGTTGACTAAGACCTTTCGAGAATGCTTGAGATGCTTCTTACCAAGCTTCATGATCGATTCGGGCAAGGAGTGAGAGACAAACTATATGGGCAAGTCTTGTCCATTCGCTCAATATGGTATCTCATGGTTGAGCTAATGCTTCAACAACATTATCTGATCATCAAAGAGACATTCACTTGATATGATTTGGATTAGATGACCTTTTGCTAAGCCATGTTGATAAAGCCCCTATGTTAAAGGTGTACGTATACTCATAAGAGAGGAAGAGAAGCTAGAGAGTGATGTGTGGTGTGGTGTCATCTGCGGGCCCAAGCGTGGGTATTTTGGGAAGTCTTTTGATTGTATACGGTTGGTTGTAGAGAGGGGAGGGATATCTTTGTGGCTAGTTAGTTAAGTGAGGAGTGTGGAGAGGTAGGGAGCTCTCAAATTCTACCTTTGCCCTTGTAAACTCTCTCTTATTATCAATAATAGAAGTGGTTTCTATCACATCTGATCTGACTGAGAAATCCTTTGTCTCTGATCACGCATAAAATACATTGCCTATCATATACAATCTCCTCAGCTTGGGCTTGGTGTTTTGCTTGGCCTTGTTCACCATATAGTAAACTCCTCTGAAGCCACAACTCCACCTGTAAGAGTTTATCTAACCTCAAACTCTTCCACAAAAAGTTTCATCTCTACCATGGTTTTCTATTAGATAATCTTCTAACTTGATGAAGGACCTATGCTCGTAGAAATTCAATTATTTTCAAACATCTTTCCTACAAGTAGGAAATTACATATTCATTTGAGGCATGCTTTCTTAAGCTTTGTTAAATTCTCCCATATTATTTTGCCATCACACACCTAATTTGATTGCCGGAGTTGCTTCAGTTACCACCATGATGATATTAGTTAAATATTTTTGTGCGTTCTTTTTGTTTTCCAGGTCATGTTTGTTAACCTGACATCTAAACTAAGCTTGTTAACCTCAAAAATCATGATTAAGAGCTAAAAAACCAACATAGTTTATGGACTACTATACTATTTTCTATGACTTAAGACAGTATCTTGCAATCATGAATACTTGTCAATCATTTGCCTTTTTTTCTATATGTTGTGTAAACATTTAAATCTCATATATTTGTAGATTATTTTGCAAATTCCATGTTAACAACCTGTCTTATAACTTGCTATTTTGCAAATTCCATGCTAACAACCTGTTTTATATCTTGCTTGGCGACCAAACAGAAATTACTTTGCAATCTATGCGGAAACTTGTTTTGCAAGTTTTGGTGATAGAGTGAAGAACTGGATTACGGTTAATGAGCCTCTTCAAACTTCCGTGAATGGATATGGAATTGGTATCTTTGCTCCAGGAAGATGGGAAAATCCATCAGTTGAACAATATTTGACTGCACACCACCAGATCTTGGCCCATTCAACTGCTGTATCCATTTATCGAAAGAAGTATAAGGTATAATATCCAAACCTATCTACACTAAGCACCCTCCTATTTGCTTTTTATTTGTCTATCTTCTGATATGTTAAATATTTGATTTCCTCTTCCTCCTTGTCAATATGGAATATACAATTGACATAGGAGTAGAAAGGTTAACATTAGGGAAGCATGTGGCATTGACGAATTTGGTGGAATAGTCCTCAATTGTTTTGTGGGCTTAACGTCATGACACACCTTGAAGTTACGGGGAAAGATTGATAATCAGGTGGTAATTGTGATGATAGATTGTGAAGCAACACATAATTTCATAACTTGAGGGTTAGTTGAAAGACTCAAGTTACCAATTTAAGAAACAAAGGAATATAGGGTGGGTGCTTATGGTATCATCAGGAAAGTCTATTAAATTAGGAGTTAGATAGGAGTTTCTTTGGCTCTGCCAAGTATTGAAGTGATTGAGAATTTCTTCCCAATTGGCTTAGAAGCTGTGTCGTCATCTAGACATGCAGTTACTAGAAATGTTGGGGTGTATTCAAGTTAATGAGAAAACATGTATTACACAACTTCAAATAGGTGATGAGATGCTATCTTATAAGGTGATCCTCTACTATGTCGATTTCGAGGTAATGTGAGAGCCCTTTAACTTGAAGAGCAAGATCATTTACTGGAATGGAGGTGGCATACCTTGGAGCACTTTGGAACTGTTCGATGTGCTGGTTGGCTAGGCAACAATTTAGGAGAAATAATTGTATAGATAAAGAGATAATCATCCTTCAGCTGACTTATACTAGGTAATAATGAAGTAAAGGGCTTGTCTTCAACAATGTTTTAAAAGGCTTGAGGCAGCCTCGAGGCGTTTTCTCATGGAGAGACGAGGCGTAAGCCTCATTCTAAATTAAGAAAATATATTTAAATCATAAAACACCAAACCTATATAGTGTTGAACAAATAAAAAACAAAATGAAAAGAAAAATAATAATCGAAACTCAAAAGAAAACTAAAAAAAGGAAGTTGAACGAATAAAAACAAATTGAAAACAAGAGTAGTTGAAACAAATAATAAAACGTTGTAGGGTGTAAACAAATAAAATAAAAAAAGAAAAGAAAAATAAAGAATAAAGAATATAATGGAAGAAACATAAAACTCACCTCCTGTGCATGCTATCAAAGAGCCGCCTTGCAATTTTTTTCTTCTTTAGCTAATGCCCACTCACAATGACTATATTAAAATAAGACATGCACTAGAGAAATAACTTCCAACTATCTTTTGTTTTTCTGGAAACTTTTTGAACTTCCTTCGGTTTTCGGTGCATTGGCCCACCACCAAGACATGCAGCTTTGCTAATTTAATTACATTTTGTATTGTTTTACTAAATAGACATGCACAGGTGCAATATAATTATTGAACCGTTTGATGATCAACCGCTTGGCCCATGACCCACCAACAATTTCATGAAGCTTACGCCTTAAAGCCTCAAAGGCGTAAGCATACAGGCGTAAGCCTCATTTTATACATTCAAGGCGTAAGCCTTGAGGCATAGAAATTCCGCCTTGTCTCAAGGCGCGCCTCAAGGCGTAAGCGATTTTTAAAACATTGGTCCTCAAAAATAAATTCCGCCTTGAGCGATTTTTAAAACATTGGTCCTCAAAGAAAGCAACATCACAAGATACAAGATTACCCCTATTCAAAGTGGGACAATAGGCCCACTTGTATCCTTTTTGAACATGAAAATAACCTAAGAAAGTACACTTTAAAGATTTAGTGCTAATTTTGTCCAATGAGGACGAACATCACGAACAATACAAGTGCAACCAAATATTTTTTGGCTCAAGAGGAAACAAAGATTTCATCTGACATAAAAGTATGATAAGGGATCTTGCCTTCAAGAACAAATGAAGGCATGCGATTAATCCAGAAACAAGTTAGTGGAAATTGCATCAGTCCAAAAATGCTATAGAACATGCATTTGAAAAGATAATGTTGTTGCAGTTTCAAAAGGATGCATGTTCTTTCATTCAGCAACATTGTAGATTATTTCATTCAATTTTATTTTTCCCTTATTTAGATTAGATTCTATTCCATCTTGATGTTTTTTCCTTTTATGTATTTTTGTACTCTATATCTATTTGTTTTTGGAGGCTAGTGAATAATAATCAATTTTCTCCTAAAAACCACATGGTATCAGAGCAAAACCCTAAAATAAAACCCTAGCCGTCAAAACCCTAATTCCTCCGGCGAGCCCACCTCCCGACGACCCATTCTCCAGCGAGCCCATCTCCCGACGACCCATTCACCGGCGACCTCTCCCACCGCCGTTTCGGAGTCTTCCACGATTCCATCGTTCGCGCACGTTTGCGATTGCTCCAGCGTTCGCGACCGTCGTTTTCTGGTTCGTTCGTTCGTCTCCGCCGTTCTTCGTCCGTTCGCGAGTCCTCCCACCGTCGGTTCTTCGTCCGTCAGCTCTAGCCTACCATTCTCCACCGTGACTGCTCATCAATGCGCGTCTGCCTTCGTTCATCACCGTCTGTGGGTGTCTTTGGTTTGTGGGTCGTGGTTTAGTTGTCCGCCGCCGCCGCCCTACTGCCGTTCAGCCGCCGCCGTCGGTCCTTTGCCTGTGTTATTTGTGGATCTGAAAATCATAGCTGGTTTTTTTTTGCTGTTCTTGGTAACCTAGTAGTCTGAAGCAGTGAGTTATTTGTTTGTTTCTTAAAAATTTTCAGAGGCAAATGGCAAAACATGGATTGGCGAGTGTTAGTTATGAAAACTCATCTCAACCTCACGATTCCTCTCATCAAATTGTGACTAATCATAAACTTCAAGGTCACAATTTTCTTCAATGGAATCAATCAGTTTTCATATATATATGTGGCCGAGGCAAAGATGGTCATCTAACTGGCGATACTCCTGCACCAGATGCTAAAGATCCGAAATTTCGATCATGGAAAACGGATGATCATTTAGTCATGTCTTGGCTACTAAATTCTATGACTACAGATGTTGGAGAGAATTTTCTATTGTCCAAAACGGCAAAAGAGATATGGGATGCTGCCCGTAACACCTACTCTAGCTCTGAGAATTCGTCTGCTCTACTGGCCATTGAAACTCGGTTGTATGATTTACGTCAAGGCGACCTTAATGTCACTCAGTATTTTAATCTTCTTGTTCGCAATTGGCAACAGTTGGATATGTACGAAACTTATGAATGGAAGTGTGGAGAAGACATGACCCTTTACAAGAAGATAGTTGAGAAAAAGAGAATATTGAGGTTCCTTCTAGGACTTAACAAAGAGCTAGATGACGTACGAGGAAGGATAATGGGATCAAGAGATCTACCCTCTCTTAGAGAAGCATTTGCTGAAGTACGACGTGAGGAGAGTAGAAAACACTTAATGATGCCCGAGATCGGATCATCTACGGGACCAGAGGTTTTAGCCATGTTGACTCACAGTTCATCTCAAGATAGGCAATCCAAGAAAGGCAATCGTCCTTGGTGTGATCATTGCAAGAGAGTGGGACATGTACGAGATACTTGTTGGAAAATTCATGGCAAACCAGCAGATTGGAAACCAACAAAGAAAGTGACAGTAGATAATCATGCTCATGTTGTTACTTCTCCTTCTCCACAACCAACAACTTCTGCTGTTTTTTCGAAGGAACAATTGGAAGTGTTGCAGCAAATGATTGGCCATCTCTCTTTCTCAACATCCACACCATCAGCTTCGGTTGAAAAACCTTCTAGCAATCTTGCTTATCAAGGTACTGTTTTTTCTTGTTTTTCAGTGCAGCATAACAAGACTAAACCTTGGATTGTGGATTCAGGAGCATCAGATCATATGACCGGTGATATTTCTTTATTCCACCAGTTCAAATCTCAACCTGGCTATTCATCTGTTCGAATAGCAGATGGATCTCTCTCTGAAGTTACAGGAACAGGGTCAATAAAATTGACAAATGATCTCATTCTCTCTAATGTGCTTTATGTTCCTAAGTTGAACTTCAATTTGATTTCAGTTAGCAAACTTACTGGTGATTCAAACTGCACTTCTAAATTTTTTTCAACTCTGTGTGAATTTCAGGAGGTGGATTCGGGGAAGGTGATTGGCAGTGCTAAGCAACATGGTGGCCTCTATCTTCTTCAAGAACAGTGGCCTTCTCATTCCGTTTTCAGTCCTAATTCTAAGTCTTGTTCCCAGTCTGTTAGTTTTGTTTCCCAGTCAGAGTCTTTGTCAATTGAAAGTCAAGTTATGTTATGGCATTTTCGCCTTGGTCATCCAAATTTCATGTACCTCGAAAAGTTGTTTCCTGATTTATTTATCAATAAAAAACCAAACTTTTTTCAGTGTGAAACTTGTCAATTCTCTAAACACACCAGAAATGTTTATCCTAGTGTGCCTTATAAATCTTCAAAACCGTTTTCACTTATTCATAGTGATATTTGGGGACCTTCTAGAGTAAACAATATATCGGGAGCACGATGGTTTCTAACCTTTATTGATGACCATACTAGGATGACTTGGACCTTCCTAACGAAGGACAAATCTGAAACTTCCAATCTTTTTCGTTCTTTTCATGCAATGATCTCTACTCAATTTGGAAGTAAAATTCAAGTTCTTAGAACAGACAATGCTCGAGACTATTTCAATTCGACTCTTGGTCCATATCTATCGTCTCATGGTATCGTCCATACTAGTTCGTGTGTGGACACTCCTCAACAAAATGGGATTGCTGAACGGAAAAATAGACACCTTCTTGAGGTAGCCCGTTCTCTCATGTTTTCTACTAATGTTCCTAAACATTTTTGGGGGGAAGCCATCCTTACTGCGACTTTTCTTATCAACCGACTGCCTAGTCGGGTTCTCACCCTCAAATCCCCCCGAGATGTCCTCCTCCAAATTCATCCCCAATTCCAAAATCTTTCTTCAAACTTACCTCTTCGGGTGTTTGGTTGTTCTTCCTTTGTTCATAACCATTCTCCTCACCTGTCTAAACTTGATCCAAAATCCATCAAATGCATTTTTCTAGGTTATGCATCCCACAAAAAGGGATACAAATGTTATTCACCTATCACTAGAAAAATGTATACATCCATGGATGTCACATTCTTTGAAAATCATCCTTTCTTTATCAAGTCCCAAATTCAGAGGGAGAATATGAGGGAATTTGAGCCTCTAGATGTTGAGCCTATTTCTGTCATTCCTACTATTCCTATCACTAATGAGACCTTAGCCCCTACCATAGATGTACCCCCTATTTCTGAGTCTAATATTCCTGAAGTACCACAAAATCGCACACCTATTGTTTATACAAGAAGGAAAGAGGCTACCTTGCAAAACCAAGAATGTCAACCACCTGAACCAAATTCATCATCGTTGAATTCCACGGATGAGAACATCACATTTATGGCACCTGTGATCGATGATCTAACCCTACCAATTGCTCAGAGAAAAGGTGTTAGAAGTTGCACTAGCCATCCCATTGAAAAATATGTTGCATATGGAAAATTGCTTCCTACTTATAAATCATTTATCACTCAGCTGGACAGTATTCACATTCCACAAACCATTCATGATGCACTCAAAGATCCGAAATGGAAAAAGGCAGTGGATGAAGAAATCAGAGCTCTTGAAAGCAATGGAACGTGGACTCTTACCCAACTTCCTCATGGAAAGAATCCAGTTGGTTGCAAATGGGTTTTCACGGTCAAATACAAATCTGATGGCAATGTGGAACGATTTAAAGCCAGACTTGTTGCGAAGGGCTTCACTCAGTCATACTGTGTAGATTACCAAGAAACTTTTGCCCCTGTTGCAAAATTAAATACTGTGCGTGTTCTACCGTCTCTAGCTGTGAACCAGGATTGGCCACTTCACCAACTTGATGTTAAAAATGCATTCTTGAATGGTGATCTCGAAGAAGAAGTTTATATGACAATTCCCCCTGGAATGGAAGACAAGTCTAATAGTAACTTGGTGTCACGACCCTAAAACTTGGACACTCGACGGGTGGGGCGGTGCCTTGAACCACCCAAGTCGAGCAGTGTGCGTGGGCGGCACACAGGTGAAGCGCAAGGCAAGCGGAGTGGGATCAAACGTGCCAAGGCACTCATGACAACATGCACTGCAGGCATGAGGGGCAGGAGGGCCATTGTTGGCATAAGGTGGCTGTGAAGGGGCGGCATGGGCGTTGCTTGCTGACCCACGCCCAGCAGCCACGCCCAGCACGCGCAGGTGGCGCGCAGAGGGGCGCCAGACACTGCCCAGCGCCAGGCAGGCGCAGGACCGCACGCACGCGCGCGGCAGGCAGGGACGCGCGCGCGCATGCGGCGGGCAGCGTGCGCGAGAAGCGCGCACACGGACGGTTGAGGGCGCGCGCAGGCTGGCGCGCAGACGGACAGGAGCGCGCGCGTAAACGTGCGCGCAGGTCACGAGCAGCACGCGCGCGCGCGCAAGGCAGGCGGGAAGCGCCCTGCGCGCCATTTGGCGGGAAACGCTGTTTTGGCGGGAAACGCGCGGGAAGCTCTTTTTGGCTACGAATTGGGCTCTTCTGATTCGTCCAAGCATGGGGATGACTTTGCAACTTGAAGGATCAACTCTACTCCAAATAAGAAGGTTGGGAGATGCATTTTGTGAGGCCGATTGTGGTTGAAGAACACCCAAGAAGGCGCATTGACCAAACACTTGTCTTATGTGTGTGTTCTTGTATTTTGGAGGGAAAAGAGAGTTTAAATTTGAATGTTGTAAAGATAAGAGTAGTTAGTTACTTGGATGGGTCAAATGGAGATAAGATCGAATTCAAATTAAAGGATAAGCCTTATCCACAATTTGAATTCAAATTTGGTCTTATCCATTCCTATCTTGGATGATCCATCCTTATCCAACTCTACTCTCCCCATCCCCTATAAAAGGGCAACCTTGCAAGATGTGCAAGGGGCCAAAAAACGTGATCTCCATTCTAAGAGATTACTTGTGTGGAGTTTGGAATTACTTCTGTCAATAAAGTAATTCATGTTACCACCTATACTCTGTCCATTGTTGTATTCTCTCATGAGTACCTTACTTTCGTACCTTGTATTCGTTGGTGTGCATTAAAAGAAGGCTGAACTAAGGAGAATACCTTAGGCCGGTTACGCTCTTAGACTTAGACTCTCAACAAAAAAATTCCGCATATTAGGGGCGTGACACTTGGTGTGTAAGTTGAGAAAGTCTCTATATGGATTGAAACAATCTCCACGTGCTTGGTTTGATAGATTTACTAAAACTCTGATTAAAAGCGGCTATTATCAATGCCAAGCTGATCATACCTTGTTTGCGAAATCCTCAAATAACAAAACTGCAATTTTGATTGTATATGTCGATGACATCATCATTACAGGGAATGATATAGAAGAGATTCTCAACCTCAAAAGGATGCTTGCAACTGAGTTTGAAATCAAAGATCTAGGAAGTTTGAGATATTTTCTAGGCATGGAAGTGGCACGATCCAATAATGGTATTATAATTTCCCAGAGAAAGTATATCCTAGATCTATTAAAGGAGACAGGAAATCTTGGGTGTAGACCTGCAGAAACACACATGGATCCAAATCTAACTTTACACCAAAGTGAAGAAGTTATTCCAGTTGATAAAGGCATGTATCAAAGACTTGTGGGAAAGTTAATTTATTTGTCGCATACTAGACCAGACATTGCATACTCTGTTAGCATTGTTAGCCAATATATGAACAATCCAAATGAACGTCATCTGGGAGCTGTGAACAGAATTTTGAAATACTTAAAAGGCACCCCAGGTCATGGTTTATTATTCAGAAAATCTTCAAACAGAATGGTAGAACTCTATACTGATGCTAGTTGGGCTGGAGAATTAACTGACCGAAAATCTACGACAGGCTATTGTTCCTATGTTTGGGGTAACTTGGTTACTTGGAGAAGTAAAAAACAAGCCGTTGTTGCAATGCAAGAAGCAGTGCAGAAGCGGAATACAGAGCTCTTGCTTTGGGAATATGTGAAGGGATATGGATTCAGAAACTTTTGACAGAACTGAAAATTGATACTCAGAACACAGTTAAAATGTTTTGTGATAGTCAATCAGCCATCAGTATTGCAAAGAATCCTGTTCATCATGACAGAACAAAGCACATAGAGATAGATCGACATTTCATATTTGAGAAGGTCAACAATAGAATAGTGGAACTAAACTATGTTCCTTCTCGTCATCAAGTTGCTGACATTCTCACCAAAGCATTACACCAAGGACAAGCTTTGAAGAATTCAACTCCAAGCTTGGCTTGTATACTATATACAATCCTGCTTGAGGGGGAGTGTAGATTATTTCATTCAATTTTATTTTCCCCTTATTTAGATTAGATTCTATTCCATCTTGATGTTTTTTCCTTTTATGTATTTTTGTACTCTATATCTATTTGTTTTTGGAGGCTAGTGAATAATAATCAATTTTCTCCTAAAAACCACAAACATCATTTTGGAATGAATTAGTAGAGCATAAGATGGTCGGTGTATAAGTATTCCATGCTTACATTGGTATGACCAAGGGCATTAGTGACTCATCAACATTATTGCTTCTCAAAACTTTGAAGTAAACATTTCAGCATGAAAATTACAGATGCGAGAAAGTAACTCAAATCGATTTCATTAAATATAATGGAGTCATAAGTGAGTAATCATCAACAAAGGTAACAAAATACTAAAATCTAGTTTTGGACACAATTGGACAAGGACCTCAAATATCAACTAGAATCAATTCGAAGGGAGCACTTGTGTGTTTATTAACTCATTGCTCAAACTAAGATGGTGGAATTTGGCAAATTGACATGAGTCACAACTTAATGAAGAAAAGTTATGGAATTTAGTACCAAGCTTTCTTAACACTGAAAAAAGATGGATAACCTGGATGATAACGAGTATCAAAAGAAGCAATAGGTTTTGGCCCTTGACGAGAAAAAATATAGAGCCCTCTAGGTTCATGTCCTTTACCAATAGTCTTCTTCATCACAAGATCCTGAAAAAAGTACAGTATAGCACAACAATTAAGGTCACGTGTGAGTTTACGAATAGATCAAATTACATAAAGTTGAGGTAAATGTAGAAAGAGGATAAAGAAAGTAATTGAGGTGAAGTTTTCTGTGCTAGATCCATGATTAGAAGATTTTGATCTATTTGCTAAAGTAACATTAGTAAGAGATGTAAATGACAAAAGAGTGGAAAGTAATTTGGGATTACTTGTCACATGATCAGTAATACTAGAGACTATGACCCATTTGGTAAAGGATTAAAAAGAAAAAAAAAATGATTCATGGTATTTGATCCGACAATGGTTGTAGCAAGGGCAAGCGTGCATGATGATGAAGATGCTTTCAACCTTTAAATGATTTTTGGTATTATTTGAATTTAGTAAACTCATCTATAGACTACAAGCTTTTGAAATGCTGAAAAACTTTTACTTTCCAATATTATATTAGTTATATATCATGATATTCAATATCATTGTTCTAGTATATAATGTGATTAAGGTGGCTGGCTGTCCTTGTTTGTTAACAATTCTAACCTCAAATTCCAGATTATATCTGCTCTGGACTTAATTAGAAGGCAACGAGTCCAAAATTTACATAAAATGATCAACATATATTGTTTGATTAGATTGCTTAGTTTGTTCCCCTAATAAGAAGTAATTCTTGAAGTTCTATTCCTTTTGTAGGAAGAGTAAAATTTTTTTTCGCATTGCTTCTGTTATCATAGAACGATATTTGTTATATCTATTTTCCACTCTCGTCCTTTTCCAGGAACATCAGGGAGGACAAATTGGCATATCTGTAGATTGTGAATGGGCAGAACCTAATTCAAATACAATTGAAGACAGGATTGCTGCATCTAGACGCCTTGATTTCCATCTCGGGTGGTAATTTCTGGACTCTTATGGTTTCTTACTATTGTTGAGAGACGGAAAGAAGTTATACCATTTCGTAATATCTCTCTCCCTCTCACCCCCACATGAACAAGCATTAACATACATTTCATTGTATGCTACTGATTATAAAGAAAAGCACTTTCAGAGTTAACTATCGAAAATCCTTTGCTTTATTTTTTAAAATACAAAGGACTTTCAGAGTTGAGTAGTTTGAGCTATTAATATTGGAATAGGTACCTGCATCCAATATATTATGGAGATTATCCTGAAGTTATGCGTGAAGAACTTGGAGATAACCTTCCGAAATTCACTGATGAAGAAAAGGAGTTGATTATGAATAGTGTGGACTTTGTGGGTCTGAATCACTACACATCGAGGTTTATTGCTGATATGGCAGAGAGCCCTGATCACGGTGATTTCTACAAATCACAAAAGATGGCAAGAATTGGTAAATCTCTCTCTCTCTCTCTTCTCTATTTTAGAACAAGAATTTTGTTTAAGGTTTCTGTTATTATCAGTTGAATGGGAAGATGGTGAGCTTATCGGCGAGAAGGTATGGCTCTCTCTGTCTCTCACGGGCATGGAACACACCACAGGATACACATCCACACTTGTACTTCTTACAACTGCAATAAAGGCATTTGCAGTTGGCATCTGTGTATCCTGTGATCCCTATTTTGCTGAACAATTTACATGCAGGCGGCATCAGAATGGCTTTACATTGTTCCCTGGGGCATTCGAAAGGTTCTAAACTACATAAAACAGAGATACAAGAATCCAATTATCATCATAACTGAGAATGGTATGTGCATTAAAAGCCTTCTAACATTGTAGGAATGAAGGAAAATTGCAGTTTATTTTTTCAACCATGTGATAGAACCTAAATATATTGAAATATCAATGATTAAAACCTGAACCTTACTGGCCATGCAATATTCTATTTCTGATTTCAGGCATGGATGATGAAGAAAATGAGATTTGCCCACTACACGAGATGCTTGATGACAAAATGAGAGTTGGTTATTTTAAGAGTTATCTGGCTGAAGTATCTAAGGCTATCAGGTTGGCTGCATATTTTTCTTCCTTTCAAATCGTTCCTTCTTAATCAATAACGATGACATTATTGTTTTAGCAGACTCTTAAATTGTCCTTTTTTTAACACATCAGCGTTTACCTTTTGTTCGAGTTATACTTATACAGTAATTTGTTTGTTTAAAATTAGTTGTCACTGATATTTACTACTTATCTCATTTTGGTTTCTAAACTTTTAAATATCTTATTTTGATTGCTTAACCTTCAAATATTGTATTTCAGTCTCGAAACTTTGTATTATTCTTTTTAGGTTTAAATTCTATTTTGATCCCTATACTCTCTAGAGTCTCAACTTTTGTTCATTTTGGTCCCAGTATTTTTAAAACATCTATTTTGGTCCTTATACTTTCAGTTTTTATTTGTTTTAGTCTCGATACTTTAAAAATATCTGTTTTGGTCCCTATAGTTTTAAAGAGGGATTGATTTAGGCCCTTTATTTTATTTTTATCTCATTTTTTAATCACAATTTTAGCACAACACTACATTTAATAGAGTTTTTATAATATTGTCAAACTTTTGAATCGAATGATTATCGTTGTGTATAAAATTTGTAATAGAATTTTACAAATAGGATCAAAATGACAGTTTGTTTAGCAGACTGCAACGCTGAATGATGAGTGAGTTAATTAGTTTGATGCGAATATGGGATTTTGCGCACAGGGATGGAGTAGATGTTAGGGGTTACTTTGCATGGTCATTATTGGACAACTTTGAGTGGGCTCAAGGCTACACCAAGCGATTTGGATTGGTTTACGTGGACTACAAGAATGGCCTAACTCGCCACCCTAAATCTTCTGCTTACTGGTTCCTTCGCTTCTTGAAAGGTTCTGAACAGAAAAATGGCAAGCATGACTGAGAAACAACTCCTTCCTTTTGTATGTCCCATTGAGCTCATTTTTCATTTATTTTCAACCACAAATCTACTTTCTTGCCTCTCTTTTTGCTTTCCATTTCTTTGCTATCAGCTGGTATTTAGAAACTGAAGGCATATATGTTAATTAACCAATTCTCTTGACTTGCTTCTTAGAATGTGCATAAATAATGCGCACAAAGTATCCAATTTACGATGCATGGGACGAAATACTGGTTGAAGCCACCCGAGAACTTATCCTGCATGTTCTTGTTGTCCCTTGAAGTTGGAGTTGTTAAAGGAAATAAAAGTTTGTATTGTTCAAGTTGGAATGAAAATAATTATATGTATCCAAATAGTGTGATTTATTGTTACATCTAAAATAATTAAATAATTCCTTTGTAAACAATGTTTAGCGGATAAAAGATAAAGATTTTTAACTTTTTTTTCATGACCAATTTAGGTTATTGTACTTGATCGAAATTATGGCCGGCAACCGTGCTGGGAGATATAACTTCAAAATTTCATGGTTTTAATATCTACCTCCTTGATCCATGGTGAGATGTATAGATAGGTTTAAATCTTATTTTCACCTCTAAATTTTCAGATTTTATACTTTAATTTTTGAGTATTACATTAAAAGAAAAATCACTTTTAGTCTTATTAATTTAATTTTTTTAATGTAAATTATTCAATGGAAAGCTAACATGAGTACATGTTTTGTTCATCTACTTGATGATTTATGTTTATATCAACTTGTATTTAAAGCTATGTATATGTTATATATCATAATTCAAAGGGGAATTGTGACAACTGGCTAAGAAAAAGAACCCACTATGATTTTTGGCTAAATTAGTTTTGAAATTGGAGAATGGCTACCACAAATTCAGGAACAACCAGTCAGTATTTTGTATTCCCATTTTAACCCTAGTATATAAGTTCATACACAGTCGCTAAAGCCACCGTTTGCAAACTTCCGTTACTCATCTAAGATTCTATTTATCGAAAATTCAGGAACAACCAACCAGTATTTTGTATTCCCATTTTACTCTTAGTATATACGCACATCTACAGTCAGTTACCGTTTGCAAATTGTCGTTATTCACACAGATTCTCTTTTCAAATTTGATTTCAAATTTTAAAAAGAGTAACCGGTATCCTCTCCAACCGAAAATCAAGTCATTCCTAGATCTACGTGGATTTATCATTAATGATTTTTGTTATTCGTTTAAATGATTATTATAACTTAATTTAAATATTCCCAAATCCCAGAAAATGGTCGTATAAAAGATTATGATTGTATTCGACGGTGTCTGGAATGTGAAGAACTTCTACAACGATTTTAAGTCTGGAATCGTGTCTGTTTGGTGTGATTCCAACCTCGATTAGCTCAAGGAATGTGTGGCAAGCCACTTGAAACTCTCATAATGTAGATATTGATATACACAACGACAGTTTAGGAGCAAGTTCAACCCCAGGGGAGAAAGATTTTGGGTTCATTAACTCAGATGGAATCAACACACATTAACAGAGAAGTTTTTGTTGTGGATGTTGAGCCTGTAGATACCAATATACACAAAGGCATTGTTAGAACAAATCAATGCAACTCGAGGAAGGATGATGTTTGTGTTTCTTAATTCAGAAGGAATTGATGCATTGATGGAGAAGTTCATCAGTTTTGAGATGACGAGAACCAGGTAATATTGAGTTACTGTATTAACTAAATGTATATACTCGTATGTACATAGAGATGCTAGAGATATATACCCTTATCCATATGTGAGAGATTGATAGAATCGTTGAGTATGATGCTTGTTTGTATATACACGTATATAGATATATGTAGTTGTTCTTATTGCATGTTTGTATACCATTACTTTTGAGCTTCCATGTATGTGTTATTATATACACATAAGTATTGAGTGGTTTTGCACGAAAACGTGTATATTCATAGTTCAACCTAAGTTTTTTCAATATTAAGAATTTAGAATTTTTGTTTAAATGATGTTAATTATGATTATAGATTTAATTCAAGGTCGTTAAGATGTCAAATTTGGTTTCAATCTTCCGTTACTTTTTTGTTTTGATTTAGTTGGTTAGTTTGTTTTTAAAATTAGATTTTCTTTCTTCCTTATTATACCCACTATTATAGATTGTATTTCTCTTTCCAAAAAGTCTAAACTGTACGTTAGGGGCATTTTTGTCCATTCTAATTATTAATATCATAATAAAAATTACGTTTAGCCATTACTTAATTTCTAAACATAGTTAGCCATTTTTCAAGTCTAGTATTAAATCCTAGCCAACTTGTTGCCCCTAATTGAAAATGAATTCAAATTCAGATTACATAGCCCCCGTTTGATAACCATTTGGTTTTTGGTTTTTGGTTTTTGAAAAATAAGCTTGTTTTCAATGAATTTCCTTACCATGGGTTTCATCTTTGTTGAGGGCACATTTGAAATCCTAGCAAAAATTTCAAAAACAAAAACATGTTTTTGAAAACTATTTTTTTTAGTTTTCAAAACTTGAGTTGGTTTTTGAAAACATGGAAACAAGGTATATAATAAAAACAAGGAACTTAATGGTGGGAGTAGTATTTTTAAGCTTAATTTTAAAAAACAATTAAAAAAAACATATGTCATAAATGAAATATCCCATTAATACAAGGTTATGTAAATCTATATCACATTACCTGAAATTCTTCAGATAACCTGGCTCGAACAAATGCATCCCAATCAACCTGTTGAATGTGATTATACAATTGTGGAGGATGAGCCAAACAAGATGGTTGGTCTTTAAATGGGATGATAAACTTTCGAGTCAACGTACTCTTGAATGTTCTCCACTTCGTTCCTGCTTATTTCAATAAATTGTGTTTCGAGCGGGGATCGACGACAAATGACATCTACACTCAGATTAAATGTAACAAAATTAATCCTACAAAACACATATAACCAAAATTATCTACTATAACACCCTAGATCTTGATTTTAACTATCTGATCTAAAAATTTCGGTAGCATAACGACATACGTATATCTAACCTAAAATTTTTTCATAACCTGTTAAGAATGAGAAACACACTTCTATATTCAAGACCACTCAACTACAAATCCCACAACAAAGCGAGTCAGATCTCACATCAAACAAACTTAGACAGAAAAACATAACAGATCTATTATTCTCAAACCAATCTCATTATTCACATACGTCAATGCATTCAAATATTCTGTTCTTCAGATCACGTGGCACGTGTCTCCAGTGATCGTACGTGATGGGGATTTGATTTCGCACAAGAACCCCGAGCCGACTTTGCAATAATGTGGCGTTCGCTCCAACAGGTTGCACTTCATTATTATATCTAATGAAAAGTCTCTCTCCTCCATCCCTAATGCGTGTTAGATGGCGCATGGTCGTAGCACCTCTAGGAACGAATCTCCTATCAGGCTGATCTCCTTCATCGCTGCTGCTTCTGCCAGAGGAGTTTATGATATAATCTATACATAAAAAACAACAGACATATTCAGAAGTATGAAAGTAATATGAATAATAGAAAAAGCTGGTAAAAAACAAACGAATAATACACAATATAGTCTTAACCACATACATTTAGTGAAAATGTTAATTGTTGTCGATCCATGTACCGTCACAGTCCTCTCTGGTAAACAACATTGAGTCTTCGTTCATATCATTGAGTGTGGTAATATTAGGCATTGATTTCAATAACCCATAACAATCTAGAGCAGTGTCTCCCAACTCATCATCGTTTGACTCGTCTTCGTGATCTCGTTGAGGCGGAGACGACACAACCGACCAACTAGGATTTATAGATCATTAACATAAAACACTTGAGTTGCTTGAGTTTCCAAAATGAATGGTTCTGATTTACGTCCTAATCAATTAAAATCCACTGTTGTAAATCCAAGTTCATCTATCTTGATGCTCTTGTTGCTGTCCACCCAGTCACATTTTAACAAAACAACTATGAAACCATAATAGTTTAACTCCAAAATTTCTTGAATTACTCCATAGAAAACAATGTCTGAGATAATGAGATTTTTATCTTTAGCACTGGAAATTTGCATAGTGTTAGCAACTAAGCTAACACCACTATTTTGGACATTCCTTATTCGTTCACGTTCAAACTCGTAGATAGTAAATGAAACAAATTAATCGATCTCAATAAAGTGTTATTTGAGTAATTCAGTAATTTGGTTATTGAATAATCGAGTTTGCATTAATAAACCCTAAATCCAATAAACTAAGATCCAAGGTTGTTTAAATGAAACTTGGACTAGTATGTGGGGACATACGGGGATCAGTGTCCAAGTAACAACCTAAATGGTCTATAGTATAGGGATAAAGCTGGGTACCTTATCCTGGTGACACTATGTGATATGACCCACCTTGTATTCGATACAGATTCAATGATCCAAAGCATCCATGTAGGAGACATGCGGGTGGGGGTATCCTATGCAATGAGTTTGCATAAGACCGGACCGCGAAATAGTAACCACTAGATGTAACACCGTTAACTAGTTTAGGTTTCTATTTCAATAGGATGACCTAGGTAACTCAATCTAAATCCTGAGTCTGTTATGAACCCCTTTCAGGAGGGACTGTCCTTAGATTTGTATGGGTGAGAGTGGCCAGTTCGCCGACTCAATAAGCCTACCATTTCAGGGGCAAGACCGAATGGGGGTTGGGAACATAACAGTACAAGATGGAATTCACTTCTTCCCCTATTGGGGTAAGTAGATGTGTGTTCCCTTAAGGGCTGATTCTAGGGCTTGAACAAAGGCGCGCCGTCCTCTCCTAGCCTGAGAGGAACTCCTGTTTAGTGGTTGGACCCTAAACAACTTGTTCATTAGAGGAATCAGTGGTACTTAAGGAACCAGAGGTAACCTAGGGGTAAAACGGTAATTTGACCCAGCTGGTGTTACGAACACACGTGAAGGATTGACTTACTGCTTGGTTGATATCCGTGGACACAGAAATATTCTATAGTGAGAAGAGTGCAGTTGTGGGTCTTTAGTGGAGTGACCCACAGTTAACGAATGTTGACTAACTTGGTTAATGAGTTTGGCCAATTAGTCTCGTATCGTTGGAGCTTCTGATCTGTAGGTCCATTAGGTCCCACTGGTAGCTCGTAAAGAGACTTGAGGCAATTAAGTATAGATTGTAAATTGAAAGTGTTCAATTTATTTGGGGAATCGTATAATGTATATTGATGCATTATAATATAAGGTTTATGAAACTTTATAATATAATTTTTTGAATTAATTTCAAAAATTAATTCTTGAGAGAAAATATTTGAAAGAGTTCAAATAAATTTAATATGAATTGGATTCATATTAATTTTAATAAAATCCCTAAGATTAAATTTATGATATTTAATTGGGTAATTAATTAATTATGGAATTATTTATTTATTTATTAAAATTAGAGACCTTTTCCTATTAGGAAAGAAAATATTTGAAAGAGTTCAAATAAATTTAATATGAATTGGATTCATATTAATTTTAATTTTAATAAAATCCCTAATATTAAATATATGATATTTAATTGGGACATTAATTAATTATGGAATTAATTAATTATTTATTAAAATTAGAGACTTTTTCCTATTAGGAAAAGGTCTTCCTTTTTCTATTAGGAAAAAGGTCTTGGCCTTTACTATATATAGGATCCCTGGGGTGGGGTGAAAGGCATCCCATTCATTCTCCTACTCTCAGAGAATTCTCCCAAAGGCTCCCACAAGTCTCCTGCCTCTAGAAGTCTTAGAGTCATACCGGTGTAGCCATAGTGGTGGTGTTCGCACTAGTTCGTGATTAATTCACAAGCAGTCGGTGAATTTAATCTGAGTCGTCAACGAGAGTAAGTAATTTGTTACTTTATAAATTAGATTTAGATCTAATATTTTTGTATGCTTAGCCTTAATATATATTTAGAATAGTTCTAATATTATTGCCAATGTAGTGGTATTTTAGATTAAACAAAATTAATTACGAATCGGTCCCAATCACGCTTCCGCTTTACGGAATTATGGAATTCCAATCCTTCAATTGGTATCAGAGCCGATCGTAGATCTAATTTTGTTTCTCTAAAATTTGCATTGGCTATTGGTGGGATTGATTAATACATAATGTATGTATGATTTGCATTGAACTGTTTAGGTTAATTTTATGGCCATAGATTTTACTGTTTTTATGTGATTTGATCATGTAAGGGCCCGGTGTTTCGGGTATTTTATGTAAAATCGAGTCCTATGTAAGTCCGGGTCTAGAATAGGTTTTTATGAGATAAAAATCGAAGAAATTGCGACGCTGTCACGATTACAGCACGCGCTAGAAATTTGCAACAGGACGGTTCAAGGCTGTTGGGCGGTCCGATTCACGCAGTCTGGTTGGGCTGGGACCGATTTGGTCCGGTTCAGCTGGAATTTAGCTCGGTTCGTGGTTTTCATAGCTGGTTCGAAGTGGTTCGGGCGGTCTAGACCAGTATTTGGAGCTGCAGAAGGATTTTTAGGATAGAATTTAGCTATAATTATTGTAATTTATGCTTTATTTTATCCTAGGGGCCAAAATTAACCGATTCAATTGCTATTTATTTGCTTTATGGATGTCATATAGCTTAAATTCCCACCATAGGTTAAGCATGTTTCATGCATATTTATGTTATAAATGTTATAATATATGATAATTATGCATGAATTTAAATTTCATGAGTTATTTAGTATAATTGTTATATTAAATATATGAAATTGGAAAAGCATAATGCATGACATTAATTAGATAAATAAAATTGTTATATTTTATTAATGTAGCATGCATGCTTAACATTATTTTCATGAGAATTAATATAATTAGTTATATTATGAATGAAAATAATAAATATAAATCAATGCTTGTTTTCATGTATGATTTAATATAAAATGTTATATTAATTAAATGAAAATGGAATAGCATTGTGCATGACATTAATTAGATTAATTTAAGAGTTATATTATATTAATGTCAAATTTCATGTAATTTAATTTCATGGATGTTTAATTAATACAACGATATTAATTAAATGAAATTGAAATTGCATGAAGCATGACACCACTTTAGATTAATATAATCGTTATATTATCGTTATCGGCGTCATAATAATATGGTGTTGAATAATTAGAATATGATTGTTATTTTTCTAACACCATAGAAGCATGTTATAGGGCTAATCATTAAAATTTTATAATAAGTTATAAAATTGATTAGAAACCGTCAACCTATAACAAAGAGTTGCATGCAAACATAGGACCTTAGGTTAAAATGAATTAATTTTAAAATGTTTAAAATTAATTAGACCTAAGCTCATTATAATTCTAATAGGATTAAAATTATTTTCTTACTTAGAATTAAAAATAGTTTTAATTGACTAAGTAGGAAAAACATTACTATGATTATAAGGGAACTCCACCGGTTAAGTTCTGTCTAAGGCTGGGGGTACTTAAGATGACGGTTTACGGAACACCTCCTACCTGGGAACTAACCCGAAATACCGGAGTTGAATTAATCATAGTTAAATGTTAGCATGCAATATCACTAGGTTTATTAAAAGAGTTTAATTCACCTAGATCTTTAGAGTAAAGAGTTTACTTTACTATGGTTATAAGGGAACTCTCCCGATGAAGTTCTGTCTAAGGCTGGAGGTACTTAAGATGACGGTTTACAGAACACCTGCTACCTGGGAACTGACTCGGAACTTGAGTTGAATTAACCATAGTTATGTTAGCATGCAATATCACTAGGTCAATTAAAAGAGTTTAATTCACCTAGATCTTTAGAGTAAAGATTTATCATAACTATTGGTTATAAGGGAACTCTACCGGTAAAGTTCTGTCTAAGGCTGGAGGTACTTAAGATGACAGTTTACGGAACACCTGCTACCTGGGAAATGAGCCGGAACTTGAGTTGAATTAACCATAGTTATATTAGCATGCAATGTCTCTAGGTAATTAAAAGTGTTTAATCCACCTAGACATTAGAGAAAAGACCTATATATATAAAAGTTATATACAGGCATAGACTTAGATAGATTCACTTAGCCGAAATTTACCTAAGTAATAAACCCTATAATTATAAAAATACTTAGTGGGAGGAAATATATCAAAACAAGATTTTCATAAATCAAGTTTTGCTCTCACGTCCTCAAAAGTTCACAACGTGAGGTTCATGCTTGGCCTCGAGTCACCCTGGGAGTGACCCCCTACGGATGGTGTTTGCATGGATCAATATCAAGGTGAATGAGGGAGTATTTTATAGTAAGTGGGAGCAGGAACGTGTCAACTTATCCTACGGTCTCCTCCATTAGGTTGCACCGTGAGATCCCAATGATCTGCCTGCGAGTCGCCCTGGGAGCGATCACCCTACGGAGGGCTTGATCATGGGAGTCGGAACAACGCAAACTCCAAAAATGGATAGGGTTTCTTAGGTCCATTTCCAACTTTGACTTTCCCTACGGTAGCATTGTTGGGGCCGACCTCTGAAATCTGAAAAATGGAGGGTCACACTTACGGGAAATTGTTAAGGTGTTAATAATTTCCTGACCGAAAAAACGGTAGCTAAGAACTATTGGAATATGAGTTATTCCGGGAATATGGATTAGCTGAGATTGTCTCAATTCAGAGGAGGAGTAGCTGACTACCCTACGGTAGCTGTTGTTCTAAACCTTTTAAGTATCGTTGCAAAATGAATGTTTATTCTATGGGTTGATCATTACTTTTGCTAAATTGATTGGATTAAAATAATAATATTATTTTGTGTAATGGGTTAATGTAACAATACTTATTAAGTTAGTTTGTTTGTTCTCAGCAATGAAACGTTCTTTATATGCCTCGAATAACGCCAACTACAAAACTGGTATTTCTAATACAACTAAGAAAATGAACCTAAACACTAAATGCATGGAATTGGTCTTAACTGAGGACGGTCCTCAAGCCCATATGTCTAATTTATCCGAAATTGTTCATGATGAATATGACATAGACTGCTTAGCACATCTCAATGAAAATAAATTTGATTTATTGATCATTGAAACGTGTATAGTGGAAAATGATGACACAACCTGGATCCTAGATTCAGGTGCCACTCATCACGTATGCTCTTCCTTTGAGGGAATGAGCTCCTGGCAACAGTTGGATGCTGGGGAAATGACTCTCAGAGTTGGGACTGGGGAGCTCATTTCAGCTAAAACAGTGGGAGATATTAAAGTGTTCTTCTCCAGGGAACGCTATATGTTATTAGATAACGTATATAGAGTTCCCAGAATAAAAAGAAATTTGATTTCTATTTCTTGTTTGCTAGAACAAGGGTATTCAGTGTCCTTTTCTGTGAATGAAGCTTTCATTAATAAAAGGGGTGCTGATATATGTTCTGCAAAAATGGAGAACAATTTGTATGTCTTAAGACCAATAGAGTCTAGGGCTATTTTGAACAATGAAATGTTTAAAACAGCTGAGACTCAACCAAAAAGGCAAAAAGTTTCTCAAAGTACCTATCTTTGGCACTTGAGAATTGACCACATAAATCTCAATAGGATTGGGAGATTGGTTAAGAACGGACTTCTAAGCCAGTTAGAAGATGGTACTTTACCTCCATGTGAGTCATGTCTCGAAGGTAAGATGACCAAACGGCCTTTTACTGGAAAAGGTTATCGTGCCAAGGAGCCCTTAGAACTCGTACATACGGATCTCTGTGGTCCAATGAATGTAAGAGCTCGAGGAGGGTATGAATATTTCATCTCTTTCATAGATGATTATTCAAGGTATGGTTATTTATACCTAATGAGTCATAAGTCTGAAGCCCTTGAAAAGTTCAAGGAGTACAGGACTGAAGTTGAGAACTTGTTAGGTAAGACCATTAAAACACTTCGATCTGATCGAGGTGGAGAGTATTTGGACTTAAAATTCCAAAACTATTTGATAGAACATGGAATCTCGTCCCAACTCTCAGCACCAGGTACACCTCAACAGAATGGTGTATCTGAAAGGAGAAACAGAACCTTGTTAGACATGGTTTGATCTATTATGAGCTATGCTCAGTTGCCTAGTTCTTTTTGGGGTTATGCAGTAGAGACTGCAGTTTATATTTTGAATGTTGTTCCCTTAAAGAGTGTTTCTGAAACACCATTTGAGCTTTGGAAAGGGCGTAAAGCTAGTTTACGTCATTTCAGAATTTGGGGCTGCCCTGCACATGTGTTAGTAGCAAACCCAAAGAAATTGGATTCACGTTCAAAATTATGCCTATTCGTAGGCTACCCAAAAGAAACAAGAGGTGGATACTTCTTTGATCCAAAAGAAAATAAAGTGTTTGTATCGACAAATGCTACTTTCTTGGAAGAAGACCACGTTAAAGAACACATACCACGCAGTAAAATTGTGTTAAGTGAACTTTCTGGTAAAGCTACAAATAAATCAACAAGAGTTGTTGATGAGGCTGGACCTTCAACAAGAGTTGTTGATGAGCCCAGTTCAGAGGCTGGACCTTCAACAAGAGTTATTGATGAGCCCAGTACATCTGGTCAATCTCATCCTTCTCAAGAGTTGAGAATGCCTCGACGTAGTGGGAGGGTTGTTATTCAACCTGAACGCTATCTGGGTTTAGCAGAAACTCCAACTGTCATACCTGATGATGGGGTTGAGGATCCATTGACCTTTAGACAGGCAATGAATGATGTGGACCATGACCAGTGGGTCAAAGCTATGGACCTAGAGATGGAGTCTATGTACTTCAATCAAGTCTGGGATCTTGTAGACCTACCTGAAGGGGTTAAACCCATAGGGTGCAAATGGATCTACAAGAGAAAACGAGACGCAGCTGGGAAAGTACAGACTTTCAAAGCTCGACTTGTGGCAAAAGGTTATACCCAAAAGGAGGGGGTGGACTATGAGGAAACCTTCTCCCCAGTTGCCATGTTAAAGTCAATAAGAATTCTTTTGTCCATTGCCACCTTTTATGATTATGAGATTTGGCAAATGGACGTCAAGACTGCCTTTCTGAATGGCAATCTTGATGAGAACATCTTTATGTCTCAACCAAAGGGGTTCGTTGCTCAAGGTCAAGAGCAAAAAGTTTGCAAGCTTAGACGATCCATTTATGGGTTGAAGCAAGCTTCCAGATCTTGGAATATAAAGTTTGACACTGCTGTCAAATCTTATGGCTTTGACCAGAACATTGATGAGCCTTGTGTTTACAAAAGGATTATCAACAGTTCAGTAGCTTTTCTGGTGTTGTATGTAGATGATATTCTTCTCATTGGAAATGATGTAGAATATCTAGCTGACATTAAAAAATGGCTATCGACTGAGTTCCAAATGAAAGATTTGGGTGAAGCTCAGTATGTTCTAGGGATTCAAATTATCAGGAATCGTAAGAACAGAACGTTAGCCCTGTCTCAAGCATCATATATAGACAAGATGTTGTCTAGATATAAGATGCAGAATTCCAAGAGGGGTTTACTACCCTTTAGGCATGGAGTTCATTTGTCTAAGGAACAGTGTCCTAAGACACCTCAAGAAATTGAGGATATGAGACACATCCCTTATGCTTCAGCTGTGGGCAGTCTTATGTACGCCATGTTGTGTACTAGGCCTGACATTTGCTATGCAGTTGGGATAGTCAGCAGGTACCAGTCCAATCCAGGGTTAGACCACTGGACTGCAGTTAAAAACATCCTCAAGTATCTTCGGAGAACGAGGGGCTATCAGCTTGTGTATGGCTCTAAGGATTTGATCCTTACAGGATACACAGACTCTGACTTTCAGTCTGATAAGGATTCTAGGAAATCCACATCAGGGTCAGTATTTACCCTCAACGGGGGAGCTGTAGTCTGGCGTAGCATCAAGCAAGGATGCATTGCAGACTCCACCATGGAGGCCGAATATGTCGCTGCTTGTGAAGCAGCTAAGGAGGCTGTATGGCTACGGAAGTTCTTGATGGATTTGGAAGTTGTTCCAAATATGAACTTGTCAATCACCCTTTACTGTGATAATAGTGGTGCAGTGGCAAATTCTAAAGAACCTCGCAATCATAAAAGAGGCAAGCACATAGAGCGCAAATATCATCTCATCAGAGAGATCGTGCAACGAGGGGACGTGATCGTCACGAAGGTAGCCTCTGAGCACAATATTGCTGATCCATTTACGAAGGCTCTCACGACTAAAGTGTTCGAGAGTCATCTAGAGGGTCTAGGTCTGGGAGATATGTACATAGAATAATCTAGGGCAAGTGGGAGAAGTGTAATGGGTATTGTGAATGCCCTAGTTTATTGTATTTATCTGTATTTGTACTTTTCATGTATTATACAGTATTAATACAAACTACTATTCCTACTTCAATGATTATTCATTCAATTTTGATTGTTGATGTACATTGCCCACTAGAGTTTTAGTTCAAGTGGGAGTTGTTGGGTTTTATGCCCTAAAACTCGTAGATAGTAAATTAAACAAATTAATCGATCTCAATAAAGTGTTATTTGAGTAATTCAGTAATTTGGTTATTGAATAATCGAGTTTGCATTAATAAACCCTAAATTCAATAAACTAAGATCCAAGGTTGTTTAAATGAAACTTGGACTAGTATGTGGGGACATACGGGGATCAGTGTCCAAGTAACAACCTAAATGGTCTATAGTATAGGGATAAGGCTGGGTACCTTATCCTGGTGACACTATGTGATACGGCCCACCTTGTATTCGATACAGATGCAATGATCCAAAGCATCCATGTAGGAGACATGCGGGTGGGGGTATCCTATGCAATGAGTTTGCATAAGACCGGATCGCGAAATAGTAACCACTAGATGTAACACCGTTAACTAGTTTAGGTTTCTATTTCAATAGGATGACCTAGGTAACTCAATCTCAATCCTGAGTCTGTTATGAACCCCTTTAAGGAGGGACTGTCCTTAGATTTGTATGGGTGAGAGTTGCCAGTTCGCCGACTCAATAAGCCTACCATTTCAGGGGCAAGACCGAATGGGGGCTGGGAACATAACAGTACAAGATGGAATTCACTCCTTCCCCTATTGGGGTAAGTAGATGTGTGTTCCCTTAAGGGCTGATTCTAGGGCTTGAACAAAGGCGCGCCGTCCTTTCCTAGCCTGAGAGGAACTCCTGTTTAGTGGTTGGACCCTAAACAACTTGTTCATTAGAGGAATCAGTGGTACTTAAGGAACCAGAGGTAACCCAGGGGTAAAACGGTAATTTGACCCAGCTGGTGTTACGAACACACGTGAAGGATTGACTTACTGCTTGGTCGATATCCGTGGACACAGAAATATTCTATAGTGAGAAGAGTGCAGCTGTGGGTCTTTAGTGGAGTGACCCACAGTTAACGAATGTTGACTAACTTGGTTAATGAGTTTGGCCAATTAGTCTCGTATCGTTGGAGCTTCTGATCTGTAGGTCCATTAGGTCCCACTGGTAGCTCGTAAAGAGACTTGATTCAATTAAGTATAGATTGTAAATTGAAAGTGTTCAATTTATTTGGGGAATCGTATAATGTATATTGATGCATTATAATATAAAGTTTATGAAACTTTATAATATAATTTTTTGAATTAATTTCAAAAATTAATTCTTGAGAGAAAATATTTGAAAGAGTTCAAATAAATTTAATATGAATTGGATTCATATTAATTTTAATAAAATCCCTAAGATTAAATATATGATATTTAATTGGGTAATTAATTAATTATGGAATTAATTATTTATTTATTAAAATTAGAGACCTTTTCCTATTAGGAAAGAAAATATTTGAAAGAGTTCAAATAAATTTAATATGAATTGGATTCATATTAATTTTAATTTTAATAAAATCCCTAATATTAAATATATGATATTTAATTGGGACATTAATTAATTATGGAATTGATTAATTATTTATTAAAATTAGAGACTTTTTCCTATTAGGAAAAGGTCTTCCTTTTTCTATTAGGAAAAAGGTCTTGGCCTTTACTATATATAGGACCCCTGGGGTGGGGTGAAAGGCATCCCATTCATTCTCCTACTCTCAGAGAATTCTCCCAAAGGCTCCCACAAGTCTCCTGGCTCTAGAAGTCTCAGAGTCATACCGGTGTAGCCATAGTGGTGGTGTTCACACTAGGTCGTGATTAATTCACAAGCAGTTGGTGAATTTAATCTGAGTCGTCAACGAGAGTAAGTAATTTGTTACTTTATAAATTAGATTTAGATCTAATATTTTTGTATGCTTAGCCTTAATATATATTTAGAATAGTTCTAATATTATTGCCAATGTATTGGTATTTTAGATTAAACAAAATTAATTACGAATCGGTCCCAATCACGCTTCCGCTTTACAGAATTATGGAATTCCAATCCTTCACTTTTGTATGATATCGACGACCATTCATCATATATCCGGCATATGTGGATACATCCGATCGGGGCCATTAGCTAACCACCTCAAAGTAGATGAGACATTGTTGTTTGGAATTTCAACGGCAAGTAGGACCTGTATTGTTTTCATTACAATAAAATAATAATATATATCTCTTTATGTAGAAATAGTATGAAATAAATTACGAATTGATACCCTTTCTCGTATCCAATTTATGAAGGTACGATTGTGCTCATCTTGCAACCATTTTGGATTTCTTGACTTTGTTGGATTGACTGTTTTCAAAAACTTTTTGTGCTGCCTATTGCAATGATATATACATATATATCACACACATATGTCAATACAATCACATATCACCTGATGTTTGAAATAAAGTTAGTAAAATAATGGTGTATATACGTACTCTATAAATGGAAGCACCTCGTCTGTGTTTTCTAGTACATAAAGGTGAGCTTGATCCAATTGTTGTTTATCTGTTCTGATATAAGTAGCAGTTGATAATGGTCTGCTAGTACACGAATCATCTTCTTTTGAACTTGAGCCCAAACCAATTGGATGCATGCCAGATAAAAATTCAGAACAAAATTTCATGGCTTGTTCAATGATATAACATTCACCTATACATCCTTTCGGTCTGTTTTTGTTCCTAACATAACCTTTAATACTTTCATGTATCGTTCAAAAGGATACATCCATCTTAGAAAAATTGGCCCACACAGTTCTACTTCTCTCACTAGATGCACTGTAAGTTGCACCATAATAGTGAAAAATGCGGGTGGAAAATATTTTTCTAACAGATACAGAGTAACTACTGTTTCATTCTTCAACTCATGGAGCTTCGATGAATCCACCACTTTATTGCATATAGCGTTGAAAAAAAAAACATAACTGAATAATGGCATACCTCACATGCTTCGGTAAGATCCCACGAATTGCCACAGGAAGAAACTGTTGCATGAGAACGTGATTGTCATGAGATTTGAGACCATAAAGCTTCAAATCTGTGAGTGACACAAGATTTCGTATGTTGGACGAATATCCATCAGGCACCTTAATTTCTGCTACTGTCTTGCACAGGCTTACTTTCTCCGATCGTGATAGTGTGTAACATGCTGGAGGTATGAGAATTCGATTTTCTCTTACTTGTGGGGCCAATTCTGTCCTAATATTTAAATCAACCAAATCCTCTCGAGTTTTTAATCCATCTCTAGTTTTTCCAGGAATATCAAGTAAGGTGTCGATGATATTAGTGCACACGTTTTTCTCAATGTGCATTACATCTAGACAATGTCTCACATGAAGACGTTTCCAATAGTCTAACTAAAAAAAAATAGACTTTTTCTTCCAGTAACTACTTGAAAGTTCTTCTGACTGATTTCTTTTTCCAGCTTGTTTATCCAAAACATTGTGGATTTTATACATTCTTGCCAAGATTTCCTCTTCAAACAATGCATTTGGTGCTAGTTCAAACTCTTGTTGTCCATTAAACGTCTTATTCTCCCTTCTATATGGATGATGTCGAGGTAAAAACCATCGATGTCCAAGGTATGCCATCTTTTTTCCATGCATCAATCGAATGGAGGACGATTATTCCCCACAAATTGGACATGCATGATAACCTTTAACAGTGCAGCTGCATAGATTTCCATATGCTGGAAAATCATTTATGGTCCACAGTAAAACAACTTTCAAGACAAAAGATTGATCTCTATATGCATCGTAACATGCAACCCCATCAGACCATAGCCTTTTCAAGTCATCAATTAATGGACCTAAGTATACGTCAATGTCATTTCCAAGTTGTTTGGGACCATATATTAATGTAGTCAGCATCATAAACTTTCGTTTCATGCACAACCAGGGTGGGAGGTTATAAATCACTATTATAACTGACCAACAACTATATCTATTACTAAGGTCACCATGAGGATTGATTCCATCAGTTGAGATAGCTAAACGAAGGTTTCTTGACTCAGAACCAAATTCCGGCCACATGTCGTCTACTAATTTCCAAGATGGCGAATTTGCTGGATGTCGCAGAAATCCATCTTTTTTCCTTCCTTCAGCTTGCCAAGTTTACAATTTCGACATCTCTGATCATCGAAACATGCGTTGGAATCGAGGGATTGAAGAAAAGTACCACATAACCTTTGCCGGAATACCTTTTTTGACTTCAGTTGAGTTCTTACGAAGCTTCAATCTAGATGTTTTACAAACTGGTCATGAATTTGCATCAGATAGTCATTTCCTAAACAGGACACAATCGTTGACACATGCATGAATCTTCTGATAATCCATTCCTAGAGTATACAGGACCTTTTTTGCTTCATACACAAAAGTTGGAATCTCATTCGGATTTGGTATGAGGTCATGAACTAATGTTAACAAGTCGGTGAAACTTTAATCAGTCCATTCGTATTTGGCTTTCAAGTTATATAATTTTAGTAATGCAAATATTTTAGAAAAATTTTGAAAACCTGAGTACAAAGGCTTTTGTATATCACTCAATAGTTTGTCAAAATTGTCATCTTTATCTGTAAAATAGTCTTGTGTAGCTTCAAACAACTTAGTGGTGTTTCTTATATCATCACTTTCAATACAGTCCTCATCACCACAAGTATGGTCGTTTTCATCCTTATCCCTGATAGGTAGTTCACCATGCCAAATCCATATCTTATAACTCTTATCAATGTCATGGATATACATGTGGTCTCTAACTATGTTAGCATCTTGTTTGAGTGTATTTCCACAGTTTAAGCATGGACACCACATGAACTTCAACCCTTTTGCATGACGTATTCCATTTTCAATGAAGTTCTCTACACCTATACTATATTCATCTGACAACCTATCTTTGTTCATCCATGACTTATCCATTGGAAGATATTTTATAAAAATGTTATCTACAAAAACAACAATTGAGAAATGCACACCAATCAGAAATTTGTTTGCAACCAACTTAATAATTTATCAAAAGTAATCTTCTTCGTCTAAAAAAAGCTTGTGACCTTTTAAAGCTTTGTTTTTTCTTGTGCTACTTCTTTGAGAATATGGTGTCTAGAGTGCTATTTATGTTTACATACTAAATGAACTGTAACGCTTCCAAATTATAAACTAATCTAGAAACATTACTTGAGTCAAACACCTTAATGCTCCGAAAATTTCGGCAACATAACGACATAGTTATAGCTACCCAAAAAAATTTGCTTGACTTGAAAAACAGAAAAACTACACTCCCAAATTTACCACCACAAACTCCACAACACTTCAGAAAAAACAACACAACTTCACACTCCAAAATAAAAAAGAAATGTAAAATAAAACCTTCTTTTTTCTTTTTTCTTTGTTGTTTTTTTATGTTAGTGAAAGTTGGTTTTGTAGGATTGGAATTCCCAATTCCGTTACAGCAGAAGCAATTGGACCGTTCGTAAATTAATTTTGTTCTACAAAATACCAATACATTGGCAAAAGGTTAAGCGGTGAAAAACATACCTCCGTTGACAACTCTGAATACTTCAAGAATGATTATTGATTGCTCTGCAACAACGAAGAACACCACCATTTGATCTTCCCCGCTATAACTCTGAGATTAGGAACGTAGTTGTGGGACTACCTAATCTTGAATGGGAAAAAACTCTAGAGAGAAAATTCTCCCTAGAGTTCTTGAGTTGAGAGAGTATGAGAGGGCCTTATGGTGGCCATATGTTGTATCACCTAAACCCTAGGGTTAGTGTTCTATTTATAGGAGAAAGGTCATGAATAAAATATTCATTTAAAATCAATTATTTCCACAATTGATTTAATCTTTTCCATAATTAATCAATTCCATAACCAATCAATTCCATAATTGATTAATCTTTTCCATAAATGATTGATCACTTCCATAAGTGATTAAATCATTTCCATAAATGACTAATTACTTCCATAAGTAATTAATCATTTTCATAATTGATTAATTTCTAATTAATTAATTCTTTAAATTAATTAATCACCAATTAAATATCATATATTTAATTTCAGACCTTCTATTAGTTAATTAATTAATTACCCAATTAAATATCATATATTTAATTTCAGGCCTTCAATTAATTAATTCTATAATATGAATCAAATTCATATTAAAATTGGAACTCCTTCCAATTCTCTTATATCCTATAAATTTAATATGAATTAAATTCATATTGATATTTGAACTTCTTCAAATATTTATTTCTCTCATAATAATAAAGTTTAATTTCAAATTAGACTTTATATTTTAATGTATCATTATACATTATATTAATTTGTATCTCATACAATTAACTTAATTTCCAATATGAATTTGAACTATTCAAATTCTCTCAAGATATAATTGTTCCTAATTACTCTTTACGAGCTAGCAGGGGGACCTAATGGACCTACAGATCAGAAGCTCCAATGATATGAGGTTAACCGATTAAACTCATTAATCAGGTTAACCAATATTCATTAACTGTGGGTCATTCCACTAAAGACCCACAGCTGAACTCTTCTCACTGTAGAACATTTCTGTGTCCACGGATATAGACCTATGCCGGTAAGTCAATCCTCCACGAGTGTTCGTAATCACGGCTGGGTCAAATTACCGTTTTACCCTTGTGTTACATCTGTCTCCTTAAGTACCAGTGCTCCTCTAATGAACAACCTGTTTATGGTCCAACCATTAAACAGAAAGTCCCTCTCGGGCCAGTGAGAGGGTGGGATCCCTTTGTTCAAGTCCCGGAGTCACCACTTAAGGGAACACTCATCTACTTCTCCTAGATGTGGGAAGGAGTGAATTCCTTCTTGTGTTGTCATGTCCCCAGCCTCCCACTCGGTCTTGTCCCCAAAAAGGAAGGCATATTGAGTCGGCGTATTGGCCACTCTCACCCATGCTAATCAAAGGACAATCCCTCATGAGAAGGAGTTCATGACACACTCAGGATTAAGACTGAGTTACCTAGGTCATCGTATTGAAACAGTAAACTAACTAGTTAACGGTGTTACATCTAGTGGTTTACTATTTCGTGGTCCAGTCTTATGCAAACTCATTGCATAGGATACCCCCACTCGCATGTCTCCTACATGGACGCCTTGGATTTATACGTCTGTATCGAATACAAAGCGGGCCGTATCACATAGTGTTACCAGGATAAGGTACCCAACATTATCCTTGTACTATAGACCTTTTAGGTTGTTACTTGAACACCAATCCCCGTATGTCCCCACATACTAGTTCAAGTCACATGTAAACAACCTTGGATCTTAGTTTATTGGATTTGGGTCAAATTGTGCAATATTTAACAATAACACTTTATTGTAGAAACTCAATAACACTTTATTGAAACAAGTATACAATTTGTTTACATTCACTATCTACGAGTTTTAGGGCATAAAACCCAACAAACTCCCACTTGAACTAAAACTCTAGTTTAGTGGGATGTACAATAATCTATACAGCAGCAGGTGTATAAATACATGTATAAAACATATACAATGTACAAATACAATAAACTAGGGCATCACTATACCCATTACATAATGGTATCACTATACCCATTACATTTCTCCCACTTGCCCTAGATTTCATCTTTGTACATCACTCGTAGATCTAGACCTTCTAGATGACCCTCAAACACTATAGCCGAGAGAGTCTTTGTAAATGAATAAGCAATATTTCATTCAATTTAATGTGTCTGCTTGTCTTGGGCTGTGATGTTATTTTGAATTTGCCACAACACCACTATATCACTATAAAGTGTGATGGGCAAGTTCACATTTGGAACACATTCCAAATCAATCAAGAACTTTCTAAGCCATACAATCTTTATCGCTGCTTCACAAGTAGCTATGTTTTCGGCCTATACGATCAAGACTGTAATTATGCCATACTATAGCTCCATCATAAAGAGTGACCACAGATACTGATGTAGATTTCCTCAAATCCTTATCAGTCTTAAAATTTGTGTCAGTGTATCCTGTAAGGATCAAATCCTTAGTCCCATACACGAGCACATAGTTCCTCGTTCGCCTCGAATACTTGAGGATATTCTTAACGGTTTTCCAATGATTAAATCTTGGATTAGATTGATACTTACTGACAATCCCTATTGCATAGGGCATTCGTCTCATGTCCTCAATCTCTTGAGGTGTCTTAGGAAACAGTTTCTTAGACAAAAGAATTCCATGTCTGAAAGGTAGTGAACCCTTATTGGAATTCTGAATCTTATATCTAACTAACATTTTGTAGATATAAGACACTTGAGACAAGGCTAGCTTTTTGTTCTTACGGTTCCGAACAATTTGGATCTCAAGAACAAACTCAGCTTCTCCCAAATTTTCATTTGAAAATGAGCTGCTAGCTTATTTTACTAGTCAGTAAAATAACCTACATCATTCCCAATGACTAGGATATCAATCATATATACAACACTAATAAAGCTACTGAACTATTGACGATCTTCTTGTAGAGACAAGATTCATCAATGTTCTTATTAAAGCCAAAAGATATGGTCACTATATCAAATCTTATATTTCAAGATCGAAATGCTTAGGTCAATCCATGAATGGATCACTTAAGCTTGCAAACCCTTTTGCTTTTGATCTTGTTATATGAACCCTTCTGGTTAAGACATGAATGTCTCGTTTCCTCTTGTAAATCCACTTGTAACTAATAGGTGTTACCCATCAAGCAGTTCTACAAGATCCCAGATGGAAGTGAAATACAAAAGACTTCATTTCTAGGTCCATGGCTTTAATCCTCTGATCGTTGTCAACATCATTCATTTTCTTTCTAAAAGAAAATGAATCCTCTATGCCATCATCAGGTATGATGACCTAGGCTTCAATCAAGCCCATGTGACGTTCAGGTCATAAAACAACCCTCCCACTACATCGAGGCACTCTCAACTATTGAGATGAATGTGTCTGACCAGATGCACTAGTCCATCAACAACTTTTGTTGAATAGCCAACCTCATCAACAACTCTTGTGGATGTTACTGTAGCTTCATTAGTTAACTTACTTAAAACGACTTTACTCTGTGGTTTATGATTTTTGATGTGGACTTCTTCTGAGAATTTAGCATTTGCCGATACAAATTCTTTATTCACTTGTGAATTGAAGAAGTATCCACCTCTCGTTTCCTTTGGGGTTACCTACTGCAGTATGCAATGCAGTCAACACTGCATGACCCCAAAACGAGCCAGACAATTGAGCATAGCTTAACATGGAATGAACCATATCCAATAGGGTTCTATTTCTCCCAAATGAGATTTAGGGTGTGATCCCATGTACTATCAAATAGTCCTGGAATCTCAAATCCCTATACTCAACACTTTGATCAGATCGAAGTGTTTTATCATCTTCACCTAACAAGTTTTCAACTTCAGTCCTAAGCCCCTTCGAATATCTCAAGAGCTTCAGACTTAAGTTGCATTAGGTAAAGATACTCATACCTTTGAATAATCATCCAAAAGAGATGAATTATTCATGCCCTCCCACTGCTTTGACACATTGAACCACAAGGATCCAAATATACAAGCTCCAAGGGCTCTTTGGCTCTTAGATCTTTTCCAGTAAAAGACCTATTAGTCATATTGCCCATAAGGCATGACTTACAAGGTAGTAGAGAGTCATCTTCTAACTCGCTTAGAAGTTCACTATTGACCAATCTCCCAATCAAATTGAGATTAATATGGTCTACCTTAAAACCAAAGAAAGATATTTTCCTTTAGGAGAAATCCTTTGCCTCTTTTCACATTGAGTAGTAGCAGCCTTAAACAACCCAGTGTTCATGACTGCTTCACTCTTGATTAGTCTTAAAACATTTAGGTTACTTTCCAGTAAAGCTAAACAAATGTCAACTCCCTTTCTTGAAACAAAAACTGCGTTAGCAGAGAAAGGTAAAGAGTAACATTGTTCCAGCAAATAAGACACAGAAATCAAATTTCTTTTGATCTTAGAATGAAATACACATTATCTAATAATATGTATTTTCTCCCACTGAGAAAAATAACTTAATGTTCCCCACTGATATAACCAAAATAACCTCTCTAATTCTAACTTTGAGAGTTATTACACAAGCAGCAAGCTCTTGCCAGGAACTTATTCCTTTAAAAGAAGAACACACGTGATTTGTGGCCCCTGAATCAAGTATTCAGGGAGAATCACTATTCTTCACTAATCACGTTTTCAAGACAGGTAAATGAAAATTACGGTCTTGAACAAGTTCTCCTTTTGCTAAGCAAGGTTCTATGTCATATTCACCAAGAACAATTCTTAATGAATTAAACATATGGGGCATGAGGACATTCCTCAGTTAAGAATAATCCTAGACTTATTTACCACAATTTGTCGTTTAAGCTTGTTGTATTACCGTTATTTATAAAATGACGTAAGACAATACACATAAAATTATTATAAAATTGCTGAAGTAACAAATTACTTGTATTATTAATTACACTAACCCATTACAAATAATCCAATCAAATTCTGCAAAAACAAATAAGCAATCAAAGAAACCCTATAAAACTATTGATTTAGTTTTTGCAACGATACTTCAAAGGTTTAGAACAACAGCCACCGAAGGGTGGTCAGCTACTCCTCCTCTGAATTGAGACAATCTCAACCAAACTCTAACACCAGAATAACTCATATTCCGTTAGTGTTTAGCTACCGTTGTTCGGTCAAAGGTTAGTTAACACATTTAACTCATCCCCGTAAGTGTAACCTCCCACTTTCAGATCTCAAAGGCACGCACCAACAGGCTACCGAAGGGAAAGACAACTGTTGGTGATTAGCCTAAGTGAGCCTATCCTATTCAGGAGTTCACGGTGTTCTGAATCCTATGATCAGGCCCTCCGAAGGGATGGTTGCGCCAGGACAACCTGCAGGCGGATCATAGGACTCTCACAGTGCGAACTAGGGGCGGAGACTGAGGGATACGTTGACACGTGTCCCGCTCCCACTTACTCTAGACATTTTTCCCATTCACCTTGTTATTGATTCATGCAAACACTTTCCGAAGGGAGGCCGCTCCTAAGGCGACTCGAAGCCGAGCATGAACCTCACATTGTGAATATAGGGACTTAGGAGCAAAACTTGATTTAAATCTCATTTTGTAATTTTCCTCCCATTGAAAATGTCCTAAGGTTAATTTAGGGTTGTTTAACTTAGATAAAATTCGGCTAAGTCAATCTATCTAAGTCTGATCCTATTATAACAATTATGGAAAGGATTCAACCACAATGTTTTAGGTGAATTAAACTTCTTTTAATAAACCCAACATTGCAAGTCAACATTACTATGGTTAATTCAACTCAAGGTTCGGGTCAGTTCCCAGGTAGGAGGTGTTCCGTAAACCGTCAACTTAAATACCCCAACCTTAGACAGAACTTTACCGAGAGAGTTCCCTTATAACCACAGTAATGTAAGGTCTTTACTCTAAAGATCTAGGTGTATTAAACTCTTTTAATAAACCTAATGACATTGCATGCTAACATTTAGCTATGATTAATTCAACTCCGGTATTCCGGGTCAGTTCCCAGGTAGGAGGTGTTCCGTAAACCGTCAGCTTAAATACCCCCAGCCTTAGACAGAACTTAACCGGTGGAGTTCCCTTATAATCATAGTAATGTTTTTCCTACTTAGTCAATTAAAACTAATTTTAATTCTAAGTAAGAATAATTCTAATCCTATTAGAAATGTGATCTTAGATCTAATTAATTTTAAACATTTTAAAATTAATTCATTTATCCTAAGATCCTATGTTTGCATGCAATTCTTTGTTATAGGTTAACGGTTTCTATTCATTAATTCTATAACTATTATAAATTTTAATGAATTAACCCTATAACATGCTACTATGGTGAATAAATTAACAATCAAATTCTAATTAATTTATAAAACCATATGTTAGCATACATGACATACCAAAAATATAACAATTATATTAATCTAAGGTAATGTCATGCTCAATGCAATTTAATTTCCTTTTAATTAACCTAACTCTTAAATTAATTATACAAGAAAATTAAAATTAAGCATTACCATTTTCATACATTAACATAACATTTACATATCATGAAAATTAATTAAGCATGTTAATTACTTATATAAATATAACTCTTATATTTTTTATACTAAAGTAATTTCATGCTCAATTCAAATTAATTTTCTTCAATTAATCTAACTCTTAAATTAATTACCCAAGAAAATTAAAATAAGCATTCACATTTTCATACATTAACATAACACTTTATATTAATAGCTCATGAAAATAAATAAGCATATAAATTACTTTCATAAATATAATTTTTTATATTTTTACTAAAGTAATTTCATGTTCAATGCTCCTCAATTTTCATGCATTTAATCATAACAATTTATATTAAATACCCATGAAAATTAAATTCATGCATAATCCATATATTATAACAATTATAAATAAATATGCATGAATATGCTTGACCTATGGTGGGATTTTAAGCTATATGACATCCATAAAGCAAATTTAAATAGCTAAGTAGATGGGTTTTGGCATCCTATGACTCAAAACAATAGAAAAATTACAATAATTAATCTATCTAAGTCCTATCCTGCCGTGAACCAGCTCAAAACAGCCTCAAACCGCATCCAAACCCTTCGAACCGGCGGAAAATTGAGCTAAACCATGTTGAACCGTGCAAAACCAGCTTCAAATAAGCTTGAACCGGCCTAAAATATGCTGAACCGGGCGGAAACTCGCCCCGACCGCGTGAACCAAGTCAAACAACGCCTGAGCCGGTCAAGGAATCGCTGAACCGCGCCTGAATCTATGCAAACCGGTCAACACTGCGAGAACCGGTCAAGAACCAGTCAACATCTCACAAACCGGGTCAGACCGCGTGTCAATCGCCCAGACCGGAGCGAGCCGCACGGAAGTACCACGCCTGACGAACGCTCTAGCCAAAGGCCAACGGAAGCTCGACACGTGTCCTGCTCCAGACGACCAATCGAACTGCACACGGGAAAAAATATTTGAAGCGCGCTCAAACTGTACATGCCAAGGTTCGAACCTCTGCCATACGAATTCACAGGGGCTGACTAAACCAACCAACCACAGGCGATTTTCATGTCTTTAGTCCATTTCTGGAATTATATATATCAATATATTGATATATACATATTTTTTTTGAATATGCACGTTCTTCACGGCAGTTGCAGCCTATTTCCCAGAAATTTTGCGATTTCCAGCACTGTTCTTCTTCGTTTTTGCCTCAAATTTCAACAAATTGCTCCAAAAATCTTCTCCAATTGATACAATAGCAAAGACACGGACTTACAGACTCAATTGCAATCAAAATACCCAAAACAAAGGGCCTTTACATTGATCAAATCAACTTAAAATTGCTAATCTATATGCCAAAACCTTAAACAATAGCCAATGCAAATTTTAGAGAAACAAAATTAAAATCTACGATCGGTTCTGATACCAATTGTAGGATTGGAATTCCCAATTCCGTTACAGCGGAAGCAATTGGACCGTTCGTAAATTAATTTTGTTCTACAAAATACCAATACATTGGCAAAAGGTTAAGCGGTGAAAAACATACCTCCGTTGACGACTCTGAATACTTCAAGAATGATTATTGATTGCTCTGCAACAACGAAGAACACCACCATTTGATCTTCCCCGCTATAACTCTGAGATTAGGAACGTAGTTGTGGGACTACCTAATCTTGAATGGGAAAAAACTCTAGAGAGAAAATTCTCCCTAGAGTTCTTGAGTTGAGAGAGTATGAGAGGGCCTTATGGTGGCCATATGTTGTATCATCTAAACCCTAGGGTTAGTGTTCTATTTATAGGAGAAAGGCCATGAATAAAATATTCATTTAAAATCAATTATTTCCATAATTGATTTAATCTTTTCCATAATTAATCAATTCCATAACCAATCAATTCCATAATTGATTAATCTTTTCCATAAATGATTGATCACTTCCATAAGTGATTAAATCATTTCCATAAATGATTAATTACTTCCATAAGTAATTAATCATTTTCATAATTGATTAATTTCCAATTAATTAATTCTTTAAATTAATTAATCACCAATTAAATATCATATATTTAATTTCAGACCTTCTATTAGTTAATTAATTAATTACCCAATTAAATATCATATATTTAATTTCAGGCCTTCAATTAATTAATTCTATAATATGAATCAAATTCATATTAAAATTGGATCTCCTTCCAATTCTCTTATATCCTATAAATTTAATATGAATTAAATTCATATTGATATTTGAACTTCTTCAAATATTTATTTCTCTCATAATAATAAAGTTTAATTTCAAATTAGACTTTATATTTTAATGTATCATTATACATTATATTAATTTGTATCTCATACAATTAACTTAATTCCCAATATGAATTTGAACTATTCAAATTCTCTCAAGATATAATTGTTCCTAATTACTCTTTACGAGCTAGCAGGGGGGCCTAATGGACCTACAGATCAGAAGCTCCAATGATATGAGGTTAACCGATTAAACTCATTAATCAGGTTAACCAATATTCATTAACTGTGGGTCATTCCACTAAAGACCCACAGCTGAACTCTTCTCACTGTAGAACATTTCTGTGTCCACGGATATAGACCTATGCCGGTAAGTCAATCCTCCACGAGTGTTCGTAATCACGGCTGGGTCAAATTACCGTTTTACCCTTGTGTTACATCTGTCTCCTTAAGTACCAGTGCTCCTCTAATGAACAACCTGTTTATGGTCCAACCATTAAACAGAAAGTCCCTCTCGGGCCAGTGAGAGGATGGGATCCCTTTGTTCAAGTCCCGGAGTCACCACTTAAGGGAACACTCATCTACTTCTCCTAGATGTGGGAAGGAGTGAATTCCTTCTTGTGTTGTCATGTCCCCAACCTCCCACTCGGTCTTGTCCCCAAAAAGGAAGGCATATTGAGTCGGCGTATTGACCACTCTCACCCATGCTAATCAAAGGACAATCCCTCATGAGAAGGAGTTCATGACACACTCAGGATTAAGACTGAGTTACCTAGGTCATCGTATTGAAACAGTAAACTAACTAGTTAACGGTGTTACATCTAGTGGTTTACTATTTCGTGGTCCGGTCTTATGTAAACTCATTGCATAGGATACCCCCACTCGCATGTCTCCTACATGGACGCCTTGGATTAATACGTCTGTATCGAATACAAAGCGGGCCGTATCACATAGTGTTACCAGGATAAGGTACCCAACATTATCGTTGTACTATAGACCTTTTAGGTTGTTACTTGAACACCAATCCCCGTATGTCCCCACATACTAGTTCAAGTCACATGTAAACAACCTTGGATCTTAGTTTATTGGATTTGGGTCAAATTGTGCAATATTTAACAATAACACTTTATTGTAGAAACTCAATAACACTTTATTGAAACAAGTATACAATTTGTTTACATTCACTATCTACGAGTTTTAGGGCATAAAACCCAACAGGTTTCCCATAAAAAAAAAAAAAAAAAAGCTTAATGGAGTCATGTGATAGACAGTTAAGCATATTATTCTACCCCTGTAGTTTACTAAAAACAATTATATGAACAAAAGCAATCATGCAATGATTATTCAGTGAATTGGTCAATCTGATGCATATACTTTATGTTGTTTGATGCTGAAGATGTCCATCTTAGACTTGGTTTCCCAAATAGTAATCACATTGAAAAAGTTGTATGAGTTCTTGATATTTTGCATGCTTTAACATTTTACCAACTCTTATATGATGCACATTGGAAATGTTTCATCTTTAAGGGACTTAGAAGGCAAAACTCTGGAAAACTGTGAATATCCTAGATAGGTTACCACCATAGTTTGATCCATGACCTTCAAAGGTGTTTGAGAATGCTTTTAAGAAGGGTGCTTAGACAATTTTGGATGAGTTTGTAATGACTTGGAAGAGGAGTGTTTTTTTTATTAAAACACTTCTTTTTAGAAACATTTTTGAAATAAGTACTAATTAAGAAGATAAAAGAAACACCTTTTACCGATCAAAAGAACTTTTCAAATTTCTTATAGTGTTCTGTTACATATGTAAAGGTGATTTTGAAAATTTTAAAAGTAGTGCTTTTAGTGGAGTGTAACATAACAAAACCAAAAAAAAAAAAAAAAAAACAATCCAAAAGTGATACTTTTCTCTTTAAGCATTATGAAGTCCCTTCTAGGCCTTTAAACTTTTAAAGTTACCTTTTAGTGCCTTGGACTTTCAAAATTACTTTAGACTATGTAAGTACTTTAAACTCTATTGAAATTTTGAAAAGCACCTGCCTAAGATTCGGTCTTGGAGGTATGCCATTAATATCATACTCTGTTGTTGAAATTCTTCAATTCTCATAAAAAACCTTGCTGACATGAAGATTTGAGACAAAGGACTATAACCTGAGTTAAAAAACCTTGACATAAAAAAACCTTGGTCATTTTACATCTTAAATTTGAACAAAACTTGACTGCTGAGAATCAGAAACCAATTCTATTGGAACAATTCCAGATTGGGCAAGTGAATTATTTTATGTACGAACTATTTCTTGTGCATAGGTTAAGCAGACAGTTGAGTTCGAGCAAACACAGTGGAGAATACAGTAGAGAAAATGAGTCATTCGTACATGCCCATCAATTGAGAACTATTTTATATCTTTTTACATACCTGAGTCAATCGTACCTGAGTCAATCGCCGTTACCGCCGTTACCATCGTCGAATAGCACAGGACCCATTGCTGCCCAACGCGCCGAATGCCTGAAATCCACTGTCGTTTGCTTCAGACCACCACCGACTACTTCAGACCGTCGTCGATTGCTCAATCCACCGTTGCCTTCAATTGGTTTCGAACCAGCTAATCGAAAGGTAGAAGACGATATACATGAATCGAAGGTAGAAGACGAAACTGTTGTGCAATCGCAAATTGCCCTAAACCCCAAAAGACGGTCGTTTGCCTTCCTAAACCCAAACGAATTAGTAATTCAAAACGACGTCGTTTTGATCTCATTAATCAAAACGACGTCGTCTTGAATCAGACCGTGCGTTTTAATGTCTGATCAATAGTATCAAACGACGTCGTTTTGATAAAGCAAAGCGACGTCGTTTCGAAGTGTAGAGGCCGCACGTTTAAAGTGTTCAAAACGATGTCGTAATGCGATTCTTCCATGTCGGTTCTAAACTGTTATCGAAGCCCCATTTTAATGACGGACAAAACCCGTCATCGAACCCAATTATATCTATTGGCCCATAACCGACATTAAAGCCCATCCCTTTAATGACGGGCCCTAACCGACATTGAAGCCCATTTTTAATCACGGGTCCAACCCGTCATCTAACCTGCAATTCACTATCGGCCCATAACCAACATCGAAGCCCATCCTTTAATGACGAGCCCTAACCGACATTGAAGCGTTTATTACATGACGGGCAAAAAACGACATCGTTGATTTTATTTTCCAAAAAAGTTTCGTCAAACCGCGAAAAACACGACGCCTTTTTTAAATTACTTTTCATGACAGGCCAAAACCGTCATTAACCATTCGCTTTCATCACGGTTTTAAACCGTGATCGTTGTTAACTATTTTCCGAAAAAGCTCCGTCAAACCGCGAAAAACACGGCTCTTTTTTTTTAAATTACTTATCATAACGGTGTCAAACCGTGATCGTTGTGAACTATTTTCACGCCATTTTTTTAAACATCTATAATGACGGTTGTAAATCGACATGGAAGAGTTTGTACTCGTGGATTTTTTTCTCAACCTTCCATGACTGACAGAAACCGTCATTGTATGGTGGTTTTTCATAACGGGCCTAAACCGTTATCGTAGTCCAAATTTCCGAAAATTTCCGTTTTTTTTAAATGGCATCTTTTTAGTAATCCGTTATCTTTGATTCAATTCGTCATTGTTTAAAAAATACAATCTGACATTGTAGCCCCAAATTGTTGTAGTGTTTTATCACTGAGAAGTTGTACATAGTTTTTTCTCATTTTCTTCTTATATTGTTTGTGGGTTTTGTTGTCTTGTTTTTAGCTACTTAGAAGAACATACAATTGTACGATGATACAAAAGTAATTTTGTACCATCTAGTGTATGATTGAGAGATTGTAAAAGTATTTCAATTTTATATTCAACTATTCTTAGAGATAGACCAATTTTAAGATATGGAATGATTTTAGACAGAGACACCCACATAAAGGGAACCTATTAAACAATTTGTCCACTTGACACCAAAGAGAGTCGGGGGCTCGCAGCTTTTGTCCACCATTTTCTCCTTTTCTTTTCTTTTCCTTCCTCAATTATCACTGCCACATTGTCTTTATTCTCCTTTTCTTTTCATTCTTTAATTATTACTCCTACTTTTTAATTCATCTTTATCCTTGTGCTTTATTTATTATTTATTAAAATATTAAAAGTCGTTTTAGAATTAAAAAAAAAAAAAACAAATATTTTCTAAAACCTGCTTTCTAAGCTTCCTATAATAATCAAAATTTGTAAGGCGGATTTTTTTCCCTTAAATTTTCAGAATAATTATGATATTGTTAAATTGATGGAATCACTAGTTTTTTTTTTTTTTTTTTTTTGGTTTGGTTTGGTTTGGTTTGGTTTGGTTTGGAATCACTAGTTATTTATTAAATCATGACTAATTTTATGATGGATGAAGAATTTCATTTAGCTTAAGTTGATGAGTTATGATTTTAAAAAAAAAAAAAAAAATTGATGAGTTATGATAAAATTAATTATAAAATTTGTTAAATATTGTTATCCTAAGAATAAAAACTTAAAATATTTTAAATCGTCATGTAGTATTGCTGTTAAATGTAAGGAAAACTAAAAACTGATGTCACGACTAGAATTGAAATGAAGCAATGTCTTAAACCTCAATGAATTAATTTTAATATTTTGCTAATCTTCCAGCTTCAGCGACTATAAATGTGCTTATTTTATTTATTTCTTTTGTTACTCTATTTATTTATTAAAAATTTAAAGAATTTCTAGACTAATGTTTATAATATTGAACTTCTCAATTAGAAAATAGAAAAGATACTTTTATATTTGAGAAAAAAAATATAATTTTTTACTCTAAACTGGGTAGATGATATCAAATTTAACCTTTAACTTTCAATTTCATCAAATTGAACCTCAAACTTAACAAGTTGTAAAGTTTTATCCTTGAACTTTCAATATTATGAAATTGAACCCCAAACTTAGCAGATTGTATCAATTTTAACATCAAACTTGAATAAATGTTGCAATGTAGACCTTCGATTAACGTTCCGTCTGAATCACCTTGTAATTGATTATTTCCTTCTCTTTTTTTTTTTCTAGTTCATATTGCACGAATTGATTCGTTGTAAATAAAATATTGAAGAAACTTTTTATTTGAAGAAACTTTTACTACTCAGAAGTTGTACATAAGTTTTCTCTCATTTTCTTCTTATTTTTGTTTGTGTGTATTGTTGTCTTGTTTTTAGCTACTTAGAAGAACATGCAATTGTAGGATGATAGAAAAGAAATTTTGGACTCTCGAATGTATGTGAGAAAAATTGTAAAAGTATTTTGATTTTATATCCAACAATTATTAAGGATGAAGAAATTTTAAGATCTATATCCAATGATTTTAAAGAGAGACACCCACGTAAAGGCAACTGTTGAAGGAGAAAGTTCGATTGGTAATTGTTTCAAATTAAGGACGAAATTATGAATTGACATGTGTCTCAAGTTTAATTTGAAGACAAAGTTGACAAATTCTAAATTGAAATGCACATGTCTTCAATATGGTCATTTGATCAAATAATAAAAATTTAATTGGTTCAAAATTTGGGTCCTATGGTAATGGAAAATCCCTATAATTGGCTAAATACATAGTGTATTTATGAAAAATCGCCGAGTAGAGTTTTTTAATTCTTTCTATTTTATCCTAAAATGTTGATAAATATAAAACCATAAAATACACTATGTATAATGCAAGTATTGTGTGTATATACAATGTTTAAGATGATGCACGTAGATTTTTTCAACAAAAATAGGAGATAAGAAAACCCTAGGGTACCTAAATTTTATAAAGAATTAAGGTTCATAGATCGATCATTCTCATATGTCATTGATGCCCAACCGACTGACCTCTTCGATGTGAACCACCGACAACCCACTGAAGGTGTGTTACAAAAAGGTTCTCCTATTACCCACCATCCAAATCCATGCGAAGTGTCTTTGTGCAGGTTTTGAAAGGCATTATTGTCACAACATCAATGAAGTCCATGATTCACAAGAGAAATTTTGTATAAGCTTCAGACCAATTACCATCGATTCCATAAGGTCCTATTCAATCATCAACTATGTCTTCATCTTCACCTTCTCACCCTCTCTCATTGTCCTCCAAAATTTAAATATTCAAGATTTAGGTGGTTAGATTTGAATTTTTTTTTTTTATTTTTACAGTATTTGAATTTAAATATTCAAGGTTTAGGTGGTTAGAATATTTGAATTTAAATATTCATGGCTTCTAGATTTCGTCTAGGGGCATTTTAGTCCATAATTTTTGTTTAGAATCTTTCTAAATTTGGCAATTGGCTATTTATCCAAACAAAAATACGAATGGTTTTTTTTTTTTTTCAAAATGGACCAATTAAATATGGTTGTTTATTTGGTTGTCCCTATGGTCTTTGGGTCAATCATAAGCCAAACCCAAATCCAAATAGCTGAGCTGAAAGCTAAAATAGTCAAAGTCCAAGTTGTCAGGCCTAGAAGTCATCAAAGTCCAAATTTATCAATTCAGGGAGAATTCTATAAATAGAGAGGTTCTCTCCCAGAAGGGTTCAAAAAATTAAACTCTCAATCAAGACAAGAGAGATTTAGAGAGACTCCACTAGAAAAGAAGGTAGAAGACTATATGAAATCTTAAGTTCTTGAATGATGAAAAACCCTCAAACCAAAGATACATAGAGACTCAAAGACTTCAAGTATTGGAGCTTCAACGTGATAACCAGCGTTGCAGTCCTCGAGGGAAACACACACAAGAGAGAGAATTAGAGGATCATACAATTGTGTATTACACTCACGAGATTGATACAAGTACAAGTTTATTCCATGTGTTCTATCTCTTTGAAAATTACGTGGGAATAACGACCTCATTAAATAATTTATCCACTGACCACAAATTGGGTGGCTGCCCACCATTTTCTCCCTTTCTTTCTTTTCTTTCCTTTTCCTTCCTCAATTATCACAGGCACATTATCTTTATCCTCCTTTTCTTTTCCTTCTCCAATTATTACTCCTACTTTTTTTTTTTTTTTGAAAAATCCTCATGCTTTATTTATTAAAATATTAAAAGACGTTTAGATTAAAAAAAAAAAAAACAAATATTTTCTAAAACCTGCTTTTTGAGCCTTTCCGATAACAATCAAAATTCTTAAAGGTGGATTTTTTTCCTTAATTAAATTTTCAGAATAATTATGATCTTGTTAAATGGATGAAATCACTAGTTATGTATTAAATCATAATTCATTTCATTATAGATGAAGAATGTATTGAATCACCAATCAATTCAAAAGCTCAAGTTGATGAGTTATGGTAAAATTAACTACATCAATATTTTAATAAAAAAAAAAGAGTTTTAGAACTTAGTTTTAGTAGAGATGAAGAAAAATAAGATTAAAGATGCGATGGATGGACAAGAAAGTCCTCACTTAACAAGCAACAAGATCTTGGCCAAAGAAAGAAAATGCAATATAATGGAGCAAAACCTATTAGAAGCATAAATTAAATGAGAGTCGTTGATCTAAGAGCTAAAATGAAAACCAGACATTAATTCAAAGAAAACTTTAATAGTGGCTGGATCATGAAGTCCCAGACACGACACAGATCTCCACAATGGTATGATATTGTCCACTTTGGGCATAACCCTCATGACTTTGTTTTTGGATCCACCCAAAAGGCCTCATACCAATGAAGATACTTGTCCTCCCTTATAAACCCATGATCATCCCCTTGTCTAGCCAATGTGGGACTTTGGTTGCACTCTCTAATTCCCAACAATCCTTCTCTCGAACAAAGTACCACGAACGAACCTCCCCTCAAATAGCCAATGTGGGACTTTGGTTGCACTCTCTAATTCCCAACACCAATAATATATATGTACCTACATACACATATATCCTAATATTTTTTGCTACTCATTGCAATTTTCCTGTATCTTTGTAGTTTCGATTGTTTCTCCTACTAATTGAAACATACATTCTCTCAAAAACAACAAAAAAAAAAAAAAAATGAAGCATACATATATGTCTTTCCATTAACTTGAATTCACTCTTCTAATTAAAAAGTATATATGTAGGATTATTAAAAGAAAAAATCACTCTTTGTTGTAAAATTGAGCAGCACAACGGTACACAACGGGAACACAGAAGTGGATAAAATATAATATAATAATAATAATAATAATTCTAAAATAAAATAAATAAATAAAAGCATAAAATTAAAAACACATTAAATAAAATAACAAAATTGCAAAGTGGGAAATTATGAAATTGGGAGAGAATTCACCAATTGAGATATCTATTTAACTCCACCAAAGCCCAATATTTATAGGCAATTTGGCAAGTAGGATGTGGCTAGAATTGGACACCAAGCATTAATCTTTACAAGGCACATGGATAACATGGATGGTGACACATGGTTCAAGCTCTATAGGGCATCTATCTTTTTCTAATATTTATAATACTCCCCCTTAGATGCCCACATATGAAATATGCCTCGTTAAAAACCTTTACTAGGAAAAACCCAATGGGAAAAAATCCTAGTGAAGGAAAAGAGTACATATTTCATATAATTTAATAATCTTCAGATAATACAATATATTTTTCTCCCCCTCATGGAAACATCATTTAAGATCTCTGAGTCGTCGCATTCCAATGTTGTGGACTAATTTCTCGAAGGTTGTAGTAGGTAATGACTTTGTAAATAAGTCTGCCAGGTTATCCTTTGAACAAATTTGTTGTACTGTGATGTCACCATTTTCTTCAAGATCATGAGTGTAGAAAAGCTTTGGTGAAATATGCTTCGTTCTATCTCCTTTAATATATCCTCCTTTGATTTGAGCTATGCAAGCAGTGTTGTCTTCATATAATATTGTTGGAAGAACTTTACTAGAAGACAAACCACATGTTCCGCGAATGTGTTGAGTTACTGATCTTAGCCATACACATTCTCGACTTGCCTCGTGAATTGCAAGAATTTCAGCATGATTAGAGGAAGTAGCCGTTATGGTCTGTTTCACTGATCGCCATGATATAGCGGTTCCTCCACATGTAAATAGATAACCTGTTTGAGATCTAGCTTTGTGTGGATCAGATAAATATCCTGAATCTGCATAACCAACCAGATCAAAATTTGATTTATTTGAATAAAATAAACCCATATCAATCGATCCTCGGAGATAGCGGAGTATATGCTTAACTCCATTCCAATGTCTTTTCGTTGGTGAAGAACTATATCTAGCTAATAAATTTACTGAAAATGCAATATCTGGTCTTGTATTATTAGCAAGATACATAAGTGCACCAATTGCACTAAGATATGGTACTTCAGGACCAAGTAGTTCTTCATTATCATCTCGAGGTCGAAAGACATCTTTCTTTACATCTAATGAACGAACTTCCATTGGAATGTTTAATGGATGTGCTTTGTCCATATAAAATCTTTTTAAAATTTTCTCTGTATAAGTTGACTGATGAACAAATATCCCATCTGCTAAATGCTCAATTTGCAAGCCAAGGCAAAATTTTGTTTTCCCAAGATCTTTCATCTCAAATTCTTTCTTGAGATATTCTATTGCCTTTGAAAGCTCTTCAGGAGTTCCGATTATATTTAAGTCATCAACATATACAGTTATGATAGCAAATCCCGATTGTGATTTCTTTATAAAAACACACGGACATATCGGATTGTTTTGATATTCTTCTTTCAACAAATATCCACTCAGGCGATTGTACCACATTCGTCCTGATTGTTTCAATCCATATAATGATCTCTGTAACTTTATTGAACATAGTTCACGAGAATTTGATTTATATGTTTCAGGTACCTTAAATCCTTCTGGGATTCTCATATAAATATCATTATCAAGAGATCCATATAAGTATGCTGTGACAACATCCATAAGATGCATGTCCAGACTTTCATATACAGTCAGACTAATTAAAAATCTTAGTGTAATTGCATCCACCACTGGAGAATATGTCTCCTCATAATCAATACCAGGTCTTTGTGAAAAACCTTGTGCAACCAATCTTGCTTTATATCTTGTGATTTCATTATTTTCATTTCTTTTTCTCACAAATACCCATTTGTATCCCACAGGCTTGACACCTTCTGGTGTTTGGACTACTGGTCCAAAAACCTGACGTTTTGAAAGTGAATTTAATTCTGCCTCGATTGCTTCTTTCCACTGAAGCCAATCTTTTCTATGTCGACATTCTTCAACAGATTTTGGTTCAGGATCTTCATTCTCATATATAATATCAAGAGCAACATTATATGCAAAAATGTTGTCAATAACTACATTAGTTCGATTCCATCTTTTTCCTGTTATGACATAGTTTATGGAAATCTCATTATTATCTTCAGGGATTTCACCTTCCTCACTATTCATGTCATGAACTTCTTCATGGGTATTTACATCCTCAACCAAGTCTTTTTTATTATTAATTATTTTTCGTTTTCGAGGATTTTTATCCTTAGAACCCACTGGTCTACCACGCTTCTGGCGTGTTCCAGATTCATTAATGACAACATGTCGTGTTGGGATATCAATTTTTGATGGGACATTTGCAGCTGGTATATGTGACTTAGTCACTTTCTTTGCATCTATAAATGCATCTGGTAATTGATTTGCTATATTTTGCAAATGAATTATTTTCTGAACTTCAAGTTCACATTGATCTGTATATGGATCGAAATGAGACAATAATGATGCATTCCATGTAATTTCTTTTTCCAACTTCGTAATTCCTCCCCCTAATGTTGGAAAATTTGTCTCATTAAAATGACAATCAGCAAATCGTGCAGTAAATACATCACCCGTCAGGGGTTCAAGATATTTAATAATTGATGGAGAATCATATCCAACATATATTCCTAACCTCCTTTGAGGACCCATTTTAGTACGTTGTGGTGGTGCAATTGGAACATATACTGCACATCCAAAAATTCTCAGATAGGATATATTTGGCTGCTGGCCATAAGCTAATTGTATTGGAGAGTATTTATGATAGGCTGCTGGCCTAATGCGTATAAGCGATGCAGCATGTAAAATTGCGTGACCCCATACAGATATTGGAAGTCTTGCTCTCATAAGCATCGGTCTAGCAATTAATTGCAAACGTTTTATAAATGATTCTGCCAAACCATTTTGTGTATGAACATGAGCTACAGGATGTTCAACACTTATCCCAATTGACATACAATAATTATCAAAAGCTTGGGATGTAAACTCACCAGCATTATCAAGACGAATAGTCTTAATCGTATAATCAGGAAATTGTGCTCTTAACTTAATTATTTGAGCAAGTAATCTTGCAAATGCAAGGTTTCGACTTGATAATAAGCACACATGTGACCATCTGCTGGATGCGTCTATTAATACCATAAAATATCTAAATGGTCCACTTGGTGGATTAATAGGACCACATATATCACCATGGATTCTATCCAAAAATGCAGGTGATTCAGTTCCCACTTTAACTGGTGATGGTCTAATTATCAATTTGCCTTGAGAGCAAGCATCACATGATAATTCATTGGATTGGAGAATCTTCTGGTTCTTTAATGGATGTCCATCTGAATTCTCAATAATTCTTCTCATCATTATAGATCCTGGATGACCCAATCGGTCATGCCATATTGTAAAAATGTCTGGATTCATGAACTTCAGGTTCATCGTTGCATATGTTTCAATTACTCGTATATGAGTATAATACAATCCAGAAGATAAAGCAGGCAATTTTTCTAATATACGTTTTTCATTTGAGACAGTAGAGATAATATATAGATATTCCACATTATTCTTACTATCAGTCTCAATATGATAACCATTGCAACGTATATCTTTAAAACTCAGTAGATTTCTCTTTGATTGACTAGAGAACAATGCATTGCCAATTGTAAATTTTGTTCCTCTAGGCAAAATAATATTTGCTTTTCCAAATCCTTCAATCAGGTTTGCAGAACCTGATATTGTATTGACTTTTGCTTCCAGCATTGTCAGTTTGGAAAAATATTTTCTACTCGTAAGTATTGTGTGCGTAGTTGCACTGTCTGCCAGACATAAATCTTCTTTGCTCATTTTCGAATCACCCAACATATGAAAAGATTCCATGTTTCTTCATTAAAAGAAAATAATTACAATAAGAAAATAGCACTTGAAATATACAAAAGTTAACATTTACTAAAAACATGAAGATAAAAACAACAACATTAGATATTCTCAAAATCAAAAGATGCACTTGATGTTCCACCGGTTGTGCCGATCTTCTCTTCAGGAGATTCAAAAAAAATCTGCCACATCCAAATTTGTCATATTGGATGGGTCAAATATATCATCATCCTGGTATGCAAGATTTGTTTCCACATCTTTTCCTTTTTCCTTCAGGGAGGCTTGATAGAGATCAACTAAGTGTTTTGACGTACGACAGGTACGTGACCAATGCCCAGTCATTCCGCATCGGAAACATTTATTTTCAACACTTTTTGAACTCTTTTCTTGTGGAGCTTTCCCTCTGTGATCATCATTTTGGGTGGTTCTTTTAAAATTAGAACGACCACCATAAAAATAATTGTTATTTCTTCCTCTGCCACGACCACGACCTCGACCACGACCACGACCTCGGCCACGATTATTATTAAAATTCACAGCATTCACTTCAGGGAATGGTGTTGTTCCAGTTGGTCGAGATTCGTGGTTTTTCATCAATAACTCGTTATTTTGTTCGGCCACGAGAAGACATGAAATTAGTTCAGAATATTGTTTAAAACCTTTCTCTCGATATTGCTGCTGCAGGAGCATATTCGAGACATGAAATGTAGAAAATGTCTTCTCTAACATATCAGCATCAGTAATTTTCTCTCCGCATAACAACAATTTTGAACTGATTTTAAATAATGCGGAATTGTAATCACTTACTGATTTAAAATCTTGTAGCCTCAAATGCATCCATTCATAACGAGCTTTAGGAAGAATAACTGTTTTCTGATGATCATACCTTTCTTTCAAATTTTTCCACAAGACACGAGGATCTTTTATTGTGAGATATTCCATTTTCAATCCCTCGTGAAGATGATGGCGAAGGAAAATCATAGCTTTGGCTTTATCTTGCCTGGATGTCGTATTTTCTTCTTTAATTGTTTCTCCCAGGTTCATAGCATCCAAGTGGATTTCGGCATCGAGCACCCATGACAAATAGTTATTGCCATTAATGTCAAGGGCTGAGAATTCTAATTTCGTAAGATTTGTCATGGTACCACTATAACAAAATATTATTTTAAATTAGAAATTTAATACCTACTAAATATGCAATATAATATTTAAAAAAAAAAAACCGACCTACCTTTAGGACCTACCTTCAGTGAAGGAAGCAACAGGAGCTCGTGCTGATAACGTGTTGTAAAATTGAGCAGCACAACGGTACACAACGGGAACACAGAAGTGGATAAAATATAATATAATAATAATAATAATAATTCTAAAATAAAATAAATAAATAAAAGCATAAAATTAAAAACACATTAAATAAAATAACAAAATTGCAAAGTGGGAAATTATGAAATTGGGAGAGAATTCACCAATTGAGATATCTATTTAACTCCACCAAAGCCCAATATTTATAGGCAATTTGGCAAGTAGGATGTGGCTAGAATTGGACACCAAGCATTAATCTTTACAAGGCACATGGATAACATGGATGGTGACACATGGTTCAAGCTCTATAGGGCATCTATCTTTTTCTAATATTTATAATACTCTTCTCATTTTCCTCTTTTACTCGCTCTCATTAACCTCTCACTCTCAATTTTTGGATCCTCTTGCTCACCCAGTCTCTCTCATTATCTCAATCTTTCTTCCTTCTTTTTATTCATTCATTTATTTATTTTGTTTAGTGTAAGTGTCATTATGAGTGGTGAGAAATCATGTTCAAACGTGTGAATTTATAGGTTCATTTATTAATTTAGCTTAAATTACGAGTTAGTACCTGAACTTTGAAGTTTGTGTTTAAAAAATCCCTAAACAATAAAAAGTGTCTAATAGATCACCTAACAATCAATTGTGTATAAAATTAATTAATTTATTAGATGTGAAATTGCATATTATGTTTGATAACAATCTAAACTTTCAATTCCACATCTAGTAGGTTAACGGATTTTAAAAGATGTCCAATAGGCCAAGAATCTTACACAATTGAAAATTCAAGAACCTAGACATAAAATTGGTAGTTGAGAAACCTATTAAACACTTTTTAAATTTCAAGGACCAAATAGACAAAAACTTCAAAATTCAGGAACTAAACTTATAATTTGACCATTAATTTTATTATCTCGTAAAATGAGTTGTTTGTTTGTTTGACTTTTGTTTTTTTTTTTTTTGAGTTCAACAATTGTGGTAAGGAGGGATCGAATATTGGTTAAATTTTAGAGTCTCAATAGACATACAATTAAATTTTATATATAGTATAATTAATTTAAAAAATATATATATATGAGAAACCTATTAGACACAAAATTGATAGTTCAAAGATCTATTACAAATTTTTAAAGTTCAGGAACCTATTAGAAGCAAAATTGAAAGTTCAGGGACTTATTAAAAACTTTTAAAGTTCAGAGACTTAATTGATACAACCCTAAACGTTCAAACACTCAATTTGTAATAAAAATAAATTTATTTTTTCTGTGAATAATAATATTATTTAATTTATTTACAATTTATGCTCGACCCAGACACCTATGGCCGCCTGATTTGAATAATTTGTCCTAAAAGTAAAAGTGGCCACTTTGCCTCCCACTTTCTCTTGTCTTCTTTTCCTTTTGTTTTCAATTATTATTAAGGATAATTGTAATGGGTGGAAAAATTAGGGTAAATAATTGCAAATTTAGCAATTTTTTAAAATATTTGCAAATATGGAAAAATTTTTTAATTAATTTTTTATATCCCCGTTTTGCCCCTCGGATAATTGTACTGCGTCAACCAAAATGCATTTCTTCTCTGTTTTTCACTAATCTCACCACTCCGCCTTTCTTCTCCATTTTCCTCGCCGGTTGAGATCACGTCGTCGTCTTCTCCGCCGCGACTCCGTCGCCAAATCTCGGCACACACTTGCTCTGAAAGAAATGTTCGCAGTTACACCGAACAATCCTCTGAAGAAACACTTCGAGTCATCTAGCCGGCTATTTTTCGCGATCTCCGGCACAAGGAACAAGTTTGGACGCCGGAAAGCTAGGGTTTCGCGATGTGGATCTTTGGTCGGTTGAAATGGATCGACTCAGGCCGTGATCAGCAGTTAGGGCAAGACCGTGGAGGCTGCTTCACCATCGGCAAGAAGAGATGGCAATAAGTCTAGAGGAATCGAAGTTCGAGCGACGATAAAGATTAGGGAGAAGATGAAGGAGAAGTTGACTGAAAAACTTTCTATCTGATAGAAGATTTCTATCACTGATAGAATCTATCAGTGATAGAAATATTCTATCACATATAGAAAAACTTTATATATGTTTTTCTATCACTGATAGAATGTGTTTCTATCAGTGATAGAAACACAACAACAACAATATACAAACACAACAATAACGAAACAACTAATTTCTATCAAATAGAAAAGTCATGATAGAACACAACAACTACAAAAATATATAGAATGACAACAATAACCAATCAGGTAACAAAACAATATGATATTTGAACACCAACATTTATAGAAACTTTCTATCAGTGATAGAAAGTTTTCTATTTTTTCTATCAGTGATAGAAAAACTTTCTATCACTGATAGACAGTTTTATGATAGAAAGGGATAGAAAGTTTTCTATTTTTTCTATCAGTGATAGAAAGTTTAGTGATAGAAAGGGATAAAAAGTTTTCTATCAGTGATAGAAAAACTTTCTAAAACTTTCTATCACTGATAGAAAGTTTTCTATTTTTTCTATCAGTGATAGAAAGTTTTCTATTTTTTCTATCAGTGATAGAAAGACTATTTTTTCTATCAGTGATAGAAAGTTTTCTATCAGTGATAGAAAAGGATAGAAAGTTTTCTATTTTTTCTATCAGTGATAGAAAATTTTCTATCACTGATAGAAAATGATAGAAAGTTTTCTATTTTTTCTTTCAGTGATAGAAAGTTTTTTATCACTGATAGAAAAGGATAGAAAGTTTTCTATTAGTAATAGAAAGTTTTCAATCAATGATAGAAAAGTTTTCTATCACTATAGAAAAGGATAGAAAGTTTTCTATTTTTTCTTAGTAATAGAAAGTTTTCTATCACTATAGAAAAGGATATAAAGTTTTCTATTTTTTCTATCATTGATAGAAAAGTTTACTATACTGGTAGAAAAGTTTTCTATCAGGGCATTTTAGTAATTTTACATTTCAAATGGTGAAATTTTGCCATTTCTGCAAATAATTTCGCGGGCTGCTAAAATTGCAATTATTTTGGGCCAGCTTGCTACTTTTGCAACCGGCCCTATCTTAATCGTAATGCAATTGTAGCTAGTTAATTCGGTCGGGTTAATTAGTAATCAATTAGTTTAGCTTCGACGAATTGGTCGGGTTAATAAATTAGGGATATTATGGCTCTCTGGCTTTTCCAGGAGCACGTTAGGCTTAAAACATAAATTTCATCATTAGATAATCTATGATTAAGATCCATCCAAACGAACACTGAATGTACCGATTGCATGAATCGGAGGTTCGATCAACCACTCTCTTTTATTTTTTCGCCATTTTAATTTCTGCAATTTATTTTCTGTCATTTAAATTCTCACTATTCAATTTCCCCTCGCATTTTGATCTCTCGCATCTCAAACCCCCCATTAGTCTGGTCGTCTCAATAAATCTAAGTTAAGCAAATTATAAGCCCACTTCCTGTGTTCGACCCCAGCCATTACTGCTACAAAGTAGTTTAGTGTACGTGGAATATAAATTTATTTGGCACGGATATTGGAGAATTCGACACCCTCTGAACCGTCCCGTCAACCGGACCGCGAAATAGTAACCAATAGATGTAACGTTGTTGACTAGTTAGGTTTCTATTTCAATAGAATGACCTAAGTAACTCAATCAGAATCCTGAGTCTGTTATGAACCCCCTTTCAGGAGGGATTGTCCTTAGATTTGTATGGGTGAGAGTGGCCAGTTCGCCGACTCAATAATCCTACCATTTCAAGGGAAAGGCCGAGTGGGGGTTGGGAACATAACAATACAAGATGAAATTCACTTCTTCCCCTATTGGGGTAAGTAGATGTTGTTCCCTTAAAGGTTGATTTCAGGTCTTGAACAAAGGCGCGTCGTCCTCTCCTGGCCCGAGAGGAACTCCTGTTTAGTGGTTGGGACCTAAATAACTTGTTCATTAGAGGGATCAGTGGTACTTAAGGATCCAGAGGTAATCCAGGGGTAAAACGGTAATTTGACTCAATTGGTTTTACAAACACATGTCAAGGATTGACTTACCGGTATGGTCGATATCCGTGGACACAGAAATATTCTACAGTGAGAAGAGTGCAGTTGTGGGTCTTCAGTGGAGTGACCCCCAATTAACGAATGTTGATTAACTTGGTTAATGAGTTTAGTTAGTTAATCTCGTATCGTTGGAGCTTCTGATCTGTAGGTCCATTCGGTCCACCTGCTAGCTCGTAAAAGGTTCTGAGATTAATTAGTCTTGAATAGAATTTGAAGAGTTCAAATTCATTAAGGGAATTTTAGTTAATTGTGAAGGATTAAAATTCCTTTTGGCAGCCGAAGCAATCAAGAACGATCTCGTTTTAATTTCAATTTTAGAAAAACCAATACGTTGGCAAATCAAATTACAGAACGATTAAGCATGCTGAAAAATTCAAGATCTAAACTATTTGGATCAAGAAACTTACATGGATTTTGAAGAACACAACACAATGCTCCAAATCGTGTTCTTCTTCCTCCCAATGAACACCACCCTTCGGATCACCCACTACGTTCTAAGATTATTGAGAATGGCTTGTGGGAACCCAAAATTTGTCTTGGAAGGGAAAAATTCAGCAAAATTCTTGCTGGATCTTTGAGAGAAAAAAGAAAAACACAGAGAGATTTTTTTTTCTTCTGTTTTGTGTGAATGAGAGGAATGAGAGACTGTTCGGGGAAACTCCCTCCCAACTTTACGATAAGTGGGGAGGGAGTTATTCCCTACTTAATCTCTACCGTCAATCATAATCAACGCGATCCAGGCCGTCTATTAATTAAATAATAATTATCATTTATTATTTAATTAATTAAATAATTATAATTAATTTAATTAAATCAATATTAATTAAACCAATTATAACATAAGGTATTTAATTCAATTTGAATCATATTCAATTGAATTAAATTTGTCATTCAATTAATCTCATTAATTGAATCCACATTAATTAAATATCAAATATTTAATTAATTTTATAATTGAATCATATTCAATTTTATCTCTCTCATTTAACCTATAGTTTTAATGTGCATCATAATGTACATTAATATAAAATATAGTATTAATTTGATTAAATCACATTTAACCAAACTAAATTAAATTAATTAATTCCCAATTAATTAATTCATGAATTAATCAAATATCACATATTTAATTAAATTCATAATTCTCTCTTTAATTAATTTTGAATCATATCCAAAATTAATTATAAAGTTTAATTCTTTAATTAAACTTTATAATATAATGTATCTCCATACATTATATTAATTCCCTTTAATATCAAGACTAAATTATCTCAGAACTCTTTATGAGCTAGTAGGTGGACCTAATGGACCTACAGATCAGAAGCTCCAACGATACGAGATTGATCAGCTAAACTCATTAACCGAGTCAATCAACATTCGTTAACTGTGGGTCACTCCACTAAAGACCCACAGTTGCACTCTTCTCACTATAGAATATTTATGTGTCCACAGAAATCGACCAATGCAGTAAGTCAATCCTTAACGTGTGTTCGTAACACCAGCTGGGTCAAATTACCATTTTACCCCTGGGTTACCTCCGGATCCTTAAGTACCACTGATCCCTCTAATGAACAACCTGTTTAGGGTCCAACCACTAAACAGAAATTCCTCTCGGGCCAGGAGAGGACAGCGCGCTTTTGTTCAAGCCCCGAAATCAGCCCTTAAGGGAACACACATCTACTTGCCCCAATAGGGGAAGAAGTGAATTCCATCTTGTACTGTTATGTTCCCAGCCCCCATTCGGCCTTGCCCCTGAAATGGTAGGAATATTGAGTCGGCGAGCAGGCCACTCTCACCCATACAAATCTAAGGACAATCCCTCCTGAAAAGGAGTTCATAACAGACTCAGGATTGAGATTGAGTTACCTAGGTCATCCTATTGAAATAGAAACCTAAACTAGTCAACAGCGGCGTTACATCTAGTGGTTACTATTTCGCGGTCCGGTCTTATGCAAACTCATTACATAGGATACCCCCACCCACATGTCTCCTACATGGATGCTTTGGATCATTGCATCTGTATCGGATACAAGATGGACCGTATCACATAGTGTCACCAGGATAAGGTACCCATCCTTATCCCTATACTATAGACCATTTAGGTTGTTACTTGGACACCGATCCCCATATGTCCCTACACACTAGTCCAAGTTTCATTTAAACAACCTTGGATCTTAGTTTATTGGATTTAGGGTTTATTTATGCAAACTCGATTATTCAATAACCAAATTACTGAATCACTCAAATAACACTTTATTGAGATCGATTAATTTGTTTCATTTACTATCTACGAGTTTTAGGGCATAAAACCCAACAAATTGTATGTGATACAATTAATATAATGTATGGAGATACATTATAGTATAAGTTTAATTATTGAATTAAACTTTATAATAAAATTAATTTTGGATGTGATTCAAAATTAATTAATGAGAGAATTAAATATTTGAAGGGGTTCAATTATTATATATGAATTAGATTCATATTAAACTATAGGTTAAAAAATAATATGAATGTGATTCATATTTAACTATAGTATAAGAGAGAAAAATGAAATTAATTAAATATGTGATATTTAATTAATTTATGAATTAATTAATTTAATTTAATTTGGTTAAATATGACTTAATCAAAATTAAAACTATAGTTTATAATTAATGTTCATTTCATGCACATTAGAACTATAGGTTATGTGAGAGATATTTGTTTGAATATGATTTAAATGAATACATTAATTAAATGTGATTTAATTAATGGTTTAATTAATTAATTAAAATTAAAATTAATTTTATTTTTATAAAATTAGTTTTAAAACTCCCAGCAACTGCTGGAGTGGTATCATGTATTCATGATATCTCTCTCTCACTAGCCTGACAAAAAGATGGATAATACAGAGAAAAAAAAAGGTTATGGTTTTTTTTTTCTCTACTCTCTAAGACAACTCTCCAATTCTCTCAAGAGCATACAACAACTTGCTGTAAATCTAATTCCCTTACAAGACGTATTGGGTTCCCACAAGCCAGTTATCTCACGATCCAGAGGATAGCGGGTGTTCTCGTGGTGGTGGTGTCATTTGGGAGGCTTACTGTACGTGAAATTCAGGAGGAGCATTGTGCTGTTCTTCGGCCTTACATGTAAGTCCTCAATTCTAAATAGTTTAGAATACAAAAAGCATGCTTATTCTTTAAGATTAGATATGTGGAAATCGTTTTTTAATTGGACCAATGTATCGGTGTTTTCAAAGAAACCAAGATTAATAGGTTTGAGCTCGAAATGATTGCATCGATGATTGGCTCAACAATTCCAGTATTGAGATTGTGGAAAGTTGCAGCCGCATAAACCCTAATAGCTCAATTTCACTCATCTGCAATAAGTATAGGATGTTGCGCTGTCGTAGCTTGCTGCTACACATTGTTAGCTTGTGCTTCCCTTTGCTGTGCACCGAGAGGGTCTACAACAAATGGAACCATAGGAATTTCCTGCAAGAAAATTTCTTCTGGGGTTTCCTGTTGTTGAACTTCTCGTAGTTCTTTTAACTTCATTCTTTGCTCGTTACGGCGCTATCGAAAAGTCTTCTCTATCTCAGGATCGAAATTAAAATTATGCCTTTTGAGCATACACCAATCAAACCTGGCAAAGAAATCTATGCAAAAAGAATTGGTTCCTATGACAAAGGAATTTGTGGTCGTAAACTGATCGCAATTCCTGTTCACAAAAACTGAAAAATGTATAACAACCATTTTTTTTCTTTCCCCGACAACGACGAAAAAAACTTGGTGTGTGTGCTGCCTACAGATGGTAGTGACGGGTGACTAAGTGCAAGTATACACTACCAAGTAATAAGTGGAGAGTACTCCGGATATCGAACTCAAGGGAAAAAAATAAATATTGGTTGAATACACTTTAACGATTTTTTGAAAAAAAGAACCTCCTCTAAATTTACGACCGAGAGATGGTAACATATACTTCTGTATATGTTGGGTTTTATGTCCTAAAACTCAAATTTTGTAATCCTTTTACACTAAAGATGTTATTCAGTGAATTGTTTGATTATATACTCTAAATCCAATAGAAACATCCTTGGTTATAATATGAAATACTCGAACTATATTATGAATATGGATAGGGATCAAGTTCTAGTATATAACCTAAATGGTCTATAGTATAGGGATAACGTTGGGTACCTTATCCTGGTGACACTATGGATGCGGCCTACTTTGCGAACAAGGCAAACGACGTGATCCTGGATCGTTCATGTAGAGACATGCGAGTAGGGGCATCTTGTGTAAAAGAAGTTTACACAAGACCAGACCAAGAAATGAGTCACTCTTACTTTATAATGTCGTTTACTGTTAAGACTGACTATTTCATGCGAAGAACTTGGTAACTCGATCTTAATCCTGAGCTTACTATGAACTCCTGTTTGTTTAGGATTATCCTTTGATCTGCATGGGTGAGAGTGGCCAAACAGCGCCGCTCAATAAGCCTACCGTTTTGGGGATAAGACTGGATGAATAGTTGGGGACATAGTATTGCAAGATGGAATTCACTCCTACCCGAATCAGGGATAGTAGAAAGGTTGTTCCCTTAAGTGCTGGCTCCATGGCTTGAACAAGGGCCCTCACCCTCTCATTGGCCCGAGAGGGACTCTGTTTAGTGGTAGGACCATAAACAAATTTTTCATTAGAGGACCAATGGACTTAAGGAATCAAGAAGTGTTATAGGGGTAAAACGAACCCTTTGACCTAGCTATAGTAACAAACGACCTGTGAAGGATTGACTTACTAATCATGGTTATATCGAGTGGACGAAAATATACCTACAGTGAGAGGAGTTCAACTACTAGGCTATAGTGGAGTGACTCGATAGTTAACGGATGTTGGTTAACTGGGTTAAAAGAGTTTAACCGGTTAAACCTCGAACCGTTGGAGCCCATGATCTATAGGTCCATTAAGTCCCCTTGCTAGCTTAAGGAATAAACTTTGGAACAATATGATGGAAAGTATTTGAATAAGTTCAAATTCGGTTCAGGGAAAACATCGGTCATATTGGATATTACCGACACGTCGGGGTTTTGGTTAAACCTAATTTTGAGAGTTTAATATATTTAAATATGATTTAAATATCGAGCAAGTGAATAGGGATTCATGGTTGGAAAATTACATTTCGGAAATGATCGAGATTGGTAGAATAATATTAATTTAATATTAGATATTAAATTAATTATATAATTGATTATTTGATTAATAATTATTTTAAATTAATTATGAATTAATTTAAAATTCAAAATTCAAAATTTAGAATTGAATTTTTCAGATTATTAATTAAAGAAATTAAAATAACTAAAACTCAATTTCAATTGGATTAATTAAATCCAAAACAAAATTGAATTTTAGGAGCTGGAGTGCATGGTGACTAAACCCATGCACTTCTCCTCATTAAGCCAACAAATCCCACTTAATTAATTGTGGGATGAATTGGTGTCAAATGTTGGTGCTTCAACTCAGCTAATCTTCCTCTTTAAAACGCTACTGGTTCCAGTCCTAAGATAATCATAAGACTAAATCCTAAGAGTAAATCCGAGCTCCATTTGCTTCTAGCATCTTGCACACCTTTTATAGACCTTAGAAGGTAGGGTTGGCTGCCGAGATCAATGTGAGAAGTCCATTCTGAGTGTAATCCCACGATCCTGGGAGATTTGGTACGAGATATTTGATCCCCGAAAGATCTGTGAAAATCTCGTCAATCTCGAAATTCTGTCAAAAAGCCCAGTTGCGGCTGCAAATGCAGGGCATTTCCTCGTGAGCTTGCTTAGATACATTTTGCCTTAATCTTGGCGCTTCTTCCCTTATCAGTTTGCGAGCGCATCTTGAACGCATTTTCCACATCTTCTTTTATCTCGTTCAGTGAGATTCTTTTATTTTCAAATGTGGGCGCAAATCTTCTTATCCTTTCCTCCGCTAAACTTTCCTTTTCGAGATGTGGGCACATATCGAACGCAAATTTGGACCTCTGCACAAAATCATCAAACTTGATCAATTCTTACAAAAATACTCTCTTTTTACAACAATTAAGCATAAATTCTATATTTTAAGATTTCTATCATGATCTGTAGACTTTTGACTATTTTGACTCCAAATGATAAGAAATCAAGCACTAAAGATTTTCTTTCTTAGCAATAATCTAAGTTGTTAAGGCTAAATAATGCACATAAATGAGTGTTATCAAAACCTCTCTGTCCTAGTAGATTTTTTTTTTTTTTTTTGTGGGGCAGTTGAGTCTCAAAATCACTTGTTTTTTTTAATGTTCATTATAAGATTTATAGATATGGGGTGAGTTGCTCTTATGGGGTCGATTATCTCATCGGATCTTTTCTTCATCTATGGAGCTAGCTTGGGTTTGTCATTTTATTATAGGAAAGCATTTACATTGTCAGGTTTGGAGGGTAGACTGATATGTGTGGTTGTCTATCGTCTTTGGCAGCGTGTAACATTTGGGTTCACGACTCTCTATCCTAGCCTCCTTAGGTTCTTCTGCATGTAGTGAAATTCGATATTTTTCTTCGTTTCTCCACTTGGTTGGGTGCGTTGTCTGTTAGTGTGATTAAGGACTTCCCATCCTTTGGGATTTTTTTCTTTTGAGTTTGTGGTTGGTCTTTTCTCTTTTAGTGTTCTTCTTTGTTTGTGCCTTGTACCTTGATCTGGGAAATTGACAATAATGAGCCCTTTAAGTTTTCTGTTCAGAAAATTGGGCCCATTATTGTAAAAAATATTTCTAAGGACCCCAGGCCATTTGAAATGTCACTAATACCCCTCATATAACTTTCAAACATTCCCCCTTTTTTCTTTTACCGTATGTTCAGTTCATTTTCGGTCGAAATCTCGTGCTCAATCTCCCTCTCTCTGATAAAGAACTTTGTTTTTTACCATCTCTTCAGTTCCCTCTCAGTAGAAAACGCGAGCCCAATCTCCCTCTTACCATTTCGTTTCGTTTCTTTGATAAAGAACTCAAGAGGCTTGGTTGGAAGTTCCCTTCTTCATTCAATAATCGATTGATCAACAAGGTATGGTTTATTTCATTTGTTTTTTTAGGGTTTTGAACATTAGAAGTTCTCTATTTGGACATTTGTTGTTTCGGTTAATCTCTAGTGGGAAGGGTTGTTTTTTATCTTCTCTTTGGACCTTCAAACTTCTCTGTGTGCGTGGTCTGCTTTTTTAAACTTTTTTTCATCGTGTTTGAATGAAAAATTGAAGGAATTGAAGTGCAGTCGATGAACCTCGGTCGAGATTCATAGATAGGGAGAATTTGAGGGAGATTTGAACCAACACAGTGATTTCGAGAGAGTTTTTAATCGAGTTTTGTTGATTTCCTTTAAAATCGATTTCAACCGCGTTTTACACCAAATTGTTTTTTACCATGTTTTTTACCGACACCATAATTTGGACAGTGATTTCCTTCTAACCCGATTTCTACTGAGTTTTACACCACATTTTGGACCAAAATTTTGACCGACACCATGATTTGGATAGAGTTTCACCATGAAATTTTTAAAACACGATTTATACCAAGTTTTAAACCAAGTTTTAGACCAAAATTTCGACCGACACAGTGATTGGGACCGAGTTTTGGACCCTGTTTTTGAACCGAACACCATGATTTGGACCGAGAAGTTAGGCAGTACCATGGTTTCTAAAATAATGCAAAACTCTCTGCAAAAAAACTCTATCTCGATTCTTACCAAGTTTTGGACCGAGATTTTGGGCAGTGACCATGGTTCCACTTAGAAAATGATTTTTTTTTTGCATGTATTCTAATTACGGTTTGTTTGTTTATTAATTTTCTATCTATAGGTGAATCACAATGGAAATGGTACCTAAAATCTCTCCGGTCGATTACTTTCCAGCAGCGTTAACGTGTTTTTCCCACCTAAATAAAACCGTAAAAAAGATAAAAGACAAACTAAACCCTACCCAGCTGAACATGTTTTGGCAAGCTGTTTTTTGGACCTCTGTTGGATCTATCGATGATTTTTAATGGGCAATTTTTTCATTACATTCTGCTTAGAGAAGTTAATGAGACTAGGGCAGATGTAATTAGTTTTGAGTTGTTAGGGAATAAAGTCTCATTTGGTAAGAGTGAGTTTGACCTAATCACCGGTCTTAGATATGCAATTACACTGGTTAGGAGACAGTCAGCGGGTAATAGGCTTAGAGAAACTTACTTAAATAATAGTATAACCATGAGATGTGAGGACTTAGAAAATTTGCACCCTACTTTAGAGTTCCAAACTGAGGAGGATGGGGTGAAGATGTCCATATTTTACTTTATTGAGCTTGTGATGATGGGGAAGGAGAAAAGACAGTTAATTGACACATCCCTGTTGAATGTCATCGACGATTGGGTTGCTTTCTGTAATGAGGATTGGAGCAACATGATATTCCAAAAGACTATAAAGAGCCTCAAGAAAGCACTGAAAGGAAAGGCTAAAGGATCGGATTCAAAGAAGCAAGCGGCATATAGTTTATATGGATTTCCTTTCGCGATCCAGGTTGGCATACGTTGAATTCAGTGTCTTAATTTTTTTAAAGTGTTTTTTCCATATTTCAAACTAATTTATACTATGATGCAGGTTTGGGTGTATGAGACCATTTCCTCGTTGACTGAAAAGGTTGCAAATCGCGTGAGTGATACGACCATGCCGCGCATTCGAAGATGGTCATGCTCACATTCTCCTTCGTACACCCATTTTGATACTGAGGTGTTTGCATCGATGGCGGTTAGTACTAGATTTCATTTTGTTCGTTAAATTGATGTTGTTACAAAATAACTTGATTGTTGATAATTTTTGTAGGTTGTTGTCACAATACATCTTATACCCACCAACGAAGAGAGAGAATTTATGTCTCGAACGCTGGAAGCTCCACTTGTAGAACCTGACCTTCCCCCTTTCCTTGTCACTGTCCCTCAGGTGGAAGGGGTGCGGGGTTGGATGATATGGAGTTGGATCCACTTGAAGTGGGGGATTACTTGGGTGTGGAAGAAGGAAGCTTTGGATCCACTCACTTTATCCCTCAGGAGGCCGAGACGACGAAAGGGAAAGTAAATGACGAGATGGAGATGGAGATAGTGAAAGAGAAAGATATTAAAGGAGAAAAAGGTAAAGAGAAAGTAGTGGAGGAAGAAATGATTGAACAAGCAAAGAATAAGAAGAAGAAAGGGAAAGAGAAGGAGGTGGAGACGGAGAAAGTGAAAGAAAAAGATATTAAAGGACAAAAGGGTAAAAAGAAAGTAGTAGAGGAAGAAGTGATCAAACAAGAAAATAATAAGAAGAAGAAAGGGAAAGAGAAGGTGTTGGAGACGAAGAAAGTTAAAGAGAAAGATATTGAAGGAGATAAGAGCAAAGAGAAAGCAGTGGATGAACAAGTGATCGAAGGAGAAGAGAAGAAGAAGAAGAAGCGGAGTTGCGAATGTACGGAGATTCTATTAAGGATGGAGGCGAAGTTACACGGCATGCGTAGATTATTACGGAAGCTTGCTAAGGTATCATTTGTTTACATGTGTTCTTTTTATTTTTTATGCCTTTTTTTACATGACAATTAATGAGTGTGTTATACACAGGATAAATGTGTAGACCTGACTAAGTACATTTGGCCTGACGATGGTGCGGGTAATGGGGTCCATCCACCAAAAAACATGACGACGCCACCCGGGAGTGTGACGCCAAGGACAGCGTACTTGGTAGTGGGAAGGGGGTTGGTGATGATGAAAAGGGTCCACCCACCGAAAAACATGATGACGTGACCGAAGAACGTGACGTCGATGACGACATACTAGTCAGTGGGAAGGTGGATGACGTCGTGGTACCTAAACCGGAGGTAAGTCATCTTTGAGTTTCAGAATTATGTAGTTTAGGGCGTACATAATTATATTTATCTTATTGTATAGCCTGTTGAGTTTGAGGACGGAGAGGAGGACAAAGTGGACGTAACGGAACCAGACGAACCCATCATGCGTCCTGGAAAACGTGTCCGTCAGATATCTTGGAAACTACGATCTCCATGGATTGACATCAGATCTAATGGTAAACAAAAGAAGCTGAAGAAGTATGACCCTATGCGTTCCATTCCCGATGAGTTTGAACGATCGTTTTAGAACTAGTTGGACGACCCTGCATTCGATGGATCAGAACGAAAGATCGTGTATTCATACAGGAACAAGTTCTGGTTTAAAATTTTGATAAGTTTGTCAGATTGGAAGAGCGATAAGGTACGCTAAAACCCATTACATGTTATTTTCATGCATGCATATAAACACTAAATAGTGGAAGTTGTTTTAGGTAATTGACTCTCTTTTCATGTTCCTTTGTAAGAAGATGGACACTCGTCCCGACTTATGTCGTCGGAGGTTCGTTACCGGTGACCTAGTTGTTACGGTACGATGTTTATGTGTTTTTTTATTATTCAAATTACTGTTTAGGGTTTATGGTTTGTTATTTGTTATGATGATTTTTTTTCCATTTCATTTTGCTTTGTAGGAGTTCTTAAGGCGAGGGGACGTGTATGAAGAACTTGTAGAAGGCAACCCCGAGTCCTTCGACTGGAGTAGGTTCAAGTCTGTCCTCAAATACGTTCGGGGCGGAGCACATGGATTATAATGTTCCATGGAGTACGGTAGATGTCGTGTACATGTCTTTCAACCTAGGAAGAGAACACTGGGTTTTGTTATGTGCGGACCTGAAGGTAGGTGAGGTGGTCGTCATAGATTCACTAGTGGCTTTTATGTCTGACGCCGAGTTGGAAAAGGAGAGGAAAATAGTATGCACCATCCTTCCTTAGCTTCTGAAAGTGGGTGGTGTCATGGAGGTGAAATCGTCACTACCACGCACTACATGGACATTCAAGAGGAGGATTGGAGTTCCCCAACAGGTAGATAGTGGAGATTGTGGGATATTCACCGCAAAATTCCTCGAGTATGATGTAAGTGGAGTGGACATGGGTTCTCTTAGTCATAATAGGATGGATTTTTGTAGACGATAGTATGCTGTGCAATTGTGGTGTAATAGGCCTTTTTTTAGTTTATTGAAAACTTATATTCTTATGATATCCCTGTTTTTGGTGTATGACTGGTTGTCGTGGAGTGAGTGTATGACTGTTGGGTTTTATGCCCTAAAACTCGTAGATAGTAAATGAAACAAATTAATCGATCTCAATAAAGCGTTATTTGAGTAATTTAGTAATTTGGTTATTGAATAATCGAGTTTGCATTAATAAACCCTAAATCCAATAAACTAAGATCCAAGGTTGTTTAAATGAAACTTGGACTAGTATGTGGGGACATACGGGGATCAGTGTCCAAGTAACAACCTAAAAGGTCTATAGTATAGGGATAAGGCTGAGTACCTTATCCTGGTGACACTATGTGATACGACCCACCTTGTATTCGATACAGATGCAATGATCCAAAGCATCCATGTAGGAGACATGCGGGTGGGGGTATCCTATGCAATGAGTTTGCATAAGACCGGACCGCGAAATAGTAACCACTAGATGTAAAGCCGTTAACTAGTTTAAGTTTCTATTTCAATAGGATGACCTAGGTAACTCAATCTCAATCCTGAGTCTGTTATGAACCCCTTTCAGGAGGGATTGTCCTTAGATTTGTATTGGTGAGAGTGGCCAGTTCGCCGACTCAATAATCCTACCATTTCAGGGGCAAGACCGAATGGGGGCTGGGAACATAACAGTACAAGATGGAATTCACTCCTTCCCCTATTGGGGTAAATAGATGTGTGTTCCCTTAAGGCCTGATTCCGGGGCTTGAACAAAGGCATGTCGTCCTCTCCTTGCCCGAGAGGAACTCCTGTTTAGTGGTTGGACCCTAAACAACTTGTACATTAGAGGAATCAGTGGTAGTTAAGGAACCAGAGGTAACCCAGGGGTAAAACGGTAATTTGACCCAAGTGGTGTTACGAACACACGTGAAGGATTGACTTACTGCTTGGTCGATATCCGGGGACTACAGAAATATTCTACAGTAAAAAGAGTGCAGCTGTGGGTCTTTAGTGGAGTGACCCACAGTTAACGAATGTTGACTAAACTTGGTTAATGAGTTTGGCCAATTAGTCTCGTATCGTTGAAGCTTCTGATCTGTAGGTCCATTAGGTCCCACTGGTAGCTCGTAAAGAGACTTGAGACAATTAAGTATGAATTGTAAATTGAAAGTGTTCAATTTATTTGGGTATTCGTATAATGTATATTGATGCATTATAATATAAAGTTTATGAAACTTTATAATATAATTTTTGAATTAATTTCAAAAATTAATTCTTGAGAGAAAATATTTGAAAGAGTTCAAATAAATTTAATATGAATTGGATTCATATTAATTTTAATTTTAATAAAATCCCTAAGATTAAATATATGATATTTAATTGGGTAAATTAATTAATTATGGAATTAATTAATTATTTATTAAAATTAGAGACATTTTCCTATTAGGAAAGAAAATATTTGAAAGAGTTCAAATAAATTTAATATGAATTGGATTCATATTAATTTTAATTTTAATAAAATCCCTAAGATTAAACATATGATATTTAATTAGGAAAATTAATTAATTATTTATTAAAATTAGAGACCTTGTCCTATTAGGAAAAGGTCTTCATTTTTCTATTAGGAAAAAAGTCTTGGCCTTTACCTATAAATAGGACTCCTGGGGTGGAGTGAAAGGCATCTCATTCATTCTCCTACTCTTAGAGAATTCCCGTCAAGGCTTCCTCTAGACTCCCACCAGTCTCCTACCTCTAGAAGTCTCAGAGTCATACAGGTGTAGCCATAGTGGTGGTGTTCGCACTAGTTCGTGATTAATTCACAAGCAGTTGGTGAATTTAATCTGAGTCGTCAACGAGAGTAAGTAATTTGTTACTATATAAATTAGATTTAGATCTAATATTTTTGTATGCTTAGTCTTAATATAAATCCAGAATAGTTCTAAGTTTATTGCCAATGTATTGGTATTTTAGATTAAACAAAATTAATTACGAACCGGTCCCAATCACGCTTCTGCTTTACGGAATTTCAGAATTCCAATCCTTCAATTGGTATCAGAGCCGATTGTAGATCTAATTTTGTTACTCTAAAATTTGCATTGGCTATTGGTGGGATTGATTAATGCATAATGTATGTATGGTTTGCATTGAACTGTTTAGGTTAATTTTATGGCCATATATTTTACTGTTTTTATGTGATTTGATCATGTAAGGGCCCGGTGTTTCGGGTATTTTATGTAAAATCGAGTCCCATGTAAGTCCGAGTCTAGAATAGTTTTTTATGAGATAAAAATCGGAGAAATCGCGACGCTGTCACGATTACAACACATGTTAGGGATTCGCAACAGGACGGTTCAAGGCGGTTGGGCGATCCGGTTCACCCGGTTTGTCTAGGTTGGGACCGATTTGGTCCGGTTCAGCTGGAATTTTGCTCGGTTCGTGGTTTTTGTAGTTGGTTCGAAGTGGTTCGGGTCGGTTCGGGCGGTCTAGACCAGTATTTGGGGCTGCAGAAGGACTTTTACGATAGAATTTAGCTATAATTATTGTAATTTTTGCTTTATTTTATCCTAGGGGCCAAAATTAACTAGTTTAATTGCTATTTATTTGCTTTATGGATGTCATATATAGGTTAAGCATGTTTTCATGCATATTTATGTTATAATTGTTATAATGTATGGTAATTATGCATGAATTTAATTTCATGAGTTATTTAGTATAATTGTTATATTAAATATATGAAATTGGTGAAGCATGATGCATGACATTGATTTGGCTAAATATAATTGTTATATTTAATTAATGTAGCATGCATGCTTGGGATTATTTTCATGAGAATTAATATAATTAGTTATATTATGAATGAAAATAATAAATATAAATCAATGCTTGTTTTCATGTATGATTTAATATAAAATGTTATATTAATTAAATGAAAATGGAATAGCATTGAGCATGACATTAATTAGATTAATATAAGAGTTATATTATATTAATGTCAAATTTCATGCAATATTATTTCGTGGATGTTTAATTAATATAATCGATATTAATTAAATGAAATTGAAATTGCATGAAGCATGACACCACTTATAATATAATCGTTATATTATCGTTATCAGCATCATAATAATATGGTGTTTAATAATTAGAATATGATTGTTATTTTTCCAACACCATACAAGCATGTTATAGGGCTAATCATTCAAATTTTATAATAAGTTATAAAATTGATTAGAAACCGTCAACCTATAACAAAGAGTTGCATGCAAACATAGGACCTTAGGTTAAAATGAATTAGTTTTAAAATGTTTAAAATTAATTAGACCTAAGCTCTTCATAATTCTAATAGGATTAGAATTATTTTCTTACTTAGAATTAAAAATAGTTTTAATTGACTAAGTAGGAAAAACATTACTATGATTATAAGGGAACTCCACCGGTTAAGTTCTGTCTAAGGCTGGGGGTACTTAAGATGACGGTTTACGGAACACCTCCTACCTGGGAACTAACCCGGAATACCGGAGTTGAATTAACCATAGTTATGTTAGCATGCAATGTCACTAGGTCAATTAAAAGAGTTTAATTCACCTAGATCTTTAGAGTAAAGATTTATCATAACTATTGGTTACAAGAGAACTTTCCCGATGAAGTTCTGTCTAAGGCTAGAGGTACTTAAGATGACGGTTTACGGAATACCTACTACCTGGGAATTGACTCGGAACTTGAGTTGAATTAACCATAGTTATGTTAACATGCAATGTCACTAGGTCAATTAAAAGAGTTTAATTTACCTAAATCTTTAGAGTAAAGATTTATCATAACTATTGGTTATAAGGGAACTCTACCGGTAAAGTTCTGTCTAAGGCTGGAGGTACTTAAGATGACGGTTTACGGAACACCTGCTACCTGGGAACTGAGCCGGAACTTGAGTTGAATTAACCATAGTTATATTAGCATGTCATGTCTCTAGGTAATTAAAAGTGTTTAATTCACCTAGACATTAGAGAAAAGACCTATATATATAAAAGTTATATACATGCATAGACTTAGATAGATTCACTTAGCCGGAATTTACCTAAGTAATAGACCCTATAATTATAAAAATACTTAGTGGGAGGAAATATGTCAAAACAAGATTTTCGTAAATCAAGTTTTGTTCTCACGTCTTCAAAAGTTCACAACGTGAGGTCCATGTTTGGCCTCGAGTCACCCTAGGATGACCCCCTCGGATGGTGTTTGCATGGATTAATATCAAGGTGAATGAGGGAGTATTTTATAGTAAGTGGGAGCAGGACACGTGTCAACGTATCCTATGGTCTCCTCCATTAGGTTGCACCGTGAGATCCCCATGATCTGCCTGCGAGTCGCCCTGGGAGCGATCACCCTACGGAGGGCTTGATCATGGGAGTCGGAACAACGCAAACTCTAGAAATGGATAGAGTTTCTTAGGTCCATTTCCAACTTTGACTTTCCCTACGGTAGCATTGTTGAGGCCGACCTATGAGATCTGAAAAATGGAGGGTCACACTTACGGGAAATTGTTAAGGTGTTAATAATTTCCTGACCGGAACAAACAAACGGTAGCTAAGAACTATTGGAATATGAGTTATTCTGGGAATAGTGATTGGCTGAGATTGTCTCAATTCAGAGGAGGAGTAGCTCACTGCCCTACGGTAGTTGTTGCTCTAAACCTTTGAAGTATCGTTGCAAAAATGAATGTTTATTCTATGGGTCGATCATTACTTTTGCAAAATTGATTGAATTAAAATAATAATATTATTTTGTGTAATGGGTTAATGCAACAATACTTATTAAGTTAATTTGTTTGTTCTATCAGCAATGAAACGTTCTTTGTATGCCTCTAATAACGCCAATTACAAAACTGATATTTCTAATACAACTAAGAAAATGAACTTAAACACTAAATGAGTGGAATTGGTCTTAACTGAGGACGATCCTCAAGCCCATATGTCTAATTTATCCGAAATTGTTCATGATGAATATGACATAGACTGCTTAGCACATCTCAATGAAAATAAATTTGATTTGTTGATCATTGAAACGTGTATAGTGGAAAATGATGATACAGCCTGGATCCTTAATTCAGGTGCCACTCATCACGTATGCTCTTTCTTTGAGGGAATGAGCTCCTGGCAACAGTTAGATGTTGGGGAAATGACTCTCAGAGTTGGGACTGGGGAGCTCATTTCAGCTAAAGCAGCGGGAGATATTAAAATGAAGGATTGGAATTCTGTAATTCCGTAAAGCGGAAGCGTGATTGGGACCGATTCGTAATTAATTTTGTTTAATCTAAAATATCAATACATTGTCAATAATATTAGAACTATTCTAAATATATATTAAGGCTAAGCATACAAAAATATTAGATTTAAATCTAATTTATAAAGTAACAAATTACTTACTCTTGTTGACGACTCAGATTACATTCACCAACTACTTGTGAAATAATCACGAACTACTGCGAACACCACCACTATGGCTACACCGGTATGACTCTGAGACTTCTAGAGGCAGGAGACTTGTGGCAGTCTAGAGGGAGCCTTTAGGGGAATTCTCTGAGAGTAGGAGAATGAATGGGATGCCTTTCACCCCACCCCAGGGGTCCTATTTATAGGTAAAGGCTAAGACCTTTTTCCTAATAGGAAAAGGTCTCTAATTTTAATAAATAATTAATTAATTCCATAATTAATTAATTTCACTAATTAAATATCATATATTTAATCTTAGGGATTTTATTAAAATTAAAATTAATATGAATCCAATTCATATTAAATTTATTTGAACTCTTTCAAATATTTTCTCTCAAGAATTAATTTTTGAAATTAATTCAAAAATTATATTATAAAGTTTCATAAACTTTATATTATAATGCATCAATATACATTATACGATTCCCCAAATAAATTGAACACTTTCAATTTAAAATTTATACTTAAATGTCTCAAGTCTCTTTACGAGCTACCAGTGGGACCTAATGGACCTACAGATCAGAAGCTCCAACGATACGAGACTAATTGACCAAACTCATTAACCAAGTTTAGTCAACATTCGTTAACTGTGGGTCACTCCACTAAAGACCCACAGCTGCACTCTTCGCACTGTAGAATATTTCTGTGTCCACGAATATCGACCAAGCAATAAGTCAATCCTTCACGTGTGTTCGTAACACCAGCTGGGTCAAATTACCGTTTTACCCCTGGGTTACCTCTGGTTCCTTAAGTACCACTGATTCATCTAATGAACAAGTTGTTTAGGGTCCAACCACTAAACAGGAGTTCCTCTCGGGCCAGGAGAGGACGGCGCGCCTTTGTTCAAGCCCCGGAATCAGCCCTTAAGGGAACACACATCTACTTACCCTAATAGGAGAAGGAGTGAATTCCATCTTGTACTGTTATTTTCCCAACCCCCATTCGGTCTTGCCCCTGAAATGGTAGGATTATTGAGTCGGCGAACTGGCCACTCTCACCCATACAAATCTAAGGACAATCCCTCCTGAAAGGGTTTCATAACAGACTCAGGATTGAGATTGAGTTACCTAGGTCATCCTATTGAAATAGAAACCTAAACTAGGTACGACGTTACATCTAGTGGTTACTATTTTGTGGTCCGGTCTTATGCAAACTCATTGCATAGGATACCCCCACCTGCATGTCTCCTACATGGATGCCTTGGATCATTGTATCTGTATCGAATACAAGGTGGGCCGTATCACATAGTGTCACCAGGATAAGGTACCCAGCCTTATCCCTATACTATAGACCTTTTAGGTTGTTACTTGAACACCGATCCCCGTATGTCCCCACATACTAGTTCAAGTTTCATTTAAACAACATTGGATCTTAGTTTATTGGATTTAGGGTTTATTAATGCAAACTCGATTATTCAATAACCAAATTACTGAATTACTCAAATAACGCTTTATTGAGATCGATTAATTTGTTTCATTTACTATCTACGAGTTTTAGGGCATAAAACCCAACAACTCCCACTTGAACTAAAACTCTAGTGGGCAATGTACATCAACAATCAAAATTGAATGAATAATCATTGAAGTAGGAATAGTAGTTTGTATTAATACTGTATAATACATGAAAAGTACAAATACAGATAAATACAATAAACTAGGGTATTCACAATACCCATTACACTTCTCCCACTTGCCCTAGATTATTCTATGTACATATCTCGCAGACCTAGACCCTCTAAATGACCCTCGAACACTTTAGCCGTGAGAGCCTTCGTAAATGGATCAGTAATATTGTGCGTAGAGGCTACCTTCGTGACGATCACGTCCCCTCGTTGCACAATCTCTCTGATGAGATGATATTTGCGCTCTATGTGCTTGCCTCTTTTGTGACTGCGAGGTTCTTTAGAATTTGCCACTGCACCACTATTACAACAGTAAAGGGTGATTGGCAAGTTCATATTTGGAACAACTTCCAAATCCATCAAGACTTTCCGTAGCCATACAGCCTCCTTAGCTGCTTCACAAGCAACGACATAATCGGCCTCCATGGTGGAGTCTGCAATGCATCCTTGCTTGATGCTACACCAGACTACAGCTCCCCCGTTGAGGGTAAATACTGACCCTGATGTGGATTTCCTAGAATCCTTATCAGTCTGAAAGTCAGAGTCTGTGTATCCTGTAAGGATCAAATCCTTAGAGCCTACACAAGCTGGTAGTCCCTCGTTCTCCGAAGATACTTGAGGATGTTTTTAACTGCAGTCCAGTGGTCTAACCCTGGATTGGATAGTCAGGCCTAGTACACAACATGGCGTACATAAGACTGCCCACAGCTGAAGCATAAGGGATCCGTCTCATATCCTCAATTTCTTGAGGTGTCTTAGGACACTGTTCCTTAGACAAATGAACTTCATGCCTGAAGGGTAGTAAATCCCTCTTGGAATTCTGCATCTTATATCTAGACAACATCTTGTCTATATATGATGCTTGAGACAGGGCTAACGTTATGTTCTTACGATTCCTGATAATTTGAATCCCTAGAACATACTGAGTTTCACCCAAATCTTTCATTTGGAACTCAGTCGATAGCCATTTTTGAATGTCAGCTAGATATTCTACATCATTCCCAATGAGTAAAATATCATCTACATACAACACCAGAAAAGCTACTGAACTGTTGATAATCCTTTTGTAAACACAAGGTTCATTAACGTTCTGGTCAAAGCCATAAGATTTGACAGTAGTGTCAAACCTTATATTCCAAGATCTGGAAGCTTGCTTCAACCCATAAATGGATCGTCTAAGCTTGCAAACTTTTTGCTCCTGATCTTGAGCAATGAACCCCTCTGGTTGAGACATAAAGATGTTCTCATCAAGATTGTCATTCAGAAAAGCAGTCTTGACGTCCATTTGCCAAATCTCATAATCATAAAGCGTGGCAATGGACAAGAGAATCCTTATTGACTTTAACATGGCAACTGGGGAGAAAGTTTCCTCATAGTCCACCCCCTCCATTTGGGTATAACCCTTTGCCACCAGTCGAGCTTTGAAAGTCTCCACTTTCCCAGCTGCGTCTCGTTTTCTCTTATAGATCCATTTGCACCCTATGGGTTTAACCCCTTCAGGTAGGTCTACAAGATCCCAGCCTTGATTGAAGTACATAGACTCCATCTCTAGGTCCATAGCTTTGACCCACTGGTCATGGTCCACATCATTCATTGCCTGTCTAAAGGTCAATGGATCCTCGATTCCATCATCAGATATGACAGTTGGAGTTTCTGCTAAACCCAGATAGCGTTCAGGTTGAGTAACAACCCTCCCACTACGTCGAGGCATTCTCAACTGTTGAGAATGATGGGCTTGACCAGATGTACTGGGCTCATCTACAACTCTTGTTGAAGGTCCAGTCTGTGTACTGGGCTCATCAACAACCCTTGTTGAAGGTCCAGCCTTATCAACAACTCTTGTTGATTCATTCGTAGCTTCACCAGAAAGTTCACTTAACACCATTTTACTGCGTGGCTTGTGTTCTCGAACGTGGTCTTCTTCTAAGAAAGTATCATTTGTCGAAACAAACACTTTATTTTCTTGTGGATCGAAGAAGTATCCACCCCTTGTTTCTTTTGGGTAGCCTACGAATAGGCATAATTTTGAACGTGAATCCAATTTATTTGGGTTTGCCACTAGCACATGTGCAGGACAACCCCAAATTCTGAAATGACGTAAACTAGTTTTACGCCCTCTCCAGTGCTCAAATGGTGTTTCAGAAACACTCTTTGAGGGAACTACATTCAAAATATAAATTGCAGTCTCTACTGCATAACCCCAAAAAGAACTAGGCAGTTGAGCATAGCTCATCATAGATCGAACCATGTCCAACAAGGTTCTGTTTCTCCTTTCAAATACACCATTCTGTTGAGGTGTACCTGGTGCTGAGAGTTGAGACGAGATTCCATGTTCTATCAAATAGTTCTGGAATTGTAAGTCCAAATACTCTCCACCTCGATCAGATCGAAGTGTTTTAATGGTCTTACCTAACAAGTTCTCAACTTCAGTCCTGTACTCCTTGAACTTTTCAAGGGCTTCAGACTTATGACTCATTAAGTATAAATAACCATACCTTGAATAATCATCTATGAAAGAGATGAAATATTCATACCCTCCTCGAGCTCTTACATTCATTGGACCACAGAGATCCGTATGTACGAGTTCTAAGGGCTCTTTGGCGCGATAACCTTTTCCAGTAAAAGGTCGTTTGGTCATCTTACCTTCGAGACGACATGACTCACACAGAGGTAAAGTACCATCTTCTAACTGGCTTAGAAGTCCGTTCTTAACCAATCTCCCAATCCTATTGAGATTTATGTGGCCAAGTCTCAAGTGCCAAAGATAGGTACTTTGAGAAACTTTCTGCCTTTTTGGTTGAGTCTCGGCTGTTTTAAAAATTTCATTGTTCAAAATAGCCCTAGACTCTGTTGGTCTTAAAACATACAAATTGTTCTCCATTTTTGCAGAACAGATATCAGTACCCCTTTTAGTAATAAAAGCTTAATTCACAGAAAAGGACACTGAATATCCTTGTTCTAGCAAACAAGAAACAGAAATCAAATTTCTTTTTATTTTGGGAACTATATATACATTATCTAATAACATATAGTGTTCCCTGAAGAAGAACATTTTAATATCTCCCACTTCTTTAGCTTAAATGAGCTCCCCAGTCCCAACTCTGAGAGTCATTTCCCCAGCATCCAACTGTTGCCAGGAGCTCATTCCCTAAAAGGAAGAGCATACGTGATGAGTGGCACCTGAATCAAGGATCCAGGCTGTATCATCATTTTGCACTATACACGTTTCAATGACCAATAAATCAAATTTATTTTCATTGAGATGTGCTAAGCAGTCTATGTCATATTCATCATGAACAATTTCAGATGAATTAGACATGTGGGTTTGAGGACCGTCCTCAGTTAAGACCAATTCCACGCAATTAATGTTTAAACTCATTTTCTTAGTTGTATTAGAAATACCAGTTTTGTAGTTGGCGTTATTAGAGGCATACAAAGAACGTTTCATTGTTGAGAACAAACAAATTAACTTAATAAGTATTGTTGCAGTAACCCATTACACAAAATAATATTATTATTTTAATCCAATCAATTTAGCAAAAGTAATGATCGACCCATAGAATAAACATTCATTTTGCAACGATACTTCAGAGGTTTAGAACAACAGATACCGTAGGGTAGTCAGCTACTCCTCCTTTGAATTGAGACAATCTCAGCCAATCCCTATTCCCGAAATAACTCATATTCCAATAGTTCTTAGCTACCGTTTCTTTTCGGTCAGAAAATTATTAACACCTTAACAATTTTCCGTAAGTGTGACCCTCCATTTTTCAGATTTCAGAGGTCGGCCCCAACAATGCTACCGTAGGGAAAGTCAAAGTTGGAAATGGACCTAAGAAACCCTATCCATTTCTGGAGTTTGCGTTGTTCCGACTCCCATGATCAAGCCCTCCGTAGGGTGATCGCTCCCAGGGCGACTCGCAGGCAGATCATGGGGATCTCACGGTGCAACCTAATGGAGGAGACCGTAGGATACGTTGACACGTGTCCTGCTCCCACTTACTGTAAAATACTCCCTCATTCACCTTGATATTGATCCATGCAAACACCATCCGTAGGGGGTCAGTCCCAGGGTGACTCGAGGCCAAGCATGAAACTCACGTTGTGAACTTTTGAGGACGTGAGAACAAAACTTGATTTATGAAAATCTTGTTTTGATATATTTCCTCCCACTAAGTATTTTTATTATTATAGGGTCTATTACTTAGGTAAATTCCGGCTAAGTGAATCTATCTAAGTCTATGCCTGTATATAACTCTTATATATATAGGTCTTTTCTCTAATATCTAGGTGGATTAAACACTTTTAATTACCTAGAGACATTGCATGCTAATATAACTATGGTTAATTCAACTCAAGTTCCAGCTCAGTTCCCAGGTAGCAGGTGTTCCGTAAACCGTCATCTTAAGTACCTCTAGCCTTACACAGAACTTTACTGGTAGAGTTCCCTTATAACCAATAGTTATGATAAATCTTTACTCTAAAGATCTAGGTGAATTAAACTCTTTTAATTGACCTAGTGACATTACATGCTAACATAACTATGGTTAATTCAACTCAAGTTCCGAGTCAGTTCCCAGGTAGCAGGTGTTCCGTAAACCGTCATCTTAAGTACCTTCAGCCTTAGACAGAATTTCATCGGGAGAGTTCCCTTATAACCATAGTAATGTAAACTCTTTACTCTAAAGATCTAGGTGAATTAAACTCTTTGAATAAACCTAGTGACATTGCATGCTAACATTTAACTATGATTAATTCAACTCCGGTATTCCGGGTTAGTTCCCAGGTAGGAGGTGTTCCGTAGACCGTCATCTTAAGTACCCCCAGCCTTAGACAGAACTTCATCGGGAGAGTTCCCTTATAACCATAGTAATGTAAACTCTTTACTCTAAAGATCTAGGTGAATTAAACTCTTTTAATAAACCTAGTGACATTGCATGCTAACATTTAACTATGATTAATTCAACTCTGATATTCCGGGTTAGTTCCCAGGTAGGAGGTGTTCCGTAAACCGTCATCTTAAGTTCCCCCAGCCTTAGACAGAACTTAACCGGTGGAGTTCCCTTATAATCATAGTAATGTTTTTCCTACTTAGTCAATTAAAACTATTTTAAATACTAAGTAAGAAAATAATTCTAATCCTATTAGAATTATAATGAGCTTAGGTCTAATTAATTTTAAACATTTTAAAATTAATTCATTTTAACCTAAGGTCCTATGTTTGCATGCAACTCTTTGTTATAGGTTGACGGTTTCTAATCAATTTTATAACTTATTATAAAATTTGAATGATTAGCCCTATAACATAACTATGGTGCTGGAAAAATAACAATCATATTCTAATTATTAAACACAATATTATTATGACGCCGAAAACGATAATATAACGGTTATATTAATCTAAAGTGGTGTCATGCTTCATGCAATTTCAATTTCATTTAATTAATATCGATTATATTAATTAAACATCCATGAAATTAAATTACATGAAATTTAACATTAATATAATATAACTCTTATATTAATCTAATTAATGTCATGCTCAATGCTATTTCATTTTCATTTAATTAATATAACATTTTATATTAAATCATACATGAAAACAAACATTGATTTATATTTATTATTTTCATTCATAATATAACTAATTATATTAATTCTCATGAAAATAATCCTAAGCATGCATGCTACATTAATTAAATATGACAATTATATTTAGCTAAATTAATGTCATGCATCATGCTTCACCAATTTCATATATTTACTATAACAATTATACTAAATAACTCATGAAATTAAATTCATGCATAATTACCATACATTATAACAATTATAACATAAATATGCATAAAAACATGCTTAACCTATGGTGGGAATTTAAGCTATATGACATCCATAAAGCAAATAAATAGCAATTGAACTGGTTAATTTTGGCCCCTAGGATAAAATAAAGCATAAATTACAATAATTATAGCTAAATTCTATCCTAAAAGTCCTTCTGTAGCTCCAAATACTGGTCTAGACCGCCCAAACCGATCCGAACCCCTTCGAACCAGCTACGAAAACCACGAACCGAGCCAAATTCCAGCTGAACCGGACCAAATCGGTCCCAACCCAGCCAGACCACGTGAACCGAACCACCCAACCTCCTTGAACCGTCCTGTTGCGAATCCCTAACGCGTGTTGTAATCGTGACAACGTCGCGATTTCTCCGATTTTTATCTCATAAAAACCTATTCTAGACCCGAACTTACATAGGACTCGATTTTACATGAAATACCCGAAACACCGGGCCCTTACATGATCAAATCACATAAAAACAGTAAAATCTATGGCTAGAAAATTAACCTAAACAGTTCAATGCAAACCATACATACATTATGCATTAATCAATCCCACCAATAGCCAATGCAAATTTTAGAGAAACAAAATTAGATCTACGATCGGCTCTGATACCAATTGAAGGATTGGAATTCCGTAATTCCGTAAAGCGGAAGCGTGATTGGGACCGATTCGTAATTAATTTTGTTTAATCTAAAATATCAATACATTGGCAATAATATTAGAACTATTCTAAATATATATTAAGGCTAAGCATACAAAAATATTAGATTTAAATCTAATTTATAAAGTAACAAATTACTTACTCTCGTTGACGACTCAGATTAAATTCACTAACTACTTGTGAAATAATCACGAACTACTGCGAACACCACCACTATGGCTACACTGGTATGACTCTGAGACTTTTAGAGGCAGGAGACTTGTGGGAGTCTAGAGGAAGCCTTTAGGGGAATTCTCTGAGAGTAGAAGAATGAATGAGATGCCTTTCACCCCACCCCAGGGGTCTTATTTATAGGTAAAGGCCAAGACCTTTTTCCTAATAGGAAAAGGTCTCTAATTTTAATAAATAATTAATTAATTCCATAATTAATTAATTTCCCTAATTAAATATCATATATTTAATCTTAGGGATTTTATTAAAATTAAAATTAATATGAATCCAATTCATATTAAATTTATTTGAACTCTTTCAAATATTTTCTTTCCTAATAGGAAAATGTCTCTAATTTTAATAAATAATTAATTAATTCCATAATTAATCAATTTACCCAATTAAATATCATATATTTAATCTTAGGGATTTTATTAAAATTAAAATCAATATGATTCCAATTCATATTAAATTTATTTGAACTCTTTCAAATATTTTCTCTCAAGAATTAATTTTTGAAATTAATTCAAAAATTATATTATAAAGTTTCATAAACTTTATATTATAATGCATCAATATACATTATACGATTCCCCAAATAAATTGAACACTTTCAATTTACAATTTATACTTAAATGTCTCAAGTCTTTTTACGAGCTACCAGTGGGACCTAATGGACCTACAGATCAGAACCTTCAACGATACGAGACTAATTGGCCAAACTCATTAACCAAGTTTAGTCAACATTCGTTAACTGTGGGTCACTCCACTAAAGACCCACAGCTGCACTCTTCGCACTGTAGAATATTTCTGTGTCCACGGATATCGACCAAGCAGTAAGTCAATCCTTCACGTGTGTTCGTAACACCAGCTGGATCAAATTACCGTTTTACCTCTGGGTTACCTTTGGTTCCTTAAGTACCACTGATTCCTCTAATGAACAAGTTGTTTAGGGTCCAACCACTAAACAGGAGTTCCTCTCGGGCCAGGAAAGGACGGCGCGCCTTTGTTCAAGCCCCGGAATCAGCCCTAAAGCGAACACACATCTACTTACCCTAATAGGGGAAGGAGTGAATTCCATCTTGTACTGTTATGTTCCCAACCCCCATTCGGTCTTGCCCCTGAAATGGTAGGATTGTTTAATCTATTGGTATTTTAGATTAAACAAAATTAATTACGAACCGGTCCCAATCAAGCTTCCGCTTTAAGGAATTTCGGAATTCCAATCCTTCAATGACTGGTTGGTTGATCTGGCTTATAGAGAAGTGTATATATTATCTTGCAGGTGTTTAAAAATTTTGGGTAGCTTATAGTTATGTCGTTATGCTACCGAGATTTTCGGTGAGTTACACTTATAATAAGCAAATTTTCATACTTTATAAAGTGATCATATGTTTCGAAATTAAAAGAAAAGGACAAGAAGATTAAAAGAAAATGACACAAAGACTAAAACAATAACCTTTTAAAACTACAAAAACCAAAACATATGTTTCAAAATTAAATCGAAGACTAAAACAAACAAAAGTATTAGCTCTCTAAACAAAAGTATTCTTTCCTGCTCAGCCAAAGCTTCTTCTTCAATCATCTCAACTCCATTACTCCACTTTCCTCATTCTTTGCAGAATAAACTTTCTCAATGTATTCACTAAAACCAAGTACCTGTCATTCATATGTGTAATCATAAGTGCAAGTTCAAAAAGCATACATAATATAAAAGTGAACTTCAATAAAGCATGCTTTTTTCATAACAATAAACCATCACATACATGACAATTCACCTAGACCGTGTTAAGTGGTTGTCGACAAGTTTTCCTGTTATGCCCTGAACCACCACATCTACCACACTTGTGGACTTGGCGTACTTCTCCAACATAAGGTATTCTAACAGTTCGGCGTCGACCTACTCGAGAAACTTGTTTAGGAGGCAAGACATCAACATCAACAAAGTTCGATGATCGCTTCCACTCTGTCACATGGCCAAGTGGTCATATGAGCTTTGCATAAGAATTCAACCAAGATTCCACCTGATAGTCCCTCGAACAAATAGAATAGGGGTTAATGTTACGATACACTCATGCAGCAATCGCATGGGAACTTGGGAGTTCGAAGTAGTCAAACTCACGACAACTGCATGTCCTAGTGTGTATGTTGACACGTCCACCCAATGACCCATCGTCTACATCAAACTCATAACTATCAACCGGTCTAACTACATGTCTCCTCGCGTTCTCTTTGGCTGCACTGATTATCGTCTCTGCATAGTCTGACAATTGTGTTCCTCGATTGGCTGCGTAAATTCGACGCTCGTAATACAAGTCCTGGAGTCAACCTGTAATATGATTTAGAAACGCTGTTATAGGCAATTCTCGTGCATCCACTAGAACGACATTTATACACTCTACTTGGTTTGACGTCATTTGATTATATCGACGTCCACATTGAAATGATCGAGCCCACCTCTCGACCCCGATGCGCTCCAAATACGTTCGTGCAGCGGCAGGAAGTTGACTCCAATACTCATTAAACTTGCACTCACAAAATGCTTTTGCAGCAAGTTTGAAAATTGGTACGATGTCCTCTTTCTTAAATTTTGTCCTCAACTTTTTGTCCAAATGTTGCATGCATATGTCATGAAATGCATCAGGAAACACCGTTCTTATGCCCTTCCGAATACTAGAGTGTCTGTCAGAAACTATTACTAGATTAGGAAGTTGTCCTATTGCTCGTTCCATATGTCGGAAAAAATAACCCCAAGATTCATCGGTCTCCCTATCGGCTATTCCAAAACCAATTGGGTATATCTGATTATTACTATCCACACCGGTTGCAAGTAACATTTTGCCACTGTATTTTCCTCGTAGGTGAGCTCCATCAACCACTAGAATTGGGCGAATGCAACTCCTAAATCTCTTGATGGATGCACCTAAGGCCATAAAACACTGTTTGAAATATTTATCTTCTTCAAGTTCAAACTCAAACATTGAACCTGGATTCTCAATCTTTAGTGCTTCACCAAACCTCGGTAAGAGTTTGTACGACTCTTCTGGTGACCCACGAACAAGCTTTATTGCTTCTTCTCTCGCTCGCCATGCTCTATCATAACTCAAGTTCACACCCAACTCTTGTCGAATATCTCGTATAATGTCTTTTGGTCTATATGTAGTACCGAAATCCTGATATTTTCGCTTCAGATACTGACCAAGAACCGGACTTGTAGCTTGTTTGTGGCTGTGACTTAACATTAAATGCCGGCTTGTATGAATGTTGAAATACTTCGAAACTTTGAGTACATCACACCATTTCAATCTCATGGCTCGAAGTCTCCATTTACATTCATCAGTGCGACAGACAACTATGTATATATCTTTTTTGGACTTCTTAACCTTAAACTCGAAGTTTCTCCCCATCGCCAGAATAGACAATCTTATGGTCAGGTCTTTTTTGCAGATGAATACATCCCCAACTTGTATATCATCAGAACCAGAAGACTAACCAAACATGATAATTGAGTTACCTGATGGAGCTGTCACAGAAGTTTGTGGGGCGACCGAAACTGATGCATGCATAGCCTCAGGTGCATTAACAAGTGGAGCTTCAGATGCATTAGCAGGTGGAGCTTCAGTTGCATTAGCAGGCGGGGCCTCCCTATGACCATATCCATCTGCCTCTGGCTCATCAAGTCCGTCATCTCTATCCTCATCGTAATCTACATCTACATTTGACTCATCGTCTCTATCCACACTCCAGTCATCATCGTCATCTACTTCCAACCCTTCATCTCTCAATTCCCCCCAAGTGGTCTACATCATCTCCCAAGTTATATGCAGATACATTATTGGACATCGGAGTAAGTGATGCTACTGCACTTTGTCCTTGGTTAGAGATGTTTGTGGAGGGGATATATTGTCCTTGGTTATATGGGAAGGATGAGGAATGATTACATTGATTGGGGTTATTTGATACCGTGTATGGAATGGGAAGTGACCTATGTCTCTCATTACTCGAAAACTTTGGCACAGTCGATACGTAGAGAGGTATTACATAGACATCTTCCCACGTCAGGAAAGTATGAAGGTCTTCGTCATATCGGATAACAAATGTTGGGGCTTTGGACTTTAGTTGGAGTACACACCTTATCACAAGATCAAACTCAGCGGGATTTATACAACTTATTCTATAAACCCGACCTAGGAAGTCGACATGTGTAATTCCAACATCTACATCGAACCCTCTCAACTCCCCACCTTCGTACTCCTTTTCACTCTCATTCCATATCCCACCAAAACAAACCCACACACGAGGCATGATCTGCATAAAATTAAAAAAATAACATAAGAAATCATGTAAGGAAATCTTTTTGCATGGGAACGTTTTGAAATCTACATGCATGGGAAAATCTTGGCCAGGATCTCGACTAGGATTTCGACCAGGATCCCGACCAAGATCTCGACCATGATCGAGACAAAGTTTTTCGGCAGAATGTTGGAAATCATGATTTAGACCAAGTATTATACATTTAAACTGAGTTTTATGCATTTAAATCGAGTTTTAGACCGAAATTAATGAGATAAACCCAGAAAACTAACAAAAAAAAAACGTGTATTAACTCAAATGCTCATGAATTCAACCAAATATTCATGAATGTAAATGCATTTAAACATAAAGGTTCAGCCATTTTAACAACAAATATAAGTAATATATCCGCAAAATCAAATGACATACCTCAAGTATTCTTGGTTGGAAAAAAAGAACTTTGTGGAAAAGATGAAAAAACGTGAGTTGTATAATGGAAATATTGTTGAGTTATGGAATATGAATAAAAGGTGGAAAAAATTAGGTTGTTTAACATTAATCCCTTCATTAAGTAGGTTGGTAAACAAAATTAATAAAGGTTGGTGTATAAATTCAAAAATTCTCTAGTTTTAACAAAGAGGGTATAACTGTACTTTCAACTTCATGTTGATATAACTTTCATCAGCAAGGAGTCTTCAAAAACAATTTTCTACAAAATGAGCCTATTTTCTAAAATGGAAACTTAAAGTGCCCATTATTGTCAATTTCCCCCTTGATCTCGGATTGCCCGTTGTGTTTTTTTTTTGTAATATATTATCTGTGGTAAAAAAAGCAATCAATGATATATCTTTATATACAATTGATCAATTACAATCCTTAGATAGTCAATTGATTAATGGTAATGATTAATATACCGTACTAATTGTATTTATTTGATAAATTATCTACAATCAATGATATAAATGTATTTTATTTTTTTATTCGAAAATCTTTTGTTATAAATTTTTTGGCTAAATATATATTTCAGTCCATAATGTTGGAGTGCCTTTTCATAGTCCCTATTGTTTAAATATTTTCAATTTAGTTTCATATGCTTGAAACTTTTTCAATTATACTATTTTTGTCATTGAATGTTAAGATTGATTGATGATAAACGGACATGATGACATGATAAAAATGATTTTTACCATTTCAAAATCACTCCCAATCATAGTCTTAGTGATTTGAAATTGAAACACTCTTTAAATAATAGAGACTAAATTGGGCAAAACACAAATATATATTTATAGGGGTTGTTTTCATAAATTAAGAAATGGAGAAAAATAATTGTAAATATAGTAAAATCTAAAACTATTTGCAAATATAGTAAAATTTAAATCTATCAATGATAAGTTTGTAAGTGATAGGTCACTTCAATCACATGTGTATTTATTACTGATTACTAGTCTATCATGCATTGTAATTGAAGTCTATCAGTGATAGATTTGACAAAACACTATTTGCAAATATAACAAAATTAAAGTCCATTAGTGATAGAAGTCGACCAACGATAAACTTTAATCACAATTGCAATTATTGCTAATAGACTATTTTATCTGATAGTAGCTATCCTTGATAAACTACATGCATTGTGATTGAAGTCTATTAGAGATAGGTGTCTATCATTGATAGATTTGCCATATTTGCAGTTTTTTTTTTTTTAAAAAAAGTTGCTATATTTGCAAATAACAAACCTTATATTGCTACCCTTCATAATAACCCCTATATTTAGCATAAATTTTAGGTTTCCATTGTGACATTATCATGTAGTTAATTTTTTGTGTCGTTTGCACAAATAGCAAAATAGACTAAAATAATAGCAAATATAACAAAATCTAAAACTATTTGTAAATATAGCAAAATTGAAGTCTAGCTATCAGTTATAGATGTCTGTCAGCGATAGACTTCAATCACAAGTGCAATTATTGTTGATAGACTATTTTATCAGTAATAGTTGTCTATCATTGATACACCACATGCATTGTGATTGAAGTCTATCAGTAATAGATGTCTATCATTGATAGATTTGTCAAAACTATTTGCAAATATAATAAAATTAAAGTCTATTACTGATAAAAGTCTATCAACAATAGACTTTAATCACAATTACAACTATTGCTAATAAACTATTCTATCAATGATAGTAGTCTATCATTGATAGACTACATGCAATGTGATTGAAGTCTATCGGTGATAGATTTCTAATCATTGATAGATTTTCCATATTTGCAATTAATTCTCAAACATGTAACGAATTCAATATCCTTATCTAAATTCAATTACATGCAATGCCTTAAGTTTAATCATTTTGTGATTTCTCAAGCTATCATAAATCTCCTGATCTTAAGATTACTCAAGTTATGCAAATCAAGTCCTAAACTAAATCCCCTCTCCTGAGCAAGACTTAGAGATACAACGATTAATTCATGGCCAGTGAATCAAAAGCATTAAGAGTAGATATTGCATAAATGAAATCAAAGCCATAAACATACACAAATTAATCCATGAAACACCAACACGCTACATCAATCCCTAAGATAAACGTCCTGTTACTCATGATCAAATTGTTACAATCTAGACTCGCAAGTAAAGTGATAACTTGCAAAAAGCAAGTTATTTCTCACCTAAAATTAAATTAAATAAGGCTAGAAAAGAGTTATGATGCGCCACAAAGACGCATAAAAGCTTCGGATTGCGGTAATCGAATCTTCAGGGTATATTTCTTTGATGCGACGATGGAAAATGCACATATTTTATCACCTAACGCATGATTACTGTAGTTTCTTTCCTTGCCCAAGTTATTGATAGCGTAGGCGCTGGACCCAACACGTGAGAAGGTACATTGGCACTCTGTTCAGTGTTAGAACTGACATGTGGCAGAGCTGCAAGCTGGCAAAGACTGAGTGGAGCACGTAAGCTCATTTCTTGGAGAAGTCAGCATCCTCAAGCCTATTTATTCTTCGCCCATTTGATCGTGAGAGCAGAGCGGAGAGAGAGGGGACCAGTGAAGGAAAGAAGAATCCTAGTTCAGCGCAGCAAATTCCTGTTGTAAATGTATTGCGCTATGTATTCATTTTGTAGCATGAGTTAATTTCCTTTATCAAGGCTTAACCTAGGCACCCATGCGGCAATAAACTTTTCTGCATGCGTTATGTTTTGAATGAATGAAGTTGATGCTTTCTTCTTAGATGTTTTAATATTTTCATTACTAATTTTCGCATGGTCAGTCGGTTGCAGTAGCAGCATGATAAATCCCGGAAGGGTAACACATGTGAAAATATCTAAGTAGAGCAAGTTAATGCATTACATGTAGTCTAGGTTGTGTTAGAGTTAGCGCTGCCGCAAGAGATAATTCATGAATGTGTTTAGATTGTTTTAGGAATAACTCAGTCACTTGCAAGTAAGTAAGAGAACTGCGTCAACGCATGAACTAAGTGAACAGAAACGTTCTTAGTCCTACGCCAAACGCATGTGTAATACTGGAAGGGAATCACATGTATATTTCTCGTTTAAGCATCAATAGCATCTCATTCATAATATGCATTGCAGAACGGTTCATCAACACACATGTGGTTGTTGCGGTGAAAGCCTTGATAGTCTCTCTCATCTGTTTTTACCTCTATCACAAGTCCTTTTTAATCTTTCTCTATAACAGCATCATTATCGAAATCATCTTTCGTTTAAGTTGTAGTGTCATGCGTCTGAGTATATGTTGATTAGCATTAAGATTATCTTTTCCCATCCCTGTGTTCTGACCTTGGAATGCTCTAGGTATTACTTGGTTATGCATGATTTATACTTGGATTAATGCATAACAGCGATACTTTCTTTGATTTTTTTGCATAATATTGAGTCACTATAGTAAGAACCATAAAGCCATAAAAACTAACTAGAGGTAAAGGAAAAAGAGGGAAAAACTCAGATTCGTCAAAACCGCACGTCTCCGTCACGAACTCCACGAGCCTTTGCCTTGAATCTCGTTCCTTATCCTTGCTCCAGCTCCCACAAGAGGTCTCTAATCGGAATTAGGACAAAAAACTCTCCAAAAGAACACCCCATGGTTGTGCAAGATCGCAATGTATTTATAGGAAATTCTGGGTAGCGTCAAGACCCTAGGGACAACGTCTCGGCACTGCCCTTTTCCACGCATATTACAAAAGGAAAAATTGGCCAGCGTCGAGATGCTAACAGCACAACGTCTCGACGCTTTGTCCTTAGGTTTTCAGTTGAGGAAGTAGGCTGCATCAACGTCGAGACACCCAAAGACACTGTCTCGACGCTGAGCTCTCGGGAAGTTTGGCTGCTGCAGCACTTCTTCAATATCTTCTTTAATTCTTTTTCCCCTTTTAAGTCTCGAACACTCGAACAACTTCCAAATGCTCAACCTTTTCTCATGAACACAATTCCTACAAAATAAACATAAATTGTGTGAATTTGACCAATTAATTCTCAAAGACTGACGAAAATATACCAGGAAGAATAACTCATTTTGTGAGATATCAGCAGTCTATCATTGATAGACTGCATGCATTGTGATTGAAGTCTATTAGTGATAGATTTGCCATATTTGCAATTTTTTTTAAGTTTCTATATTTGCAAATAAGAAATCTTAAATTGCTACCAATTACAATAATCCTAATTTTTTTTCCAGACTCCCAAGTCAATAGCTCATTTTTATTTTGTCTATTGCCAGTTTCAATTTGGACTAATTTCTCGAATAATGTACTTTAAAAAAGAAATGAAAAATTTAATGTAGTTTTAAAAATAATAGTATTAATAATGTACTTAAAATAACAAATTACAAAGTAGGGGTGAAGATTGAAGCTATTGACAAAAGTCGGGTAGTTAGAAATCTTGTACCTGATACACGATTTTCGTGTGCATGAGGTGGATGAAATCGTGTACGTGGTACCAGGTACACAACTTATGTGGACAGAATCGTGTACCACGTACACGATTTAATGTGTGCAATTGTGTACCACTGTCTGGTTTTATTTTTTCTTTTTCTTTCTTTCTTTCTTTCTTTCTTTTTTTTTTCTTTATGTAGTTAAAAAGAAAACAAATATAAATATTTTTCAATTTGAATATTTTTTTCTTCCCTTCAATTGGATATTTCTATTATTTTGAGTAAATATTTTTTTTTTCATAATTAACGTAGAAATATATTTTTCTAAAATTTCACATACAACAATTTTTTAGTTAAACATAATGTCTTTTACAAAAGCTAGTACAAAAAACTAGTAAAATCTCAAGTGCCTCTAACGAGCTCCACGACGAGGTTGAGGCGCTTCCATGTGTGATTGATGATGAATCACATCATCAATATCTTGTTGAGTTATGTCACCATGACCAAAACTCGAAGCAATGTCTGTCTGATCTGCTAGTGACTGTACATGAAGAGCTAAAGTGTCATCATCAACTATAGGAGGTTCTTCATCTTCGTTCTGCTGTGGAATGTCTGCAGCCGGTTGTCGACGACGTCTACGACGAACACATGTTCGATCAGTGTCAGCAACGGTCAGCCTCCTAGTTTGTTGAATGATATCAGTTATGTTTGTGACGTATTGCTCACACATAGAACCTAACTGTGGTATATTTGGTTCCACAAAAAAAATGTTGCACATCTCGAACAAAGTTATTTTGTAAGAAGAAAATAATTAAAATAATATAATAAAAATATTTATAACTGAAATTCAATAATAGCAAATCGAAGTATATATTATTTACCGTGCAAACATAATAAGCACCCTCACGCATGATATACCTCCTTGTGATTGAATCATACCAGTGTAAGTAGTCATCGGACACAACTGACATGTCTATTATGTCGCCCAAGACACAATGATCACGACGTGCACGCCACAGTGATATAAATGTTGCATAATGTTGTCGTCAATCGTGATCGTGCTTACCTCGCGAATCTAACTGATGTAACTCTATGCCTGTATCGCAATATGGCGGCACCATTTGTCGCATTCCAAATTGTCTCAGCACTCGATTTGGGTAATGTCACCCTACAATATGAAAACATATCAGAGGACTTACAGTCAACCAAATCTCCTGTCCATTATGGCAGTAGTCTGGTAGTAAGACCATAATATCAGGTGTATATGGTGTCTATGTGATCTGAAATTTATAAAACAATAAATTTAATATATGAAAATAAAGTTAATATATATATTTTAAAAAATATGAAAAAAAAAATTGATTACTGTTTTACCTAGTTGGGCAAAAGACGATCAAATGTAATACGATACATAATCAACAAATTTGTACTTTACTCAGCTGCAGCCAAAATTTCATTCCATCTACACATTATATAATATAATTAAAACATACTATTATACAAATTTATGTTAAATTTAAATTATACGTAAATTTAACATACCGAGCACTAAGTGGTCGTCCAGCATAATGATCAGGGGTCGGTAAGTCTTGTAGTGGCGCGACTATAGAAAACCGATCGAATGCCCAAACTTGTAGTAGTATTAGTGGACTGGCTAACTCTAATGCACTGACACTACTAACTAGACATTATTCTCTATGCAATCATGCAAGGCATGCACTACCCCATGAATACTGTCCAGTTGTCTCGAAATTTCCTAACAGAGGAAGAAACATGAGATGAACAAGTGTGTTGGACTTGTCAGCAAATAGAAACCCTCCAATCAGTTGCATAATAAAGGCTCTCGCATGCCTCTGTATTGTGATCTCGTCGGCATTGGGGGACAACTCTGTAAACTATGTTGACAACCATGGAATGCTTAATCTAGATCCATGCAATTTAGGAGGTCGAACTCCCAAAAAACCTCACATACCTGACCCCAATTATATTGCAATGAGATAGTTACAAGTTCTCCATCTATAGGTAATTCGAATTGGACTGCAACATCTTGAAGTGTAATAGTACACTCTCCACAAGGCATATGAAATGTATGGGTTTCTTGACTCCATCGCTCAACTAACGCAGTAATAAGATGCCAATTTAGTTGCATGAACCCAATCTGTGCAACCCCCAAAATCCGCCCTATTGTACGTAAGGCACGATGCGTTGATTGATATTGATATTTTTGTTAACCACTGTCTCTCTTCTTCGACATTGTAAGATAGTAGTGGATTGATTGTCCCATTTAGACTGTGAACGGTGCTTACGTTGTAAATATATGTGTCTTGGGTTAATTGACCCAAGTTCCATATTTATATTCAAAATTTAAAAACACTTTCCATTAGCAACTAATAAGTCATCGGAGTATAAGTCCATTAACAAAGTGAAGATCAAAAATCAAAGTCCATTAGAAATATGAAAGTAACATATACCAATGTCCATATCAAAATACATTACAAAGTCCATTACAAAATAATTCATACAAAATATTTAAGCAATATATATAAAATCATACAAAATAGTTCAAAATATTTAAATCATACAACGTGACCCAAATAAATCCAAAAACCACCAAATCAATCCAAAACCCCCCAAAATCAGTCCAAAATAATCCATAAACGTCCATAAACCATCCAAAACGGTCTAAAACAGTCCACAAACTTAAAATTAGTCTAAAATATACCTAAAACTTCATTAATCCATCAAAGACAAACTAAAAATTCAATCACATGACTAAAAGTGCTCATATACGAAAAAAGAAAAAAAAATGAAACATTACCTCAAAGTCGCCGGCGGCGACAAGGAGGTCGACGGAGACACGGTAGCGAGCGGCGGCAAATGACGATGGCTGCAGCAATTTTCGGACAGAGACACTGCTTAGAGGTGAAAAGCCAGGGGGGTGGTCTGTGTTGCGGCGTGGTCACGAAAAGGAGTGGGGTAGGGTTTGTTAGACCACAAAATTGTGTACCATGTACACGAGTCCTATGTGGAAATCGTGTACCTAGTACGCGATTTCGTTGGAGCCACATCACCGCCTACTCAACGTGCCAACAAAGAAATTAAATCGTGTACCATGTTCAAGATTTACCTACAGAAGCGCGTACCAGGTACGCGATTCACCCTGTAATCGTGACTATTGCCTACGATTAATTGAACTCACGACCCTCGTACACTAATTATCTACCTCACTTTTGGAATTAGTTTCAAAACTCCTCTATATTTGTTTGTTTGTTTTTTTATTTAAAGTACATTATTTATAAAAAAAAAATCCTTTCAATTTACTTATTTTGATAAACATCGAAGACTAACGCAAAGGTAAGTAGTAAGGCGACGTTTTTCTTTTCTTCTAGATTCAAGTAAATCTAGAAGGTTATAACATGAGTTTTCATTATTGTGTTAATTGATCCATAAGTTTTAAAAAAACTTTGATTTATGAGATTTTTTTTTTTAAATTAACTTTTGGAGTCTATTAATTTATCAAGAGCTTATTGGACACTTTAAAATCCAAATGTGTTAGATGCATCATTGAAATTCAGAGGTCTATTAAATCCTATATTGAAAATGGGAAGACCAAATTTACAAAATAGCCTTCTATATATTAATTTTATTTTTTAATGATATTATTATAGCCTTCTATATATTAATTTATTCAATGATATTATTATTTAATTTGTTCATTTGTGTTGGGTTAGACAATATATTAAATTTATGTCGACGTTGATACTTTTATCGCATTTTTATGTCTATGAGTACTTTGATATTAACATGAGGGGTGAATTAACATTTTTAAGGTGTAAAATATTTATTTATTAATTTAAACATATTCTTAAATTTTTTGTTTAAATTATTTTTTCAGAAATATCAATGAGACATCAATATTTTATCTATATTTTTATCAATATTTTCATGAAATTGTTGTGGACATCGACATTCATCTGAACAGACCCTTTCTTGCAGCATCGATTCAAAAAGACACTCAAATTGGGAGGACTTTGCCTCCCACTTTCTCTCGTCCTTTTCTTTTTGTTTTCAATTATTATTATTGATTAATTTTTTATCCATCTTTATTTATTTATTGAGTAGTAATTTAAGAGTTGTTATTTATAAATATAAACTTTTTTAAAAAAATTACAAATATAGCAAATCTATCAATGATAGAGCACATTTATCACTAATAGACTTTAATCATCATGTATGTGGTCTACCAATGGACTACTATTACTAATAGAATAGTCTATCAACAATAATTATTGCAATTGCTTCTATCACTCATAAACTCTAATTTTTTGTTATATTTGTAAATAGTTTTGGCAAATCTATCACTCACAAACTTTAATCACAATGCATGTAGTCTATCAATGATAGACGAGTATCGCTGATAGAAGCCTATCAACAATAATAACACTTATTTTCATTTGGCTATATTTACAAATAATTTTAAATTTTACTATATTTGTAATTATTTAATTGTATTTTGCTTATTTATTTATTGTTCTCTCACCCTGCCTTCAATATCGTCTACTGCAGCCGGAGATCGTGCTCTTACTGTCAGGTCCAACATTTCTTCCCTTGTTTACATTTTCCTTTTCCTAATTTCTTTATGCTCATTTCTCTACATTTCTTTGGTTTTTTCTATTGCACTTTGCAGTTGTTCGTTCTTCGTCTGGCCGTGAATTGAGAGACCTTGAGCCTTCCTTTACCTTGTTTGTATTCTTACCTTTCCTTTCAATCCTTATTTCTCACTGTTTCTGGCGAGCATCTACTATCAGATCAGAGCCAAGAAATTTATTTTGAAAGATATTGCAATGTCCCATCTTTTAAAAAAGATTATTCCAAAACCTCTTCGCCCTCAATTCATTCAATCTGCTTCAAAGAAGCAAGAGGAAGCCGATGTTGATGACTTGAGAAATCAATCTAATCCTGAGTCGGTTCAAAATGAAGAACTCAAGATGGAAGAGAAACTTCGCAATTGGACCATCCCAAAGATAGGTCCTAAAAAGGTTTATCGATTCAGTACTTTCAATTTTACTCAAAATCTTAACATCAAAACTATAGAGCAAAATGTTCCTGTTTCAAAAGATTATGAAACCATTAAACCTATTCCCGGAAAGGTCTATTCTTCAACATCGTGAAGAGTTCAAATATCTTCACATTGGATTAGTTCAAGTTGGAGTGAAACCCTTCAAACTGGGCATTGACTCCCCAGTTCTTGTTACTCTTAGAGATAAGAGACACCTGAATTATTCAAATTCTCTTCTTGCCACACTCCAATCCAACCTGAAAAACGGTCCTGCCTATTTCAATTGTCGTCCAAATTTTACCGTTTCTCTTCAAGATCCTCACATCCTTTCAACCTTGACGTTAGACATCCATTCAAAAGGCTTAGAACTAGACTCAAATACTCACTCTATGGTAGTCATGTACCGTGCGTGTTATCGATTAATGCACACGGCTGCTACCTCTCCCAGAGCTCTCAAGTCCTCTCCCATAGGTTTAACCCTTGTTTTTGAAACCAATTTTGGGAAAAGCTCAACCACTGTCACTAAGTGCTTGTCTTGGGATCAGATAACCCAAGATCCTACATGGAGATTAGGGGATGAGTTTCATGTTTAATTAAACCTCAAAATTACCCAAAATCAAAGTTATGAACATTCAAGAATCATTCTTCTCTAGTTTAACCAAAATATATCTTCAAAACTCCATTTCTCAATACTTTCAAATTAATCCAGCATTCAAATCTCATCCAAAGTCTACAAAATCAAAGGGTGAGAAAAGTATAATCTTTCTCACATCAGCATCAATGAAGACAAGAAATGGTTTACAGAAAATGGGCAACTCCAAGACTTATCAAAGAAGAAAACCGTTGAATTCTTCAACAAGAAATCAAAGCTTTTGGTTGCTTTAGCGTAGACAACGTTTGTAGCAGACCCTTCAAGCCACTCTCCGACAAGGAGCGTGATCAATTGTAATCTTAGAAAAAAAAATAGTGTACATATTTTTTAAGCTTTGTACAAAGTTTCTGTGTATATGCTTCTTGATGACGAGCCTGTGCAAAATAGTGAACGGACGTCTTAATACACAAGGCTCTAGAGGCTTTGTATCTTTTGCTATCTTCTCAAAGCTACTTTATTAAAGTGACTTTTTATGCCTAGGTGAACAAAGCATCTTATCTTTTTACTATACATATCCTATAAATTATTGTTTCCATTACTACTTTTCTTTTCTTTTCTTTTGCTTTAGATAAAGTAGATTCCTTTACTTTTATTCAAATAGAATCAATCAGGGTCTTTTGTTTCGTCCATTGACCTCGAGTCTTACCTTTCCTTTGAATTCTTAGTCTCACCATTTCCAGCAAGTATATGGTATTAGAGCTTCAATTTATCAATAAAATTCCAAAATTCCTTTACCTTATTTCTTGAGCTTCAATTTTCTTGGTTGATTTTTAGAGGTGGAAGCATAGTTGTTGCGTGATTTTTAATACAATACCACACTAGTGTATCAGTCAAGGTTTAATATAGTGATCAAGTGTCAGAGTACCCTTCACAAGATTGGTGTTCTAGCTCACTTCATTATTACTGTGAATACAATCACCCAATTTGATTTAGGGAAGACAATCAAATGATGAGATTTAAAAAATTAAATCAAGCAATGATTGAAAATAAAGACGGAGACAAATCAATTGAGAAATATCCTAGGAAGTTAATTTCACCTCTTAGACCATTGATTCAATTAATTGCAAAACCAAGATTGAACATACAATCCTTCCATAAGTTAAGTCTTAAATCGTAAATGGTTCTCTCAAGTACAAGAAATTCTCTTGCAATATTATAAAACTGAACATTATCATGTTTTAGGTTTTAGTAACAAGTAAGCTAAGGCACATGAACACCTTTCTTTTTACAACTTTTAATGGAGCCCTAATCATTTATTATTTAGAACTACCATTAGTCCATGCAATTAATAACCTAATCTAAATTGCCCTTGTCAAAGCACACATAAAAGCATGAATGAAAGTAAAAGGATTCAATCATGAAATTTAATTAATCAAAACATTAGGTCCAATGACTACATCAATCTCTAATACAAGTTTAGTCAATCTTGCTCACTATCACAAATCTAAACTCATAAACAACTCCATAACAAAACTACAAAATCTCATTCTCTAGCATGGTGTGTCGATTCACGTTCCTGTTACAACCTCCATGATCTTGAGCTTCAAAATCTCTTTCTCTAGTTCCAACCGTCTTCTCTAGCTTTCGTAAAGTGTTTAAGAATAAAAAAATTATTATGGTTGAAATTCTCTAAAGTTTGCTTTTTTTTTTTAATCCGGATAGGAAAAAGACGTATATATAATAAATCAAGACAGTGTTGAAACACTATAGACACCAGCTTTATAAAAAAGGAAAATTTGGATTTGGAATGATAGCATCTCGATGCTTTGAATAGAAGTGCTTTGAGACACGTGCCTTTTTGATGGAATATATCAACATGCGCTTGAAGTTTCTGTAGCATTGAGATGTTATAGGTCGTGTCTTAATGCTACCTATGCGGGACAATTGGCCTTGAAGATTTGAGCATTTCGACCATATGTGTAGCATCTCAACGCTATTGCCTCGGGTCTCAAAGTTTGACTTCTTCTTCTTTTTACTTGGTTTCTTCGATTTTTGTCAAATTAACTCTATTTTCTCCAAAATACTCTAAAAGCTCCAATTTTGCTCCAAATGTTCGATTACTACAAGTTACACAAATATAAACGTGGAAGCAACTGCTTAAGCCTCAAAACAAGCAATAAGTTAAGGTTTTAAGGATAGCACATAATAGTATACATTTTACAAAATAGATTTTTGGAAGAGAAATGACTAATCTATTTTTTTTTAGTAATATCAAAAGATATTTTTAAATGCTTGAAAGGTTGATTTATATTGGAAGAGAAAATCAATACATCATCGATGCAAATAATTGATTTTTTTTTTAAAAGGGTTGAAAGATCATTCATAAGATTTTGAAATTTTGATGGAGCATTTTTTAGACTGTATGCATGAGATTACATTCGTATTCACCAACAGAATATTGAAAGCAATTTTAAATCTATCTTTTGGAGAAATTTGGAATTGTCAAAATCTTTACTTAATGTCAAACCTAGAGAAAATTTTGACATTTGGAATTCTTGTGGGTAAATCTTGTTTACTCAGAATTAAATATATCTAATCCATTCCAAAACTTTGTTATGAAGGTTTGTAATTGATAACTAACTTCAGGAACTGCTTGTTCCTTTTCAACTTGATTGTTTATGTAGAAAGTAGCATATGACCATGGACTGTTGGGAGACTTAATGAAGAGGCATTTCTATGTAACTTTTCAATCTCTTTTTCACAGTGATTTAAAAGATTTGAATTCATTTGTATGAACTTGACTTTTGTTTGTATTTGGGATTCATTGAAACTTTTGGTATAAGGAAGATCAAGAATGCGTTGTTTTCTTCAACAAAGGCATTTGGAAGGTTTGAACAAATTTCTTTCTCTAGCTTGGTTTTGAAGGTCTGATTTTTTTAGGGACTACAAAGTAGGAGTGTGCACGATTCAGTTCGGTCCAATTTTATCATCAGTTTTCTCGATTTATACTACTTCAAAATCAAGGGTTCAGTCCATTTTTTACCAAAATCGGCAACTGAACTAAACCCCTCGATTTTGAAGTAGTATAAATCAAGAAAACCGATGGATTCCTTAGCTTCAGTTTAAAATCAAACTAATCGACTTTCATTTTGACCGGTTTTGTTCAGTTTTAAACCAATTTTTTAAATATAATTTCAATCCAGTTAGTACAAATTAACATGAGAAAGAAAGTGGTAAAGAGTGGGAATGAGAGGTAGACAAATAAGCAATCTAAGATCTGAGACATCGTAGAATGGATGGTAGATAGAGAGGTAAGTTGAATTGAAAGTGAGAGGAGAAAGCTTACCACCATGAGTGACACTAACAAAAGAGGCGATTGTGAACAATATAGCCCCTTGTGAGCGACCAATGGCGGTGAGACTGAAACCTGCAGTGTTGCAACAAATCAGAAATATATATTAAAAGGTTTTTGGTCAAAGTGCAAGTGCACACTATCACATGTAGTAAAAAAAACTTGGAAGTATTCCAAGGTATCGATCCCACAGAGACTATGTTTAAAAATCAGTTTTGAAGAAAGAAGCTGCTCTTAAGTGCAACAAAGTAACCAAGTAGTTGAAATAAGTTTGAATAATTGATTATTTTAAGGAAAAATGACAATTATAAAACAAAGATCCAATTTAGTTTCAACCATAGCTAAACTAGCTTTAATAACTAGCTTACTTTAAACCTAAGTCTACTGATGCACTAGGTCAGATTTAACTTCTATTTGGCTTTGATTTCAAGCACTGTTAGAAGGCTAAGCGAGTCGGTCACACATTTCTGTGGCTAACCGTTGACATAGATAAATCAAGCATGCAACCTTAAAACCCTAGCTATAGTTGTTAATCCTCATAACACTGAATTCCCTATGTCTAGACTTTTCTCCTACATCCCCTTTACGAACACCATTATTGCCCAACCCTTTCAGTATTGGACTCACATTACATGTTAAATTTGAATGGCGAATTTAAACCAACAAGACAACAATTAAATAAGTAAAGAGAGAAGTGCATAAGAAAGCTATGGTGTAAGTAAGTTAACTTTCAACTAATTCATGCTCAAGAGCATTCACGTATTGAATCTCGCTACTCATAATGGAAAATGAAATAAAAAAGCTATGAATAAGTCATGATTACAAAATAATTCAAAGAAGTATTATGCTCGAAAATAATAACAGTGTAGAAAGTGAAATGAAAAAAGTAGGGTTTTTCTCTCAAGAGCTCTCTCTCCACTCAACTTCTCCTCTTCCAAAGAAAATTGGTCGTTTGCAGGCTAAACTCTCTAGTTTAGGACTTGCACAGTGTTGAGCACAATGTAGCTGACAGGACTTGTCGAAGGTCCGAGCCAAATAAATTTATAGTCCACGACACTACAACTATTTTGTAGAAATAGTGGTCGGGGTCGAACACAGGAAAGGGGATCTAGCAGATGCAGAATTTTGTGTTCATGCAACAGGCGGGTTTGACTAGATGGATACAACAAAAAGAATATAAAATACTGAATGTAAATGAGGCAGAACAATAAAACGTGCAATCGAAAGAAATAAGATGGAATTCGATATTAAAGAGGGATCGCTGGATTGGGATTTCTTATGCTTGAATGTTATGTCACTTGGCTTCCTAGTTTTATCTAAATATCATTCTATGCAACTTTTATGAATTTGGTTAGCTTCTTGGTTACTCGGAGGACCCCCCTACACTAACTTGTGTTTAATTAACCAATTAACCCAAAACCCTACAGTTAACATGATTAATTAAATTAACATGATCGACCGCCACCCCTCATGCATAAAATAACGATCATCCGAAACCTCGCAATGACCACTAAGTTATGTCTAACTAATCTAAAATAGACAATCTGAAACCTCACAATTGCCTACTTAAATTAGCCGCTTTAGACTCGTGGGTCCGAAATTGTATTAGCTAAATATAAATCTAACGAATACAACCTTTAACATGCATCTTAGGCCTATCAAGGGTCGTCACTCCGTAGAGATTGTCTTGCCTCGACCTAGTGGCTATCTAAAAATAACTGATTGAATGCACAAATAGAAATCTCCTAGGGTCGTCAATTCTAAGAATTTAATCTCATGCATTGGTTTAAAAAAGATTAGATGTAAAACTCAATAAAAGACAGCAAGAACAGAACATAAAAACCAGAAAACTCAGCCATATATCAATATCATTCAAACATAATCTCAATCCATCGATACCAATGAGTTTAGCTACTCATAAGCAAGGGAAAAATACAAATAAACAAGAAAGAATATATAGAATATGACCTAAAAAGGTCTACACAGTAACTGGAAAAGTAAAGAGGCGAAAACAATCGAAAAGGGACCAAAATTCTAACCTAACAGCAGACAAAACTGAAGCCCTATATTTATAGAAAACGTCGCACCGTCGAGACGCCAAGCTCGATGTCTCGACTCCACAAACTTTGTGTTCCATGTCGAGATCGCATCGGCGTCGAGACGCTAGGGACAGCGTCTCGATGCCATCCCTAATCTGAGGCTTGCTGCCTTTTTTGCTCGGTTTTGTCTCGTTATTTCTCGGTACGGGGCTTCAACCTTCGCTCCTTGGTGTCGTTCTTCAGGATCGCTTCGATCCACTTGGGTCTTTTCACCTCCTCGCCGTCCAAGAACACCGAGATGGCTCTAAAACTCCATTATCGGCCCGAATTAACACCGATTTGCGTGATTGGCTCCCGACATCACTGATAACTCTCCAAAAGGGAGTTATTTATAACCTATTCTATGGTGTTTTATATGTTATTTGTGCCAAATGGGCGTGTGATTAGATGTATTTAATGTGTTTTATCCTAATTATAAGAATTGATGTTTTGGAAGTTCTTTTTGTAGATAAATTAATGTTGATCGACTTGAGGGAGGAAAATTCATGATCTAGCAAAGCTGTGAGCAAAACTGGCCACGAGAGCTACACGTGATTCATTAATGAGGTGGCGTTTCCAGCAGTGATCTTAGATTTAAGAAGCTTGGAGAGAGGTCCACGTGTAATATTTGACCTAATTAGGGTTGACTTCACTCTATAAAGGTAGTAGTCGTCTCAAGTCAAAACATTCCAAATTAATGACATCTTTGGAGGCCGAATAGAGGAGAAATCGATTGGAGACCTTAGAAGACCATTTTCTACGAATTTTCTCAAGGAGAATAATTCTTTCTTGTAGAGTTTGTATAGATGGATGTGCTTAATCAGATTGTAGTATGTGTTATTTCTATTTTCATGAACTAATTTACTTTAGGCATTGGTTGAGAATAATGTAATTGTCATTTCTTTATAATCTAGTAATTATTATTGATCTTTGAGCATCTTGATTACTTGTTGATTTTAATTCTATTTTGTGCCCGCCTGGTTAGTCGGTATGAATAACTTCTCTTAGTTTCAAGGATGATTTAAGGGTTGGGTGGCTTGTAATCACATCAGACCTTTTGAGTTGGTAAACGCTAGTAATTGAGCTAAGGATAGCCAGTCGCCTAATTCTTGATCGGTAGTACTTCATTGGAGTTGAAACCTATTCCAAAAAATCTAGAGTTTTGGGAGGATCCTGTTGATAAGACTACAAGAGATTGTCTGATCAATAGAATTGCCGGATCATGTTTTCAACAATTACAGAAGTCTTAACTAATGTCTGTTTCCAATCTGTCTTCTTTATTCGTTTACATTTCTGCTTTATCATTCATTTTGTTCCAGCATTATTCAAAACCCAATCAATTTATCAACCTTGAAATCACTAAAAGACGAAAACAAAATAGGTAAAGTGAGACTATTCAAGACCTCGTTGATACGATAAAATACTTATTACTTACTGCGGATTATGTGCACTTGCATAGTATTTTGGAGTTAAATTATACCATATTTTTAACCACTCCAGAAGGCAACAATCACCTAAGCTTGAAGTACTTGTAAGTAAGACAAGTAAAACATAAAATTCCTCTAACAAGTTTAGATTAGATGTAATAAAATATGACTATTTTGGTCCTATCAAATACCCCCAACCTAAATCTTGCTAGTCCTCGAGCAAGACACGCACAAACTAAAGAAAGAGATGTTGTGCATATAATTGTAAAGTGATTTAATCCTCAAAGCTCAAACATTCCAAAAACTATAGCAATCAATAGACATTCGCATGAGACCCAATGAGGAGACAAATCAAAAGTTTTCAAAGATAATTTTGCACAAGAGAGTTCCATCCCACATAAAGAAGGCCTTACTAGCCCGGGAGTGGCTAACTAAACTCTCATCCTATCTTCCCCCTACACTGGCACTAAGGTCTCGCTAAAAGGCCTAAATGAAACAAACTAGGTTGCTTCTTCTTTGCCTAGGTGCCCGAATTAGGAATTCCTTTTTCTTTTTCTTTTCTTTTTTCTTTTTGCTCTTCTTTTTCTTTTTGCATTTCTTTTTAGGACGGGGCACTAGCTTTCACACTACAATGTAGGGACCCATAACCCGAGTTTAACCCTTGGTTGGCCTAATTGATCACACTGTAGCTCTTTTTACCCCTAAGCGCTCAATAGTGCAAACGTTCTTTTTCTCAAGAATAAAATAAGAAAAACGAGCATATGATTTTTCTTTCAAGCTCGCACTCACTAACTCATTTTTCCTCTCTTTTTTGTTTAGTAGGCATATTTTCTTTTTCTTTCCTAGGCAAGACTCCACATACTATTTTGCAAAAAATTTAGACTTTCTCGCTAAACCTTACACCTATCGGGGTGACAACAGGAATATGAGCTAAGTAACTCGCTCCTAGGAATTCAAATCCTACTTTAAAGCAAGAAAGACAGATACCCAACATGTGAAAGACATATCCAAGAAAAGTTTTAAAAAGGCTCACTTTTGGGGCACTCACGGTCACAACTCATCGAAAGCTATAAATTTTCGAAAAAAAATTTGAGCTAATCCTAGGAAATCATCACCACTTAAACACAAGTATATACACAACAGACATGCAAGAAATACATTAAGCACAAACGTTGGCCTAACGAACAAAAGCTCAAGGCCCAACAAGAATACAAAGCAGAATCCCCCACCCCCAACCTAAAAGTTTACATTGTTCTCAATGTAATAGATCATGTAAAATGGGACAATGCATAAGGAAAATGGAAAACTTCCCTGAGTTTGCGCTCATGGGAGGTGGATCACGTTTGCTTACAAACATAGGGGCTTGCTTTTGGTACCGCCAATCCTAAAAGCAACAAAACAAGAAGCAAGAATTAAAATAACCAACGAAAATAAACTACACTAAGAAAAAGAAATGAAAGAAAGCAGTAAAACTTATTCATTGCAAATGTTTAAGGCCGTTTGTTCGACCACATTCTCCTTGCTTTTCATTCGAAATCAACCTCTTTGATTTTCATTACATCCTTTTTATTTTTCATCTTTTTGATTAGCTCCTGCACACATAAATTCGACTTGCACATGGTGTGCACAATGTAAGAAAATTCAAACGAATCATTTGACAACTTCAACATGCTAATCAGAACAACTTTATTCTTAACAACATAATAATCGGTGATTGGAATTACTAAGCCTAAATCATGTGAATCATTGTAGTAAAAGTTTGGAGGAACAAAAAATGATATAATACTAGCAGAAGCTACTTCAACATGCTCAGCTCCTGCCTCTACTAATATGCAAGGTGAATCACGTGCATCAGGCTCACAATATAAAGAAAATTCAAGCTCAACTTCACTGACCTCATGGTGTTTTTCTTCTGATTTACCTTTTTGTTGCTTTGGAATCTGGACTTCTAGCTTATGGAGAGAGGTGGCTATTTGAGTGTTCTCCTGCTCCTGAGTCTGACTCAAGGCCTTGTCACGAGCTTTCATTGTGAGGAATCAAGAACTCTCTGCCATATTTGAAATTATCTCCCTCGCTTCACTAGGTGTTTTGTCAAACAAATCACCACCACTCGATGCGTTGAGCAAACCTCTATTCTCCAACGCCGAACCATCATAGAAGCTCTCGATCAAGGAAAACTCTGTCATTGGAAAATGAGGACACGCACATAAACCATTGAAGCGATCCCAATACTCGTGAAATGCTACCTCTGATGCTTGGGTGATGTATATGATCTCCCTAGTGACATCGAGGTCTCCAAGAGAAAGAAGGTGACTTAAATCATAATCTAATAGACCTTGTATCATGCACTTGGCCATAATCCTAGCTTATCACGCCGAGGTTATGCTGGATTTCATCGTTAAGCTGCAAAAAGAAAAAGGAAAACACACAAAAACTCAAAAGACACAAAAAGCACAAAATCCGGTAAACACTAGAAAACACCCTTCCTAAGCAACGACGCCAATTTGATGGGACTTGTTGAAGGTCTGAGCCAAATAAATTTATAGTCCACGGCACTACAACTATTTTGTAGAAATAGTGGCCGTGGTCAAACACAGGGAAAGGGATTTAGCAACTGCAGAATTTTGTGTTCATGCAACAGGGGGGTTTGAATGGATGGATGTAGCGAAAAGAATATAAAATACTGATTGTAAATGAGGCAAAACAATAAAACATGCAATCGAAAGAAATAAGATGGAATTCGATATTAAAGAGGGATCGCTGGATTGGGATTTCTTATGCTTGAATGTTATGTCACTTGGCTTCCTTGTTTTCTCTAAATATCATTCTATGCAGTTTTTATGAATCCAGTTAGCTTCTTGGTTACTCGGAGGGCCCCCTACACTAACCTGTGTTTAATTAACCAAGTAACCCAGACCCTGCAGTTAACATGATTAATTAAATTAACATGATCGACCGCCACTGCTCATGCATAAAGTAACTATCATCTGGAACCTCGCGATGACCACTAAGTTATGTCTAACTAATCTAAAATAAACAATCGGAAACCTGGCTATTGCCTACTTAAATTAGCCGCTTTAGACTCTTGGGTTCGGAATTGCATTAGCTAAATATAAATTAAATTTAAATCTAACTAATACAACCTTTAACATGCATCTTAGATCTGAAGTTTGGTTTTATTCTTTTCCTTCTTGGAGAAAGGGTTCTAGCCGTTGGGATTCTCTCGAGAGAGTACGCAAGGGCTATGAACAGAAGGGGCAACCGCTGAGTTTGCCGGTGGGGATCCGTTGGTGATCACTAGGTTTTCTCGACGACGTTACTCTTGTGAAATGGAGAAGGGACGCAATGAAGAGGAAATACCAAGGCAGATGGAGAATCTTAGTTTGGAAAAAGAGGAAAAGGGAAGGGTGGTTGATATTGAGGATGACGACATTGAGGAGATGGACAAAGATTTCCAGAACTCTCTATCGTGTAAAATTTTGTCCAGTCGAACAATAAATGCAGAAGGGTTTGCAAGCCTGATGCCGAAGATATGGGGGCTCTTCGAAAACGTAAGAATAGAGAAGGCAAGGAGAAATCTTTTTCTACTCAAATTTCAAAACCAGTAATTCAAAAATAGAGTACTAAGAGATGGACCTTGAAGCTTCCACGATTCGATCCGGGTGTTTGAAGGCCCAAAGGGAAATAGAAGCGTAGCCGAGGTTGATTTCAGGTATATATGTCAACTTCTGGGTTCATTTTCAATATTTACCACATGTATGTTTTTGTAGGAAGTATGCAATCACTCTAGGAAACTCCATCGGAAGGTTCGAAATGGCAGAATCAGACGAGAACGGGAAGATGACGGGCGAGACTCTGTGTGTTAAAGTTAAGATGGATATAAGCAAACCGTTGAGAAGGGGAACGAACATTAAAACTGGATCGATGGGTGATAAAACTTGGATCAGAGTTACATATGAAAAATTACAGGACTTCTGTTATTTCTGCAAGAAATTGGGACATGTTGTCCAAGAATGTGAAGAGGAGGGAAGCGAAAATTGTAGCAAATTGGATTATAGAATAGAACTCAGAAGCACCCAGGGAAGCAAAGGCTACTACCGAAGGAAAAAAAACCGAATATAGAGAACCAAATCAGAGAGGGAGGGGCAGAGGCAGTATGAACAGAGGTAGAGGATTTGCAAGATGGGATTCATGTAGAGGAAGTGAAAACAATGAAGACAACGAGCATTGGAGACATTCAGGAGATAACACTCCGGATAGAGGGGAGGAGAATTCGATCGAAAATGAGGATGTGGAAAGCAACTTTCTGAATGAGGGAGAGGAAAAAGATTTGTTGCGAGGGAAAAAGCTTTCAACCAGTACAGAAAGGAAAAAACAGTAAGATGAAGGCAAAGACAAGTCGAAGGAGGAAATAAGCAAAGAGATAAGTGGAAAAGGAATAGAAATTATGATGGAAAATGAAAGAATGGACATCAATATCAGTAACAATGGAAATATACCAACAATAAAAATAGGGAGACAAAAAATCAATGTTCAAAGCCAAGAGGGAAAGTCAATGACAGCCAAAGAGCAAAGGAACAAAGATAGAAAGGAGGAGAAGTGCAGAACCTTAATTATTAAAGGAAAGGAAAGCTAGCCGGTGGGAAAAAATTATGAGGAACACAGGGGAAAGAAATGGAAGAGGCTTGCAAGGTCTAAAAAAGGAACAAACATAAACAAGGAGGCTGTCAAAGAGACTCAAGAGACAGGAAGTAAGAGATGGGCTGAGATGGAGATTGAAGATATGGATGAAGGAAAGAAAAAGAGAGCTCTAATCGAAAACTACCCCGATCTTTACGGGGGGATATCGGAGGAGGCTGAAGGACAACCCCGCCGGATGCCATGAAAATATTATGCTGGAATGTTCGGGGGTTGGGGAACCCTCGAACATTTCGAGAGCTTCGCCATGAGATTCGTAGCGAAAATCCCCAAATCGTTTTCTTAGCTGAAACAAAATGCGGTCAAGAGAAGGTGGATAGAGTGCAAGTGCATTTAAACTTTGAGTGTGACTTTTGTGTTCCGAGTAGTGGTAGAAGCGGAGGCTTGGCTATCTTATGGAATGAGAACCTCAACCTCTCCATAAGTTCGTTCTCATCGGGGCACATTCATGTAGTGATTAAACGTGCAGAGGCTTGATGGAGATTCACGGGGTTCTATGGGAATCCAGTGCCTCACAAGCGTAAAGGTTCGTGGGAGCTGTTCGAAAAACTCAATAGCACCTCGACCCTTCCGTGGATAGTTAGTGGATATTTCAACGAGACCCTTGTGGCTAATAAGAAAATGGGAGGGGCTGAAAGAAGCAATTCTCTTATGGAAGCGTTCAGGTCAGCTGTTGACAACTGTAGGCTGATTGACTTGGGATCCCCCTAGCAGACCTTTTCACTTGGTCCAAGAGGGTTAGAGGCGGGTGTGTCATCAAAGAAAGGATTGATCGATTCCTAGCTACCAACGAGTTGATCAATCTTTTCAAGAATATTCAAATTAGGCACTTGAACAAGCATAATTCAGACCACTGTCCTATAGTGGCTGAGCTATCGACCCGGGATAGCAGGATTAGTAGGAGCCCTAAGAGGAGGCCCATAAAGTTTGAAGGTGGTTGGCTTTCTTTTGAGGAATGCAAGGATATAGTGCGCAACCATTGGTCAAATCTCCCTAGATCAGAAGCACATAATTTTGGTCCCAAGATGATGTCTTGCTTGTCTAAGCTCAGTCACTGGAACAAGGCTTGGCTTCAAGGATCCCTCAGTTCAACCATTAAAAGAAAAGAAGAGGAGATTAAATCCATCAGCTCCAGCAACGAGGCCCTTAAGGATCTTAACTTGAGGCTAGCCGAGAAAGAGTTGGACTCTCTGTTGGAAGAGGAGGAAGCCTACTGGAAGTTCCAGGCAAGGGAAGATTGGTTGAATTGGAGGGGCAGAAACATGAGATGGTTCCACTCAAGAGCTAGTCAAAGGAAAAAGCGAAACCTGATCAAGGGCTTTTATAATAGTAACGGAGTCTGGGTGAAAGAGGAGGAAGATATGGGCAGAGAGGCTTCGAGGTACTTTCTAAATCTGTTTTCTTCCTCGGAGCCTAATCTAGATGCCATAGAATGTACGACAATGGGTATGAGCATGAAGATATCTGAGAAGCAAAGGAAAGACTTGGAAAAGACTTATTCTAGAGTCGACATTGAGTTTTCTTTAAAAAACATGAGTCCTAACGAAGCCCCTAGGGAAGATGGAGCCCATGCCACCTTTTTCCAAAGCTATTGGGACTCGATAGGAGACGATGTCATGGGAGTCTGTTTAGGAGTTCTGAACAATGGTGAGGACGTGGGGCCTTTGAACAAGACCCTCCTAGCCCTCATCCTAAAAACTCCAAACCCCGAAAGATTGGAGGAATACAGACCCATCAGCCTTTGCAATGTTATATACAAGACATAGTGAAAGCCATTGGCAACAGGATGAAAAAAGTTCTTGATTCGATTATCTCACCCATGCAATCGGCCTTCATCCCAGGGAGACTGATAACGGACAATGTTGTATTGGGCTTCGAATGTATCCACTCAATAAACAACAGGAAAAAAGGCAAGACTGGTATCACTGCGCTTAAGCTCGACATGAGCAAAGCATACGACAGAGTGGAGTGGATCTTCCTCAGAAAAGTTATGGAAAGAATGGGATTTCCTCCAAGATGGATAAACAGTGCTATGAACTGTGTGGAATCGGTCAAATATTCAGTGTTGCTTAACAGGAGTCCCCAAGAAGAATTCAAGCCCTTGAGAGGAATTAGGCAAGGGGACCCGCTCTCCCCTTACCTTTTTCTCCTTTGCGCGGAGGGTTTATTTGCTTTACTAAACAGGGAAGAATCTCAAAACAAAATCTCTGGTATTTGCATTAACAAACAGTGTCCTACACTAACTTTCACCTTTTTTTTTTTTGCAGATGGCAGTTTAATTTTCTTCAAGGCCACCAGAGGAGAAGCTGATAGAGTCAAGGAGGTGCTTGAGACTTACAAAAAGGCTTCGGGGCAGAAGATAAATTTGGAGAAATCAATCTGCATGACAAGAAAAAACATGGACGACAACAAGGCCAGAGAGATAAGCTTTCTCTAATAATTATTCTAGACTAATTTCATTAGTCTGGTCGGCTTCTGGGTTACTCGGAGGACCCGCCTACACTAACCAGTGCTAATTAACTTGCTAACCGTGAATTCTGCAATTAACAGGATTAATTAATATGTTCTTTATCGCTCGCCACCCCTCATACATAAAGTAGAAACCATCCGAGACCTTGCAACGGTCACTAAGTTATATCTAACTAGTTTTAGATTAAGCAATTTCACAATTACCTATTTAAACTAGCCACTTTGGGATCGTGGGTCCGAAATTGTATTAACTATATTCGAATAGAATTCAAATCTAATTCCTACAACCTTTAACATTCATCCTAGGCCTATCAAAAGTCGTCTCGCGTAGAGAGTGGCTTGCCTAAACCTAGTGGCTATCTAAAAATAACTGATTGAATACACAAGCGGTAATCACATAGGGTCGTCAATCCTAATAGACTAGCCTCATGTATTGGTTTAAATGGGATAACATGCAAAACTGAATAAAAAGACAGCAAGAACAGTAAGTAAATTCCAAAAAACCCAGCCAATCTTATTAGAAATCAAAGCATAAACCCAATCCAACGATCTAAATACGATTAGCTATTCATAGATGAAGTAAAAACATAGATAGACATGAAAGAATCCATAAAATATGACCTAAAAAGGTCTACAACAGTGGTGAAACGTAAAAGAGGCAAAAGAAATCGTAAAAGGACCAAAATTCTAACATAACGGCGGACTAAACCGAGGCTACGTATTTATAGAAAACTCATTGGCATCGAGATGCCAAGGGCAGCGTCTCAATGCTGCGAACTTTACATTCCGGATGAAAATCACGTCGGCGTCTCGACATCGTCCCTGATCCTTGCCTTGCTGTTTATTTTCTTGGTCTTGTTGTTAGCCAACACCGCAAGTGCACGGGCCACAAGTAATATAAAACGGAAATATTCCAAGTATCGAATCCACAGGGAGGTGAAGCAAAAAATAAGCAAAGCAATAAATTCTTTAACACTAAAAACACTTGGGGAAAATAATATTTAGGGACCAAAACATGAAATTAAAATGAATTTAAAATTAACGCAATTAAAGAAATCAAATTGATCAATCAAGAAATAAAAAATATGGAGAAAGAGTTTTGAATGGGAAGCGGGGTCTTGAAAATCAATTAATAGCTAAACAATTATTACAATTATCCTATCTCGTTGCCCAACTAATTATAATCCTAGAATCTTCGTTAATCACATAGGTTCTCCTGTCGGTTTCCCCTAATTATAATTAATCCATTTTAACAACCTAAGTGTCCTTAGCGCCATTAAAATTTGTTAATTATTACGCTCTGATTCATTTTAGGAATCTAAGTTTAATCAACTAATCCCGTTGTCACGACGGGCAAATAAACTAGTTGCATAGATTATGATCTATCCTAATTTCTCTCCGTCAAGTTTCCATTAAGAATTGGATCAATATACAATTGACCAGATCGCATACAACATTACGAGCATCCGTACAAATAATTAGTAAAAGAGGGCAAGAGATAGGCAATTATAATAACATTTAACTATATATTTTCATTTCAAGACCCCAAATTGGGGTTTAGCTATACATGGCTAAAATATCCACAAGATATACAATGGAAAGCATAAAATTGAGCAAAATAAAAGGAAAGGAAATGACCGTCGAAGATCCCGTCGCTAGCGCTTGGAGTCCCTCCGAGCACTCCTTGAGCCTCCTAGAGTGCTCCCGAAAGCTCCCCAAAATTTTCCCACTAAGAACTCTCAAAAAGGCTAAAAATCCTTGAGAGAAGGCTCAAAAAGAGCCAAGGAAGGAAAGGAATGAATGAATGAAGGAATGATTGATAATTAAAATGGGCACTAAGGGGGTCCTTTTATAGGCCCGAAAATAGGACAGCGTCGCGACGCTATCGGCACAGCGTCGCGACGCTGTGACGTCACCCAACTTGTTGGCCAAGAAATGGGACAACGTCGCGACGCTGTGCGGTTTCCAGAACAGGTAGGCGGGAATTTGGGCTTGGACTTGGGCCTTTCTTCATTACTTTTTGGATCTTCTTTGCATGGTTGACTCTTGGGCTCCTCCTTTGACCCATGGTTGGATAATTGGCTTGGATTGCTCATTTTTGGGCCTTGTTCCACCAAAAATCCATAATATGCTCCTAAAGACCAAATAACAAATTATTTTAGATTTCTTCAATAAAAACACAATTAAAGCGCTCAAAAGCTTAATAATTTAGGACTAAAATAGCGACATTTCTGCTCGCTATCACTTGTCTCGTTTCTTCTCCGTACGGGACTTCAATCTTTGACTCTTGGTGTCATTCTTCAGGCCCGCTTCAGCACAATTGGGTATTTTCACCTCCTCACCGTCCAAGACACCGAGATGGCTCCAATACTCCGTAATTGGGCCCGAATTAACACCAAATTAGCGTGATCGACTCCCGACATGCCTAAGCTCAAAGATCCTGCAAATAGGGCAAGTAAAGCATAAAATAACTCTAACAAGCCTAGATTAGAGGCGATAAAATAGGACTATTTAGGTCCTATCAAATACCCCCAACCTAAATCATGCTAGTCCTCGAGCAAGGCACACATAGACCAAAGAAACAGACGTTGTGCATATAATAGAAAAGTGATTTAATCGTCAAGACTCAAATACTCTGAAAACTAAAGCAATCAAGAGACATTCGCAAGAGAGACAAATCAAAATTTTTCAAAGATTATCTTGCACAAGAGAGCTTCACCCCACCTAAAGAAGCCTTTACTATCCCGCGATTGGTTTACTTGACTCTTATCCTATCTTCCCCCTACACTGACACTCAGGCTTGCTAAAAGGCCCAAATGGAACGAACTAGGTTGCTACCTCTTGCTTAGGTACCTGATAAAGGAATTCCTTTTATTTTCTTTTTCTCTCTCTTTTTTTTTCTTTTTTCATTTCTTTTGGATGGGGCACTAGCTTTCACACTACAATGCAGGGACCCATAACCCGAGTTTAACCCTTGGTTGGCCTAACTGATCACACTGTAGGTAGCTCTTTTTACCCCTAAGTGTTTAAGCTCAATGCAAGCATGCTTTTTCTTTCAAAGTAAAATGACGAGCATATGATTTTTCTTTTGGCTCGCGCTCACTGACTTATTTTTCCACTCTCTCTCTCTCTCTCTTTTTTTATAGGCGTATTTTCTTTTTCTCTCCTAGGCAAGACTCCACACACTATTTTGCAAAAAATTCTAAGTAACTGAGGTGACAACACGAATATGAGCTAAGTAACTCTCTCCTAAGCATTCAAGTCCTACTTTAAAGCAAGAAAGACACCCAACAAGTGCAAGACATATCCTAGAAAAGTTTTAAAAAGGCTCATTTTTTGAACACTCTCGGTCACAACTCATCGAAAGCAATAAATTTTCGAAAAAAATTTGAGTCAATCCTAGGAAATCATCATCACTTAAACAAGCATATACACAACAGGCATGCAAGAAATTCGTTAAGCACAAACGCTGGCCTGATGCTGAGATGCTCAAGGCCCAACAGAAATATAAAGTACAATTCCCAACCCCCAACCTCAAATTTACATTGCCCTCAACGTAATAAATCATGAAGAACGAGACAATGCATAAGGAAAGAATATAACTTCCCTGAATTTCGCGTTCATGGGTGGTGAATCATGTTTTCTTATAAATGTAGAAGCTTTGCTTTGGTACCGCCATTCCTAAAAGACAAAAACAAGGAAACAAGCATAAAAGCAACTAAATAAAAATAAACCTATCTAAGAATTTAAAAGACAAAAAACAGTAAAATTATAGGGTGCAAATGTTAAAGGTCGTTTGCTCGACCACACTCTTCCCTGTTTCTTCTTATGGAGGCTTCTCTCCACAGGTCCAGAATACATTGTTTTTGGAAAATTCTTCTTTCAATAATTTCGGGGCATGCAAAGAAAGATTAGTAGAAGTAGAAAAAATATTGGAAGCAGAGGTGGGCTGACAGAAAATTCGCTCAGCCCTAATCCTAGAAGATGAGCACTTGGTGACTCCACCAGATTTAACAGTAAGGGTTATGTGATGCTCATCAACTACATCAATCAATTCTCCATCTAAGTCAGGGCAACTAACAGCTGAAGAATGCATCTCATTATCGGTGACCATGCAAGATTTAGAATTTAAAGTGCGATCATTCACTGGGTCAGGTTCAAGCATGTAGTATTCAACAGAAGATGCATGAGGATTTTCAATATCATCAAAGATTTTAAAGTATAGGATTTTATCCTTAAATCCTACTGATACAACACCCTCATCTACATTAATAACTGTCTTGGCAGTCTTCATAAAGGGTCGGCCAGGAAGTATCGTAGCAGAAGATGGATTGTAATCAGGGTTAGGTGTATCTAAAACATAGAAATCAACAGGAAAAACCAAATCCTCCACCCTGACTAAAACGTTTTCAACTATTCCTAAAGGTTTAATTTAAGACTTATCTGCTAGCTGAATGACTATGCCAGATGTTTTAATATCAGTTAAATTCAATATTTTATAAATAGACACAGACATAACATTAATCAATGCTCCCAGACCTAACATGGCATATTTTATCTTGCAATCCCCGATCATACACGGTAAAGTAAACATGCCAGGATCAGAACACTTTACAGGTAAGTCTTCAGAAAGCAATGCACTTACATTTTCACTAACCTCTTCTTTACTTGAGGACCTTTCCTTACCTTCGTACCAAGTCTTTAAGAACTCAGCATCGGCTGGGATTTTTCGGATTGCCTCAAGTAATGGAATGTTCACGTTGACTAGTCTAAAAACATCTAAGTTATCTTGCACACTTGGAGTAGCAGGGTCAGTGAAGTTCACAGGTGAAGTAAGAAAAGAATCTTTATCATTTAATTTTAAAGAATAAAATTTTCCAGAAGAAATAGAAAACTTATCAGAGACAATAGGGAATCCAAGGGGACAGTCAGGTGTGTGGCCACTCCACTCCACACTGCGTTCACATTTGCCTTAGGATTCACCTCAACTTGGGCAGGCTGCTTACCAAAGCTTTTATTGTTCATCTTACTGACATAGGTTTCCAGCTGAGTGATTTGGTTTCCCAAATTCTGAATGGCGTTCCTGGTGTCTTGCTGGAACTGTAAAGAGCTGTCAGTAAGCTTCTTAAAGGCCTCATCGAAGAATGCCCCTGAAATTGAAGAGGTGGAAGCTTGATTCTGCTTGAACATCAGTGGCTTTTGTTGGTTCCCATAACTAATATTTGGATGGTCTCTCCATCCTGGATTGTAAGTGTGGCTGTATGGGTTGTACTGTCTTTAATTCCCGTTGAATCCACCAATGGCATTCACCTTTCCATTGTCTTGTATCTCAGGGTTGCACCTGTCCTGAACACAAAGAGCGAACAAGTTTAGTTAATTCACTCATTTCAGAGCGCATTTTGCTTACCTCGCTTTTTGTGGCGGCTTGCACAACTGCAAGTGGTCCTCTCATCTCGAAATGATGAGAAGTTTGAGCCATACTTGAAATTAGTTGTATAGCCTCAGCAGGTGTCTTGTTGACTAATGCTCCTCCACTAGTGGCATCCACCATACTTCGATCCATGGGTAGTAATCCTTCGTAAAAATACTGGATCAATATCCGATCCGAGATCTTGTGATGTGGAAAATAGGCACACAATCGTTTGAATCTCTCTGAATATTCGTGGAGGGTCTCCCCAATGATCTGTGAAATCCCATATATCTCCTTTCTGATGTTGGCAGCTCTAATGGGAGGGAAGAATTTCTCCAGGAATTGCTTTTTCATCTCGTTCCATGTACTGATAGAGTCGGAGGGAAGGTAATAGAGCCAATCTTTTGCTGAATCCTTTAGCGAAAAGGGAAATGCCCTCAGGTTCAGCGCTTCCTCTATCACCCCATGAGATCTCATACCAGAATATACAATGTGAAATTCCTATAAATGCATGTGCGAGTCCTCTCCTGCACTACCACGAAAAATAGGGAGTAAAAGTATTAAACCTGATTTTTAATTCAAAGTTACATGCCATCTCGGGCTAGGAAATACAGAGTGGCTGCTGGTTCAGATCTGGCGCTGCCAGCTGCCTTAATGTCCTCTCAGCCATGGCTGGTGCTTCAACCTTGCCTAGATTACTATCTCTTCTCCTTATTGCTTGCCTTCTAAATCTCGTCTCTGCTCTAGAAATTTCAGGTTCAAATCTAAGATCGTTTCCTTGCGAACAACGTGTGATCATAAACCATGCAATAAAAATACTAGAAAACGCCCTTCCTTGACAACGACGTCAATTTGACGGGACTTGTCGAAGGTTCGAGCCACATAAAATTTATAATCCACGACACTACAACTATTTTGTAGAAATAGTGGTCGGCGTCGAACACAGGGAAAGGGACCTAGTAAGTGTAGAATTTTGTGCTTATAAAACAGCGGGGATTTTTAGAAAGAAGGAAAAGCATAAATAAATAAATGTTGAATTTAAAAGAAGTAAAGTAAAGCATGCAGAAGAGAAATCAGGTGGAAATCAATAACATGGAATTGATCGTTGAATTGGGATTTCTTATGCTTGATTCTATTTCGATTGGCTTCCTAGTTTTCTCTAATAATTATTCTAGACTGATTTCATTAGTACGGTCGGCTTTTGGGTTACTCGGAGGACCCCCCCTACACTAACCTGTGCTAATTAATTTGCTAATCGTGAATTCTGCAATTAACAAGATTAATTAATATGTTCTTCATCGCTCGCTGATAACTCTCCAAAAGGGAGTTATTTAGACCTTATTTCTATATTGATTTGTGTGTCTTTTGTGCTTAATAGGGTTGCTTTTAGATAAATATTATATGTTTTAACCCATTTGGAAGAATGGAAGCTTTGGAAGTTTTTTTATGCAGAAAGTGTTGCTGGGCGACTTAAGGGAGCAAAATTTGTGCTGGAGCAAAGCTGGGAGCAAAAACTGCCACGTCACAGCTCGTTAGCCAATTTAACAAACTGAATTCTGTTAAGCTATTCTCGGATTTATGGAGCAAGGAGAGTCATCCACGTGTCTAGGTCAACCTAATTCAAGCCTCCTATCACTCTATAAAAGGAGACAGCCGCCCAAGTCAAATTCATTCCACTTTTGGGGGAAGAGATCATTCTCATTTCCACTTTTGGGAGCCGAATAGAGGAGAGAGATTGGAGAACATCAAGGAAACCATCATTTGCAAGCTGATCAAGGGAATTGACATTTTCTTGTATTATTTTGTGAATATGGATATGCTTACTCAGATTGTAACGTGTGTTTCCATGCATTTTATGAACTAAGTAGCTTTAGGCGATGGTTATGAACATGTAGTTGTCGTACCTAATTTCTATGCAATAAATATTGATTCTATGCATCTTGATTAATTGTTGTGTTCATTTCTATTTTATGCCCGCCTGGCCAGCCGGTATGAATACCTCTCTCTAGTTTCAGGGATGATTTAGGGAGTGTGTGGCGGTTAATCACACTAGATCATTGTGTATTGGTGAACGCCAGTGACTGAGCTAGGGATAGCCAGTTGCCTAATGCTTGATCGGTAGAGTTTCATTGGAGTTGAAACACATTCTAAAAAATCCGGAGTTCCGGGAGGAATCCGCTAATAATACTTGCAGAGTTTTGCAGGATCAATAATATTGCTAGAGCATCTTTTAAAACAATTACTAAATCCTGACCAGCGCCTGTTTCTAATTTGTCTGCCTATTTGTTTATTTTCTGTTCTGTCATTTCTTTTGCTTCAACATTTCTATAAAAACCAATCATTTTAACCATTCTTGAAACCATTAAAAGGCTAAACAAAATAGATAAAGTGAAATCTAATTCAGACCTTGGATTCGATAAATACTTATTACTTGCTGCGGACTGTGTATACTTGCACAGAGTTCTAGAGCATTTTTATATCTTATTTTTACTCACTCTTGAAACCCAACAAGTTTTTGGCACCGTTGCCGAGGAACTGAATAAGTTTTTATCTGATCTGTTTTGTGTATGTGTTTTAGTGGTTTGGTGCTAGAACTTTTTGATTGTTTCTTTTGTTTTTGCAAGTGTGAATTTGGTGCATGAGCGATCCGCCTGGGGTAAGGTTCGAGCTTGATCAAGAAATCGAGAGAACATTCAGGAGAAGAAGGAGAGAGCAGCGTAGAAACCAGAATTCAATGGCTGACGTGCCGCGTCTCCCGCAAGGTCCTGAAGACCCAGCGAACCCCCAGCAGAATCGTTTGCTGCAGCAAAACCAGCCGCTGGAGCAAAATAGATAGCAAAATAATCAGGCTGAGAATCCTATCTTGGTAGCGAACGATAGGGCCAGAGCCATTCGAGCGTAGGCGTTTCCAATGTTTGATGAGTTAAATCCAGGGATTGCACGTCCTCACATTGAGGCAGAAAATTTTGAAATGAAACCGGTAATGTTTCAGATGTTGCAAACTGTGGGTCAATTCCATGGTTTGTCATCTGAAGACCCCCATTTACATCTTAAGTCTTTTCTAGGAGTTAGTGATTCTTTTGTAATTCAAGGAGTGCCTAGAGATGCCCTTAGATTAACTTTGTTCCCGTATTCTCTTAGAGATGGAGCAAAGGCGTGGTTAAATTCTTTTGCTCCAGGATCAATTAGGACATGGAATGAGTTAGCAGAAAATTTTTTGAGTAAATATTTTCCACCTAATAGGAATGCTAAATTGAGGAGTGAAATAGTAGGGTTTAGGCAACTTGAAGATGAGACTTTTAGTGAGGCTTGGGAGGTTTAAGGAGCTTTTGCGAAAGTGTCCCCACCATGGTTTACCACATTGTATCCAAATGGAAACATTTTACAATGGGTTAAATGGAGCAACCCAAGGTATGGTTGATGCTTCGGCTGGAGGGGCTCTTTTGGCAAAAAATTTTAATGAAGCCCATGAAATTTTAGAAAGAATATCAACTAATAGTTGCCAGTGGTCAGATGTTAGAGGCACAAATAAAAAGGTTAAGAGTGTGTTAGAGGTAGATGGTGTGTCCACCATTAGGGCTGATATTGCAATGTTAGCTAACGCTCTTAAAAATGTGACAGAGGTTAGTCATTAGCAGCCGCCAGCTGTAGAGCCTGCTGTAGTAGTGAACCAAGTTGCAGAGGAAGCATGTGTCTATTGTGGTGAAGATCACAACTACGAGTTTTGCCCCAGCAATCCAGCTTCTGTGTTTTTTGTGGGTAATTAGAGGAACAACCCTTATTCTAACTTTTATAAT